>CM016728.1:24311963-24562021 GCA_005771605.1 Scutellaria baicalensis
TTTTGTGCAACAAGGTCTTCAATCTCTAGTCTTCGATCTTCCGCCTCCCCCCCCTTGACCCTAATCTAAGGAATATTACAGCAGACTCTAATACATTGGATCTAAGTTCCTATTCTATTACATGTTTTGTCATTCATCAAAATCTTAATAATGTTCCTTACATATATATAGAAACAATACACAATAAAATTAGAATTTTTTTCCAAGAACTTGATTCAAGCACTGTCAATTATATATTTTTAACCATTTATTTTAAAATAAATTGAATTAGATTTTTCCTTAATTAATATCACTTAACATGAAGATGACAGATAAGTATTTCATAATAAGTATCACGTAAATTAATTGATATAGCACGTCATTGATCGTTACAATTTAAGCTCAACACAAAATCAAAATATAGTAGTAGTGATCTTGTTGATGACAATATAATTAGAAATTAAGCACCTAAGTTATATAATCATTTGAATCATCTAAATTCAAAACATGCACTCTCACATAAAAATACACGAAGTCCTAAGTGTAAAGTAAAAGACGAAAATTTTATCCGATTATGAGATATTTATAATTTCAAAAATATTTAGGATGATATATAATTCAAACTAAATACATATTATGTATATACATATATGTATATACACACATCCTTAATAGTGTTATATTTATTTATTAATTTATAATAAATATGATATAAATAATCCCATACAAATTAATATTTATTATTGAAATTATTGTTTGGATATCTAATGTTGGTATTTAAGAAATTATTCAATAAAAATTAATTTAATTAAGATCAATAAAATGAGAAAAAACTAATACAATATTTATATTATTAAATAAAATGGATTAAATAGTAAAATTCTAAATAAAAAATTTGTTGACGGGACACTTATGAATATTAATTTAAAAAGTACTTAGGATGACATATAATTTTACACTAAATACATATTATATATATACATATATGTATATGCATGCATCTTTAATAGTGTTAAACTTATTTAATTATATTTATATTAAATATGATATCATTTATCCCTAAACAAATTAATATTTATTATTGAAATTATTTATATTTATATTAAATATGATATCATTTATCCCTAAACAAATTAATATTTATTATTGAAATTATTATTTGGACAATATTTATTGTTGGTATTTAAGAAATTATTCAATAAAAATTAACTTAATTAATATTAATAAAATAAGAATAAACTAAGACAATATTTATATTATAAATAAAAAATATAAAAATAAAAATATTGTTGATGTGACACTTTTTGTTGGGAAAATGTTGCTTCTGTAAATATCTTCAACTTTTCCTCGATTATTATAGTATATAAATATATAAATAAATTTGTCTATTTATTTTTTCTTTGAGTTTATATATAATAAATATAAAATTAAATGTCTTAAATATTGATATTTATGTATTTGTTTATTAATAAATTTAAAATAAAAGTTATTAATAATTTCTTAAAATAGAAATATTTAATAAATGAGACATTTATTGCAGTTATTTTTGGCAGAATATTCTGCTTTTATATATATAGATTTTAACCATTTTTCTTAATAATTGGGGCCAATGTCGCTTGAGAGTTGAGAATGATACCGTTTTGACCTTTTTTTTCCAAACTTACAATAATTTTAAAACACAAAAACTTGCGTGAGACAGTCTCACGGTTAGTTTCCGTGAGACGGATCCTATTTACCCACTAACCCAACTTATTTCCACAAATATATACATGAATTGTGAAGGGTGGGTTGTGGATTAACCCGTCTAATATGAAATGATCCGTGAGACGGTCTCCAATAAGACTATTCAATTTAAAATTATTTGTTTCTTTAATCGTTATTCTATACTCCTGCATATTATGTACATACTCTTACGAGCACGTGCATTGATCATGAATTGCACACGTACAAGTAGAACATCAATTTAATCGAAATGAGAACATGTTTGATGAGACAATCAATTTTAATGTTTCAACAATAACGATTTCTAAATACAATATATCTATCTATATCTATAACACTATATAAGTATGGATGTTTCGTTCATTTTTTGTAATGTCAAATTTAACCCTCATGATTAAATTTAAATTATGTGAAATAGAGTTCTAATTAAATAAAACTATTTGTTAAGGATAGTAATGTAATTTAAAGTTTATTTATTTTTCTAGAGTCTTTTACATTTACAACTCTTCTATAATTTTTTTTTACATGAATTGATTATTTATCTTTTATATAATTTTAAATTTGAGACTAAAATTAGTTTCATATTAATATATATTTAAAGAGCTTTTCAATGATATATTAAAAGCTTATGAAAAAAAAAGTTATACTATAAATTTAATATTTTCATTAAAGTATTGTACTACCTCCGTCCCTGCTATCTTTGCCTACTTTCCGTTTTTGGACGTCCCAGCTAACTTTGCCAACCCAAAAAATGGCAAAGAAAAATTTACTCCCTTACCCTTCCATTTCTTTCATTTTACAACTTTTGCACTCAAAAAGCACACATTAATTACAAAATTGCCACTCAAAAACATTAAAATAACACATCACATCAAAGTCAACAGTTTTTTCTTAAACTCTGTGCGGTCAAACCGTGGCAAAGATAAGCGGGACGGAGGGAGTAATATTTTAAGTTAAGGATAATTTCAATTTTGGTTTTATATGTAAGACAATTTCCATTTTTCTTGACAATTATATATTCGTTTGTAATTCCAAATTTAACTCTCATAATTAAATTTAAATTATATGAAATGGAGTCTTAATTAAATAAAACTCTTTATTAAGGATAGTAATGTAATTTAATATTTATTTATTTTTCTAGAGTCATTTACATTTACAACTCTTCTAGAATTTTTTTTTTACATGAATTGATTATTTTTCTTTTATAACATTTTAAATTTCAGACTAAAATCACTTTCAAAATAATATATATTTAAAGAGCTTTTCAATGATACATTAAAAGGTTATGAAAAAAAAGTTATACTATAAATTTAATATTTTTATTAAAGTATTGTACTATTATAAGTTAGGAATAATTTCAATTTTTGTTTTATATGTAAGACAATTTCCATTTTTTTGTTTTTTGACAATTAAGTATTCGTTTTTCAATTTTGGTCCTCTTTACTTTAAAATTTTTCAATTTCATTCATTTTTTGCCTAAATTTTCAAAATTGTTGACGTACGTAGCTACCAAAATTGGAGGCGAAATATAATTATCTTTTATATAAGAATCAGTAAGTTTGAACTACCAAAATAAAAATTAAATTAAATTAAATAACCATGGAAATTAGACTTCGGTTCAAATAATCTATCAAACTAAAATTATTCTTCTATAACATTCTAAATTTGAGACTAAAATTAGTTTGATCATATATATATATAAGAGTTTTTCAATGATATATTAAAAGCTTATGAAAAAAAAGTTATACTATAAATTTAATATTTTTATTAAAGATTGTACTTTTAAAAGTTAGGGTTAATTTCAATTTTGGTTTTATATGTAAGACAATTTCCAATTTTTTGACAATTAAGTATTCATTTTTTAATTTTGGTCCTCTATGTTTTAATTTATTTCAATTTCAGTTATTTTTTTGTCTAAATTTTCAAAACTGCTGACGTAGCTACCAAAATTGGAAGCAAAATATAATTATCTTTTATATAAGAATTAGTAAGTTTGAATTACCAAAATCAAAAGGATATAAATTAAATAACCATGAAGATTAGACTTTGGAAAACATAGAGACTTTGGTTCAAATAATCTATCAAACTAAAATTAAGTATTATAGGTACCTGAACTTAATTTGGAATTTTATAATATCATCACCAACCTTTGCGAATGATACTAATAGACAACCAAATGTTGTCGATGGTGGAAAATTCTCCTAAAGATATTTATTTCGAAGGGGATTTTTATCTTTTAAAAGTATTGGGGTGGAGACTATAAGTTTGAAAGTTTATAAAAATCATAATAGTTCTTATTATATTTTAAATTCTCAAAATCACACTACAAGAAATTCTCTCATAGACTACACCCCTAAAACAAGTGTTTTTTCAAAAAAAACTCTTGTCGTAGCCTAAATTGGTGTTGTCGTAGATAAAACCCTTGTCGTAGAGTGCAAAAATGCTCTCATAGACAAGGGTCTTTACTTGGCGTTGTCGTAGAGGTGTAGTCTTAGGTTAAAATTAAGGCCTACGACAACACCACCTACGACAAAGGTTGATTTAGGCTACAACAAGGGTTTTTAACCCTTCTCTATGTGCATTTTTCTTGTATGATCGTATCTTCAAATCGAGAATAAACGAGAGAAATTTAACCATTTTTTGTTACGATTTAAAGGAAATTTGGTTTTCAACTTGAGGGACAATCATTAAGTTATTCAACGACTATGATGGAGATTATTTGATGGTATTGGTGTGCTTTTTATCATTGTAACACCCTGATAAAACTAAACTTTTAATTAGAATTCATGAGAATTTTAATAATTCAATTCAAGAAACTAAATTTCGTTTTAGATTTAATGTGATGTTGATTTAAGTCCAAACGTTTAAAATATTTTACTTTGAAGCTGGAGTAATCTTTTTTCACTAATATAAGAATATATATTAATGTTTAGCCGTAGGCAATGTAGGGTAAATAATGTTAAATTATGAACCCTAAATTTTAATAGAAAGTGATGTTCATAAAAAAAGGAAAAATGACAAAAATACCCCATATATATACCACTTTTACGTCCGATCCTTTAATTTTACCAGTTTTTAAAACTATCCCGTAGGTTTTATTATTTTGCCAAAAATACCCTGTCACCTCCTATAGCAGGTAACTAACCGGTCATGTGCTGATGTGGCGTCGATATACAAATGTGTAATATGAATTTTTATATTCTGAGTTTATTTTCCATGTAAATCGAGTAGAAGGAGGGAAAACAAACTCTTTCCCCCCAAAATCAGACCTTCTCCATAAATTCGGGGTCCAAAACCATTTCATCTATGGAGAGGATGTCAGATTCCACAAACGAGGGAGATTTCTGCTATTGTGGGTTGAAATCTTCTTTAAGATGCTTATGGACTTCACACAATCCGGAAAGAAGGTTTCGTGGATGCCAAAATTGGGATACATGCTTCTCAGTTTTTTCTTTTTTAATTTATATGTCTTGGTTTCTCAATCATCTCCCAATCTCATTCTTCTCCAAATTTTCTCACATACCATTGAATTTTCCCTAATTTCTTCGACTTTTTTTTTGGCCATTCCATTCACCTTGTTCATAATTTCTTCACTTTTTTTGGCCTAAAACACAAAATACTTACCATAATCGGAGGGGAGGATCGTTGTTCCTGGTTGTGTCTCTAAATCTCATCGTGGAATCAGAAGTTCTTGAAGGATTTTAGTGATGAATTGTGGGATTAGGGTTTGGTTTGAAATGGAAAAGGAGATTTTCGCCTCTTCCCGTGTTTTTCCTAAGTGTTGAGTTCTACTATGTTGTGTGAGTAGGACTTAATTGGACATCCTCGTCTGACATGGAACCAAAAGAAATTCGGAAATCAAAATCCACGTCAGAAAAAACCGGCCACGTCATCAAATAACCTGTTATAGGAGGTGACAGGGTATTTTTGACAAAATAATGAAACCTACGGGATAATTTTAAAAACTGGTAAAATTAAATGACTGAAACGTAAAAGTGATGTATATATGGAGTATTTTTGACATTTCCCCCCAAAAAAAATTAACTTTGATTTTTATTTAAGAAATGGGATGAAAATGTCTTTGAAAGCAAATAAATACAAAGGAGAGGGCTCAATTATGGAAAAGTGTTGGAAAATTGGGAAAAAATTAAGTTTTTCTCTCTACTCTCTTATCCCACACAACCACCGCCTGCATCACCGCCTTTGCCAACTGCCATCTTCTCCGGCAAATGTTCGGACTCACGCTGGAACTCAAGGAACTCGGTTAGTGGAGCCACCGTCGCCTTAGTCGAGAAACAGCCGTGAAGGCCGTGTTAGAAATTAAATCACATAAATTGCATGCTTTAATCACATAAACATGCTACAGCACAAAAACCTTAATTCTACTCTACGATGATAATCCGAAAACGAAAGAAAACAATAACCGTAAAGCGGAAGGGTACCTAAATCCATGAATCTCGATTCGATTCGTGCCTTTAACCGGTATAGTTTACCAAACTATTAGATTCACCCTTAATCACAGCCGCAAAGAGAATGCAAAACGTGGGATGAAAAATCTGATGTTTGGGACCATAACCATATACTTATAATAATAAGATTCCTTTATTTTCAATTTGGTCCATCAACAAATTGAAAATCATCTAATGGTATCTATACATAAAAACCCATGAATAATATGATACACATATAAGTCCATATCCTAAACTTTAGTGGATCACTTTAATTTGGGTTTCCTTTTAGACAACTATACACATTTAATTTGACACTTGGAAGCCCAACACATATTGGATTTATCCAACAATCTCCCACTTGGGCAACACATGACACCGAACAAATGTATATTACCTAAGTGAGCTCAAACCTTGTTGTCATATGTACGAGTATCTCCGAACAATCTTATTATTAGCTGCTCTAACATAGGACTAAAGAGGCATTCGTCACTTTAATCGTAACTAAACCCATCAGTAATCACGTATATCATTACAATCAATAACAGATCATCCATGGTGTGTAGCATGGAAATTACATGTAGTGTGAGCTGACATGCCTATTTCCAACTGGTCATTTCGTTATTCCTTAGTGAGATCAACATAAAACATAAAACAACAGAGTGCAAATAACCAAAAAACTTTATTTCTGCACAGTGTCATCAAAATACACAATAATGTGTCCAAAATCAAAGTCTAAATACATAGGATCCTAGGCGCTAGTCTATTACATGTTTTGTCTTTCATCAAAATCTATACAATGTTCCTTACAGAATAACCTTTCATCTTCTCTCCCCACTATTCTCTCTCTAAGTCCGACGTCTGATTGACAATTATGCTTCCGTCGATTGCGTTAAGAACTTCTCTTTGAATTCGGATGTTTTGAGCTTTCTATTATTTCGTTTTATGTATTGTGATTTTTTGGATTTTGTTTTGATTTTTCCTGCCTAATAATATATATAAATATATATATATATAAAACATGTTTCAAAATTTGCAAATGAAGTGACAATGGGTCCGCTTGAAGATGGGGAGAACCGTAATTCAACAAACAAAATTTTTAATGTGGATTTTAGCGACGTCGCCACACAGCTAATTGACAGTCAATTTTCTCCGGGTACATTTAGTTTCCCCTTTATGATTCATTACATTGTTGAACAAGATATGCACTTTATTGAAGTAACTATTTCAAGATTTCAAATGCTTGGAGTTTATGGGTCCTGATTTCGATAACTGGACGTTTTATTATGTAAGCAAAGTTGAGATTTTTGACAAATATTGTGCTTTAACAACCAGAGTAATTAGTGTTTGTTTCTCTATATTTTATTTTTGGAGTTTGGTTTTGATACTTAAGTGGTGTTTGGTGGTTAGTATCTTATCTTAAAGGCTTTTATATTCTTCGAAAAAATTAGATATGTATAAGCAGATAAGTACGTTAGTTATATTAGTCCACCAATAATTACAAAAGTTGTTGTTTTTTCATTCTTTTACCAAGGAATTCAGTGTTAAACACCAGATACAGTAAAGTTGCATTCATTATTACCCTGTTTTGGTCAATTTTAGTTGCGACTTTAGATCATAATGATGTTCATGAGAATTAAGCACGAGCATAAATGACACTGAGGAGTTTTTGGACATTTGGGATAAGCCTACGGCTTCTTGAAATAGTTTTAAGTTGGAGATATTGGAAATGGTTTAAGTTTTAGTTTGCTTCACAATTTGTTTGTTTTTATTGTATTGTCATTTCAGACTTAAGGACGTGAATCAATTGCAGCCAACATTGTGGCAAAGTTGTTAAAGGAAGCTGGTGCAAATCGAGATTTACCATGTGATCTCCATTTAGGACAGTCAATGGGTAGAATCTTTATAGTTGCTAAACTCTTGGGTTCACATTTTCCTACATACAGATACAATCAATTATGCTTGATCTTGGTAGTTGGTACGAACAATCAGAAGCTACTTGAAGATCGTCTTTGTGAGTTGACTTATTTAAAATTCCATATTTTTTATTTGCTTTATGATTCTTTTTAATTCACTATGATGAAAAGTCCAACATGTTTCTTAAAGATATCTTTGTTTTGTTGCCTTTATGCTTCTCTTCAGAAAATATATGGATCGATAATATTTCAAACTTATCAATAAAAGTCATTTCCTCCAAGATGAGAATAAAATGCATGAAGTTTCCCAACAAGAAATTCATTTATTATTTATATCATATAGTTTTGAGGAGGTTTGAGTCCTATCTTGTGTGTTTTGATCCCATTTGAGGCAATTATCAGAATTTTTATAACTTGCTTATACTCAAATATTCAAAAAACTGCATATATATATATATATATATATGTACGTCTTTTATTTTTCCTTTCTCTGTTTATTTTTGCTAGATGATGGTTGCATGATTAAATTGTATATGAAATGCATTTCTTAATAATAGAGTGGTTGCTAATGTTAATCCAATTAAATAATATGCTCCTCACATATACCCATTGATCAAAATCATGTTGTACATATTTTATCCATTGTATTATGATTAGTTACCAAAAATTTATGATGCATCTGAAATTCATTTATTGTTTATAGATATTATTTGAAATTCGCTATTTCTTTATTGAAGTAGCTTTTGAGTGAACTTCAATTCCACTTTTATTTGGGTACATTTAAAATTCATTCATTTTCGAGTCTCTTATTCCAAGCGCTACATCATTCTTTTTTTTTTTTTTTTGTACTTATGAGATGATTTTGTGTGTAAACATATAGATGATTTTGTAAGCAGGTTTTGATGTCTTATTGTGGTCGAATGTTACTTTTAAATTTGTTGCATTATGTGGGGGAGTAGTTTATTTCAGTGAATCAAGGTCCTTTTGATGGAAGAAAATGACTTATACTAATCGTCCACCAATATGAAGGCCACAATGCAGTATCTGTGAAGAATAGGCTGAGTAATGCATGCAGTTTGTAAAATATTAAAACAACAGGTCTTTTACAACGGTTCTAAAAAGCGTTGTTAAATAAGTGTTGTGGAACAGGTTTGAGAAGCAAAGGAATAAGCGTGCTTTCACTAATAAAAGCGTGACACGCTGGCAGCGGCTTTTGTTTCTATTGGCTGGGAAGAATCGCACTTTCACTAATAAGAGCGTGTTTCCCATTTTGGAGCAATGAATAGGATTCTACTTGGTGAATCAGGGCACGACACGTGACGACGGTTTTGTTAGTTTTCTTGGATCACGTGCGGATCTACCAGACTTGAGCTGCGGGTTTGGAATCGAAGGCTCAGATTCAAAGGCTCATATCTCACTCATTTCTGAATGGATTTAGCTGATTCTTCCTTCTATAAATAGCTTAGTTGTAGTTCTTTATAGACATGTAATTTTTCAGCTTTTGAGTTCATCTGTAGTGAGAGATATCTGAGAGAGAAAGTGGCTGAGTGTGTTGAGATTCTTGATTGTAATCTTTTGTGTTTTCATTTTGATTCAATGAAAAGATCCCTCCCCATTGTTCCCGTGGATGTAAGTGATTGTTGAACCACGTAAATCCCTCATGTGTTGTTGTTCTTTCTTCGATCTTCTTCTTGGTTTAGTTAGGATCAAAAGTTAGGGTTTTCTCATAAAAGTATTGATTACATTCTTGAGTTCTTGGTTGATTCTTAACTTGCATTAACAGTATCAATTTCTTTTATTCCCCATTCCAACAACTTACAGGTTTTGCACATTAATTTAATTTGCATATATGTTTCAACTGCTGCCATAATGATTTTATGCTCACTGATCTCTTATGCATATTTGTAAGAAACATTGTATAGATTTTGATGAAAACAAAACATGTAATAGATTAGGGCCTAGGATCCTATGTATTTAGATTCTATTATAAAATCTCTAAGTATAGGATCAGGAGGCTTGAAGACTGGAGCGTGAAGACCTTGCTGCATAAAACCTTAAAATTATCTCTAAGTATAAATCTCTGCAGCAAGTTGCTTGAAAAGGATACTGGACGCTCACTGCATAAGGATGCTGAGTTTGCTAGCTGTACGAGAGACAAGTAAGCTGAAGCCGACTGAAGAACCAGGAAGCATCAGTAACCTGTTCAGAAGCAGTTACCTCGAAGTCTGTGTATGAGGTTTACGTTAGGCACAGCCGCAAACTTATCCAATCCAATGATGCCACGTATTAAAAGCAAAAAGGAAGTCTGAAGATATGTCAGACTGGGTATGGCGATTGCAACAACAAATACGTACGATCTCAACAAACCTTGTACGAGCAAATCAGAGGGAGCCACGTTGCTCCATACATGCTGCGAAGGAAGCTCTCTCTCAACGGGCAGAATTCTCATCGTCTATAAATAATAGAAGAACTGGACTTGAGAAATACTTGAAACCCAAAACTCTTACAATCAAAACGCTCAAACTATCCAACGCACAATCTTTCCATTCTTAGAAGTTTCAAGTCCAGTCTATTGCAGCAAGCACACTCTATCTAGAGAGCTATCTATACAAAAGCTTGATGTCTGTGTTGTTGAAGAAAACCACCTTTATTTACTTTCGTAGACTGTTAGGAGTTGCTTGATCAGAGGCTGTTCCTGATTAAATATTTACGTTCTTAGTAGAAGAACAAGAGCTCTGTGTGGGCTAGTTGAGTTTGGTCACTGTGCAGTAACCCTGTGTGGGAAAGACTGACAGTTCATATTAAGTTTAGGTTGTCTAAGCGAGGCATGTGTAAATCAACCCTTATACTTAACAAAGTTCCTCCTTGAGAAAGAGTAGAGAGGACGTAGAGGGATTACTCCACCATTGAACCTATATAAACCGTTGTGTTTATTTTTGATATAGCTTACTGTTGTTCTTATCCTTGTCATTGTTTATCTGCTTTAAACTGCTGCATATCTCTCATAAGTATATCCAACTGTTTTCAGAAAAGAAGTTTTGGTCAAAAAGTATTTCCGCTGTGTATAAAACTCATTTTCTCTTAGCTCACTAAAGGTAACTGCTCAAGCAGTAACCTTCAGGACAGTAAGTTCTTTAGCAATCTGCCTGAGTGACTTATCTTTCGATTTTAAAAGAAAAGGTTTGAAAATTGAGTAGGCTTATTCACCCCCACTCTAAGCCTACTACCAATTGGAACCAACAAGATTGATTTGTTTGGATGCCTATAATGAAGAGGAAACTCATTTGCTTTCTTGGAGCTACTAAAAAAAATGTCTATTGAATATATTGATGGAGAGCCACCCATGCACAACCATGCAAGGAAGAGGGATCCTTTGATAGTGCATGAAGGTCCGATTACAAAAGCAAAGATTAAGAAGCTTAAAGAGGCCTTGATGAACCTTGTTGCTGAAATTAAAGAAAATATGCAAGAGAAGTCCAAAGAATGCCCAATGGTGAATGTTATTGGGCTAGAGATCACTTAATATGGTGCACAAATGCTAAATTGGGCTTGAAGGCATAGTATGAAGATCATGGGCCATCAAATTCGTGGCTAATATCTAGCCCATGGGATGATCAAGACTCTATGCATTCCTTAGTAGTTAAATGAGCATATAATTTGATTTTAATGTAGTTTTAAGTTACAAAAGTCTTATAATGACTACATAAGTGATAGGTATTAATGTAGGTACTTAAGAGTCATTTGTCTACTATAAATAGGTCCTTTGATCATTTGTAATGGGACAACCCTTTTTGAATCCGAAAATTAAGCTTAAAGCTTTGTGAGTTGAATTCTCTCTTAGTGAGGTTTTCATTTTATCAAGAACTTATCAAGGTCAATTGAGCAAGATCTTGTGGCGTTCATCATACCGAGGTTCTTGGCTGATATAAATAGCCAACGGGTCGAGGTTCTTTCGCTCTAAGTAAGATCAAACTAGATTGTCGATTTGGGGAGATCCGCTGATTATTCTTATACGTTGGGTTCTTAGATCGTAATATCTAATGGGTCCTCGTTCTATCCACATCATATATAGATATTGCAAATGGGCTCCCTAACATTTTTTTTATGATATTCAAGGAATATTATTGACAATTCATGGAATTAAAGAAATTTATATACTTTATTGTTTTTATCTCCTATATTTTTTTTCTTTAGCTATATATGTTTCTCAATGTTAGGGACAGTATGACGAACTAAACTTTCGTGGATTGCAGCTAAATGGACTCCGTTGGGCCAATGACAATAAATCTATTTACTTTCTCTTTTGTTTCTATGTTATTTACTTCTTTGAGTTTTTTTTTTTATTTGCTTGCTAATGTCAGATACTATATTGAGCAAATAAAATTGATTATTGAATTGGCATAATTGTCTTCTAATTGAGGACTTGAAATGAAAGTAAAAAAATGATGAATAATCTTTTTCTCTTTTGCTAAATATTCAGTGTTATTAGAGAGGAGGTATATGAAGATCTATATATTCTAAACTTGAAAAACAATATCTATTCTAATTTAAGATCTATTATCATAGAGAAGAGTATCAGCTTTGATCATAAATAATTTTAAATTCTAATCATTTTTACGCTTTCGTTTTTAGGACACTGCATTGAAATTGATTTATTATTTACATACGATTATGTGATGAGAGAATCAATATATATATATATATATATATATATATCTAAGAGTGTATTTATCACGGTTTATTATTTACATACAATAATGTGATGAGAATTGACATATATGCAAATCACAATCTAAAATACGAGTTTCAAAACAAAATAAAAAATCAAACCTGTGCATCGCACGGGCCCTCACTAGTATAGATACAAACGAAAGAAAAAGAAAAGGAAAAAAAGAAAATTTGTTTTGAATTGAAAATTCTATCTAATTTGTAGCCTTGAATTGAAAAATAAGGTTGAGGCTCTATTCAATCTAATTTGTAGCCTTAAACTGAACAATAAGGTTGATTTGAACCTCTGAGAAATGTCAAATTTTGGGTGTAAAATAGAAAACAAATATATAACTTGAGTTATATTATGAAACTTATCCTTAAAATTACAAAATTATTCATTTGCAATATTTATTAACAGATAAGATAATAGACGAATCAAATTTGTAAAAAAACAATTCGTGCTTTTGAAAGTAGAGATTGGTTTCTTTCAATTTTTTAAGTGAACATAAGTTTCATGTCTTTGTTATATTGTGATTTCACTACAACATTATCAACCCCAATAAATTTTATAATCCCAATTGGAGTTAATATAGAGATCTATTACATTAAATTGAGAAGAAAAGGACGAAAATGCCCTTTCTCATTAGCAAATTTCAGGAATAGGACATCCTCATTAACAGGTACATTTTACACAATCCTCATAAGTGAAACATTTCCCATTTCCATTCTGAGACACTTGTGAAGCAAACAATGGAAAATCATTAACAGATGAAAGTTCAATCTACAAAACCTCCTCCATTAGCTTTCTGGTGAGAGCTTTTGGGAGTCCCATAACACTATCAGTTCCACCCACCTATCAACAAGTGAAACAGAGAATGCTCATTTTTATATGAGAGAGAGAGAGAGAGAGAGAGAGAGAGAGAGAGTAGAGTACTAACCACTTCTTTCACATATGGCAAAACCAAAGGATGTTCAATTATCAGCCCTCCTGCTACATTCAACACAATCCCTTCTTCTAACTGGAAACAGAAGCTTACACGATTATTCCTTATTAGTAAGATGAGACAAAAGATAATAAGTTGAATCACCATACCAGTTTATCAATTGTCTCTTCCGGTATATCATGGAAATAAATCTACAAAACTCAAAATACTTGTCATGTGGCACTATATTTAAAAGGAGACCTTACATAATGAGGTATATGGGGAAGTTCTAGTTAAAAGTATGACAAAGAGAATCATGAAATGGAAGTACTCCTCCATTCATGCTCGTAAAAATCCTTTGTAAATCAAACAATATCAATTTCCAGAGCTATCATTCTACTGTTCTCTATTGTATAAGTTGTCAGAATTACCGACTTTCAGTAAACCAAGCAAAAGGAGTTGCTGGACAGATAGGTATTAATATATCACACATCATTATAACTAAACAGGATTTTCACAAAAATCTTACTTTCGTATGAAACTATTCGTATGTTACCACCAAGGATGAAAATATCGATATCGCATGTCGTATCGCAACTTTGATTTTACGGATATATCGATGGATATATCGATATCGCATATCGATATCGCAAAAAAATTGAAAAAACAACGGAAATCTTATTAAAATTTTGGAAATTTAATATGAAATTTTAGGGATTATTTTTACACTTCATTACACATATATTCCACTCAAAATCACATTAAAATATAATAAAACTAACATATAGATAATAAACATTATAAATACTGTTTTTCGAATGAAAACTGATAATATATTACATAATACAAGACAAAATTACTAAATATATTATTAAAACAAAAAATCAATAAGTTCAACTGAAGTTAATAATTTCAAGTAATAAAAGTTATAAATATTCAAAGTCATACAACCAGAATATTTAAATACATAAAATTTTACTAAAACTAATTATAACAATTAATTGTAAATACACAATTACAACATTACATTTTACATACCAGTGCTTCACTATAACATAATTAATTGTAAAATTATGATTTTATAATAAACTTCTATAAGTTAACTAAATGTTTCACCTAATATATACATAATTAGCACAATTAAACATAGTCATTTACAATATACCAACAAAATGCTATTTTTATCAACTAAAATGAAAAACAAAATAAAGAGATTAAATTTATATACAAATTCATAGTTCTTCAAAATGACAATTGAGTGATATATATAGTGGTGCAAGTATTTCCTCTCCAATGTCAATGTCATTTATCCAAAAAAATAAATAAATTAGATACATTAAAATAGTCATAATTTATAAAGTAAATAATTGAAATTAATTTAATCAAAAATGTTGGGAGAGAGTTAGTGATATCATACTTTGAACCTTAAAATATATGATAGAATGTTCACTTGCATTTATCCTCTTGTATAGAGAAATATATCATGCAAAAAAATTAGAAAAAAAATGTAAATGAAGTAATAATTGGTTAAAGGAATGGAAATTTCAAAAAGCCACAAAATACACAATACAAAGTAAAAAAAATCACATAGTTTAATTTTTTGAATCAAAATCGCTCATTTTGATATACATGCGATATATCCACGATATTTCCCAATTTTCATCCAATTTTGTACTACAATGAACCGATATCGAAATCGATATCGATATTTTGCGATATTTTGCAATATATCCGCGATACCCAGGAAAAAAAACATTAACACCCAACATCCGTATCGCAATATCCGTATCCGCGATATTTTCATCCTTGGTTACCACTATCTGAATGGATTCCAACAACATTCCTCTAGGTTCGCTCTAGAACCCAAAGTATTCTCTCTTAAGCATATTGTACGCAGTATGGTTTCCTTGGAATATGAATTTTGAATCAACCCATAAAGAGGAATTAATTTTTAATCAAAAGGATGGAAATGTTTGATGGAGGATGAGTCAAGGAGGGAAGACAAAGGCGAACATTTCATTTTATCTCCTACACTGATTTTTGTATCATTTGCATGGAGACCATGATATAAAAACTGCCCTAGGAGGAATTAGTGAAATTCATTCTCTTCTTCTGCAGTTTAGCATTTCATCAATTCCTTCATTGTCACTTCTCTACAACTTATCTCTTTTTCATTATGTCAATCCCAGAGTTTCCCTTCAATTAATGTTGCCATTAATTAAGTTTTTCCTTTTTCTAAATTATTTCCTAAATCTTTTTTCATTTGTTAGTAGAGGTGTTGAAGGAAGTTCGATTCATCTCTTAGAATCTGTCTGGCAATCTCATGTATTTTCCTTTTAAGAGGTAAAATTACTCCTAACAACTTTCCTACTTTTAGGGAAGTATTTTTCTATCTCTTTGCCTTATATGTTTTTACAAGCATGTGTATGGCCCTTTTTATAGTACAAGGGTCTTAAGAAAACAACAAAATGACATGCATATTCATCTTCTTCATGTGAAGTGGAGGATTAGCTCATGAAGACCCACCATGTCTCCTATTAGGTAAATGATAGGGGAAATTGGAACTTGCATAATTTGGGAGGAGCAAATGTTTCATGTGGTGATCCCATGAACTTCATAGTTTGTCAATTTTCATGTCTTCATATGACATATCTTGTCCATTTTCATGTCTTCATGTGAAATCTTCACATGAACTTCTTGTACATCCCCATGTGAACTTCGAAAAACGAAAAAACTAGGTGGGACTCCCTATAAATAAAACAAAACAAGTGGGATATGATATCCTTTTATTACAATATTTACATGATACAAACATATGAATGTTTTATGTCTCCAAAGTGATAGCGATGATATTCAGTGGACCATGGTACTTCCCAGTGCGAGCCATATCCTTCCCAATTAATCACATCAGTCGATCATGGGTCTTGTGAGTCGTGAAAAAAATGTGGGTTGAAAATTTGCGTTTGGTTAGTCTTAGCCTTTTCCTCCTCTTCTCGATCACTAAAGATATATAGACCAACTTTTCAGTAGAGGGTAATGGAGTAATCTTGTTGAAAAAACATAGATGCACTTATAATTATCATTCGTCTTGTTCATTATGTTCAATGAATCCATAATTAATAGAAATGAAGTGTTGCTAGTTGAATGATGAAATGATATCCCACCACATGGAATTCGAATCTCTTTATTCCATTCTTGATTGCTAAAATTTCCATGTAGACTGCATGGTAGTATTTTTCAGAATCTTTGAACTGTCCACTTGCATGTCCACAATATGAATTTTCTGGTCAACTCTCTCTAAAAGAACAGTTACCCAATACTAATCACTTGCATCTGTCTGTTTGTATTATTATCTGACCATTCCTAGGGATTGTCAACGGAGGAATTTGTTAACATACTTCCTTCAGGTGTTTGACTGCTTCGATATGTGGAGTTCCCCATGCTGATGGATTCTTCTTTAGTAACTTTGAAAGTTTGCTAGTGTAAGATGAACAGGTGGGAATGAATTCTTGAAGATAGTTGACAATTTCGAGAAATTGTTAAATTGTTGGATCTCCTTTATTGAAAGTTGTTTATCCTGAAGCTTTAAAACTTCTTGAGTAATGTGAGGGTTTGGTTCATATTTTCCTCTTGAAATCTTCATTCCTAAGAATTTAATGTTCTTTTGCCCAATAAAATTTTTTTTCCCCGAGAGCATGGTACCAAAATCTTGGCCCAATTCTGTAAATTGTTGTAGGAGTTTCTCATGTTCATCCTTGGAAGATGAAAAGTGTAGTATATATCATCAATGTAAACCAAGGTACTGTGTAAGATGGGTTCAAATATTTGGGTTGGGGCTTTTTTGAAACAATGAGGGTGCAACTTTTAGATCAAAAGGCATGACAGTCCATTGGTATTGGGTTGTGGGGATACAAAATGATGTTTTATATCTATCTTTTGAGTCACTACCCAATTTAAGGTCAAATTTTGGAAACATACGTGCTTGCGAGAGATGAGCAAATAACATCTGAGTTTTGGGTATGAGGAATTTATCATCAAGTAGAAAAAGGTGAAGGCGTTTGCAATCAATTACTAACTTCTTTTTTCCTCGAACTTGCTCAACTCTTTTGTTAACATAGAATGCAAGTCAAACCCAATTTGATTTGGTGGATTCAATGATCCCAGGAGGATGTTCGGGAGCCCTTCATCCATACCCTTAAGACAGTTTATAGCTATTCATTGGCAAATCTTCACTATCTCTGATTTGGCACTCCTTGCATGAAAGCTTAGAGGATTAATAATGGAGAGATCGTCGTATGGATTTAAGGAACTGTACCGTCTACCAGGTTAATCGAATTGTATTTTTCTGATAATTCAAAATCTAACTTAACAGATTTCAAGAGGATGCTAAAAGTGTTTCGAACTCCATTGGTATAAACAAGGGATTTTTCTTATTTTGAACTTGTCTTACAAACATGAGGATGTCCCTATTTATACAGTAGGGACTTAGGTAGGTGACAAAGTGTCATATATATCACATTCACGTGAAGAGGAAGAGTAAGGTCTTATCATATCTATTTCTAGTAGATGCCAACAGGGTGTCTCTCCTTCATATGATAGGACCTTACTCTTTCCCCTTCACGTGAAGGTGAAATGTATGGCACTTTGTCACCTATCTAAGTCCCTACACTATAAATAGGGACATTCACCATGTTTGTAAGGCAAGTTGAAAATCAGAAAAATCTCTTGTTTATACCAATGGAGTTCTAAACACTTTTAGCATCCTCTTGAAATCTCTTGAGTTAGATTATGAATCATCATATTCTCCACCTTCTTAATCTCCTTGAATCAAGTATGCTCTGTACTTGCCTCTAAACGAGGGTCCTATATATCAGGAAGACACAATTAGATTAACACGGCATACCGTACGGTCCCTTAAATCCATACGATGGTCTCTCCATCATTAATCCTCTAAGCTTTCAGACAAGGAGTGCCAAATCAGAGCTATTGAGGATTTGTCAATGGATAGCTATAGACTGCCTTAAGGGTATGGATGAAAGGCTCCCGAACATCCTGGTATAGAGTTGTTGACATTCTTGTATTGCAAGGTTGAGCTCTTCAGGACATCGTGGATGGGTTGCCTTAGTAGCATTGATTTCTTCGTTCATTTGAAAGACAATTTTACAAAAAATGCCTCATTCTTCCATAAAGGAACAAGATATTTGAAGTGAGCATAGGACTCCGCATAATACAACTTTAACTTTCTAGTGACCGCATGAAAGTCTCCTGGAACTTCGTTCAAAGAAAATAATCTTTGTAACAAGGTGTATGGTTGGAATGACCTTTTATATTAAATACCTTAGGGAAAAATCTGTAATCTTTTATATCCCAACAATACACCTCTCCTACTTCTTTGTCATAAAAATGCCCATAGAAGTCATGCTTGCTTTCTTCCACGATATTGAGAACGACTCAACCCTTTTATAGGTACTATTAACATGGTATGCTCCTGTGGAAGAATGAGTAAGTGAGCTTCAAAAAGAGTTTAATGACAGGGGAGAACTTAAAGATCTCTACATCATCTTTCTTTCTGTGTCACAGATAATATTCAAACAATCCACTAGGAGAACCTCGTCCCTTCCCTTTGTGTTATTAGGAAGACAGTTCAAGGATCCATTGAGCATAATGAACAAGAAAAGTGGGAATTATACGTGCATCTCTGTTTCCTCAACAAGACTACTCCTCCATTACCCTTTACTGAAAAATTGGTCTGTACATCTTTAGTGGTTGAACCAGATGAAGAGGAGGAAAAGGCTAAGACTAGTCAACTGCAAATTTTCAGCCCATTTTTTTATCAAGACTCACAAGATCCATGAGCGACTAATGTGATTAATTGGGAAGGATATGGTTCGCATTGGGAAGTACCATAGTCTTAATATCATCGCTATCACTTTGGAGACATAAAACATCCCTATATTTGTATCATGTAAATATTGTAATAAAGGGATACCATATCCTCTTGTTTTGTTTTTTTGTAAGAGTCTCACCTATTTTTGTTGTTTTTCGAAGTTCACATGTGAATGGGGATGTACAAGAAGTTCATATGAAGATTTCACATGAAGCATTAGCATTGTGACGGATCACATGAAGATATGGAAATGGACAAGCCATGTCACATGAAGATGAAGACATGGATAAAGTTCAAAGATCACCACATGAAACATTTGCTCCTCCCAGAGCATGCAAGTTCCAATACCCCTTGTCATATATCTAATAGGAGATATGGTGGGTCCTCGTGAGCTAAATCCCCCCTTCACGTGAAGAAGATAAATTTGCATGTCATGTTGTTATTTTTTTAAGACTCCTAGATTATAACCTCATGCTTGTAAAAACAACATAAATAAAAGAGATCTTTTGTTGATAGCCATGAAATTATAAACACGTTGCTATCCACTTGAAAGCTCTTGAGCTAGATTATGAATCATCATATTCTCAAATCTTTTGACCTTCTTGTATGAAGTATGTTTTGTACTTGCCTGTAAATGGGGATCATGTACATTAGAAAGATACAATAAGATTAACCTGTTTGTTCGTACGATCCCTTAAATCCATACAATAGTCATAACAATATCTACACTTCATTGTTAATACTCTGAGCTTCCCAGGCAAGAAGTGTCAAATTTGAGCAATTAAGGTTTAACAATAAAGTTTGTCTGATATGGACTATCTTGAGGGTATGGATGAAGGGCTCCCCACTATTCTTGGTATCAAAGCCACATAGCTTTCTTCTTTGCTGGAGAATATGATAAGGATTAATATAAATCAAGTAGTAAGTAGAGAGGATATACCCCACAAACTCATGGACACTTCAACATCAATCACCTCCCAAGTTTTATGTGTTGCCCAATCGCAGACCTGTCTTTTCTTAATGTCATGGAGTTTGCATACTTGTGACTGTGTCCATTAGACATAGATAGTTTGGTGTGCAGCTGTGTTTGTATTTGTGTATACGTCACTGAATTCCACAGTAATAGATTTAGGACGTGTTGTTGTTTATACGAGAATCTATACGATAGATCTCTTGTTGTATTTGGGCATCAAAATTTGATAATAAGAGTTTTTCCCTGTAGGCGGTCCATTTTTTGTTTGAATTACTACTCCGAGAACTTTATATGTCGATGGAATTTATTTGTGCTACTAGATGGGGAAAAGGGGCTAAGGAAATGGCATTGAGGAAAATATGGAGTAAATTTGTTCTCTCTTAAATTTCCTCTTTGCCTTTCCTAACTGTTGTCTTCTTCATTCCTATTCTAAAATTCTTTTCTGATATTTCACAGGTCATTATATGGTTCATTACAATTTGCTAATAGAGCAACAACAGGTTCTAGGTAGCAACAATTTTTGGGAAGGAATGGTTATGTCAAGGAATTACTCAAGACTAGAGCTTATGGAACAACGACCTAGTGACATGGTGATGGGCAACAAAGAATTACAAAGCAACTTATGAAGTCAATTCAAACAAGAAGCCACTGTGATATCTCAAAGGTAAGAAGAGATGCTTAACAAAATGGAAGATTTGACAAAAATCAACAAATACTAACACGGGTAAGGAACCACATATCTGTATTACCAATAACCACCACTGAACCAGAGGTGTGTACCATTTCCAATATGAGAAGATTGTCACAACCTCCATGTACATCGAAGAGACAACACTCAGACAGATAATTGGTATGCGGAATGTGGATTACATAAAACGAAAAGTGTATATGGGTTGGAAAGATTTGTGAAAATGGTTATGGATTTGGTATTCCATACCTAGGGGAGAAAAGAAGTTCGAAAGTTCAACAAACTAAAGAATAATAAGTTGATGAGTATCTTGAAAGATGTATAGAGTTGAGATCGTTCAAAATAGCAATGAAAAGAACACTTCTAAAAAGTACTTTATCTATAGTATCAGATATGTGGAGGCATTTGAAGGAGGCAAGGAGGAAAATAGAGAAACTAAATTCTCTTTGCTCAAGCAATTCATATATAAAAAATGCAAGGGAATTTTCTTGGGCTTGTTACTAAATGAAACCATGATTTGATGGCCTCAACTAATCTCATCCTCTTTGCAGAATTGCACATTCCCACCATAACATAATGGTTCCATAAGCTATTCACCTAGAATGTATATTCTTGATCCAGAATGAAAGAAGCATGTACTCTTAATAGGACATCATAGAAAGCATTGAACATAATGTATTCCCACCTGAAGAAATAATACGGGCGTGATGCAGAATATTGTCATTTTCTAAGCAACAACATATTTTCTAGATGACAAAGAAACATTATCTCCTTATTCAATGAGTAGGCGAAAATAATAAAAGCACCATTTATCACAAATCCATGAATCATGATAGATGATAATAAGATATAAAGGAACCTCTACTTCCTACTAGTTTCACATAAAAAGCTATTAGATTGATTCAGTAAATATTACCTCAACTTTGTCCCATCCCCCTTTCTTTAATCCAGTGCTAAGGTTTGTTACAAGAACAGAACTCACAGTTGCTGCATGTCCACCGGAATAACCTATAATATAGATATGTGAGACCCATCAGAATTTAATATTATTGGAATATACAAAAGGATCATCATAGAAATATGAAAAACCTTTAATGAATTCTCGTGCCTCTTCTATGCTTGAAGGTTTTTCCCTTATTACACCTTCATATACCACCACCTCCAAATAATTTGGAATTTAGAGTGAGACAAAAAGAAAATATGCAATTGTAGCAATGAATAAACATGACCAGAATAGCTAAATTAGCACTCAACATATGCCAATATCTAAAACCATTGGACCTTATTCCACCTAGATGAACTATAAAATGCTAGTTTTTATGTGGTGGCTGTAGGCTAATTTCCTTACATGTATTTACTCTACTAAATCTTAAAAAAAAGGTCAAAGATTTACCAGCCTTGTGCAGAGAGCAAGGGACACAAATGACCAAACATGTTGTTCCAGATATACTTTAAGACATCACATATGTGGGACTTCATAGATTAGACTTGAACAGGTTAAGTGGAGCGCAAGCCCTAAGGGTTTTCTTGTGTACTTGGAAAGATATGATTCAACTAGTTAATAATAGCCAACTATTCGGCACATTATCTCAGCTACTCATACAACTCAGAGAATTGGACAATTACAAAACATGTGCTTATGTATAATGCTACTGGCACAAGAATTTTCTGGTGGATATGTAACAAAACGAGAGTGGACTTATAATAAGCATATCTTTAAGTTCATTAAAGTTACTTCCTTCAAGGAATATTTTGCATAATTTGTTAATGTGGTTTAAGCATATTCAAATGGTGTCAGGTTCTATTTTTGGTTTTAGGATAAAGGATGGTTACAAAATTAATCTTAATTAAATAATGGTGAATTTCAAGCTAAAGTTCAAAATTTTACACTCATAAACAAGTAGTTTCCCATATCCTAAACTGTTCATCTTAAAAGTCAAGGAAAGGTCTTCTGCATCTGCAAGAATTCTTTAAAGATCCACAAGAGGAACAACATATCAAGCAAGAAATTTTACACTATTATGAAACTTAGAAATCATGTCCAAGAACTAAGATAATTAAACCAGGAAAATATTTTATACTTGGTCACAAGTAATAAGTAGAGTAGATTCTCCATCCTCTTTGCCATGACGCTTTGGTTGGACATTTTTTGCCTAATGAAAAATTATAGTTTAGGCAAAGCATGTAGACTCATAACAAAATATCTGAAACGAACATGAAAATCTAGATAGATATATTACTTCCCAGATAACATACATTAAATAATCTTCAACAAAAACCCAACAGAACTAGAAGAACTAAATTAGAGAGCTCAGGTTGATCCTTTACACAGATACAACGATAGGCAATTTGTAAGTGCAATTTAGTAAGTAAATGGAAAGGAGAAATGAAAAAACATACAGTATCGGCTGCTATAACAACAGTAGGCTTGTCATCCTTCTCATGGTTTCGTATATTCTCGAGTTTCCCTAGTATGGCATCTGCCTGAGGCACGGAGAATGATAAACTAATACATTATGGGTTCGTTTGCTTGCCCTTATTAGGAATGATATATATCATATCAAGTCTAATCAATAATTTGAAGAAAATGCACCCTATAAATATAAAACACACACACACTGAGATGAGCATAGTCTAACCCACACCTAGGTTATGTTTGCATTGAGGGATTTAAACATACGAGATTTGAATGGATTTCAAATTCCCTCAATTCTGAGTGGATTTTGGTTGCTCAAAAATTAGTTCAAAACGAAAATGATGTATTTCAAATTCATATCAATCCAAACAACATCCATAGATTTACTGCTATGAATTTCAAATATGATCCTTGAATAAGAGCATGGTGATAGCTAATATACAAAAGCAGAAGGAAGAGAGAGCACCTTAGCCTCAGCAAGAGCCATAACCAAATCTTCAGGCTTTTCTTCTCGAATGGCCTTTTCATCTATATCTGCAGACTATACATACAACAAAAATCAAAACTACAACTCCATTCATATCATTATTTACAGAATAATAAGAGATTGAAATTTACCATGGTGGTGAATTCGAAACCCATGTCTGCTAAAATCTTTTTGCGGGCAACAGAAGAGGATCCCAATATTATCTGCATTTGTCGATTCCATTAACGGATAATAAAACGGAAGAAAAGGCAAAAAGGGGGGAGGAAAGTACCTTGAATTCTTGATGAGGAGTGGAAGCCATTGTTGGAAGAAGTTAGCTCCACTCAGAGAAGTGAGGAAAACGGCTTCTTTGAGGGCTCTCTTTCTTGAAAAGATGCATATATTCTTTTTTCTTTTTTCTTTTTTCTTTTTTTGGACTTTTGTTGATTATCAGTTGTGATTGCAAGCCCGGCCCGATTCAGCCCGATAAGATCGGAAACGATCTATAGATTATATTAAAAATCATTTATTAATGAAATTTCAGTTTCGCTTTCATTCTTTGATTATCAATTGAGCTTGTAAGCCCGGCCCGATCTAGTCGGGATCAATGGTGAATCCAAAAATTATTAAATCAGGTAGGATTAATAGATTTTATTAAAAATTCACTTATTAATGAAGTGAGCTCTCTCATTCTTTCTCTTTCGTTTCTTGTAGGTTAGACTAGAAAAGCGTTGTTTTATTAATGTTTGATTTTTTATGATAATTGTTCAAATTCTGATTTTTTAAATATTACTATTGACAGATGATGTATCGGAAAATTATTGAGATATTCATGATATCGAGTTAGAACATGTTATGATTCGTTGGTGGTTGAACGTAAAGGTCGAATGGAGCTTATAGTCGATTTCAACATCTTTATAACACAAATTTTATACAATTCTCACATTTAACTTGCGAAATATTCATTATTATATCAAAGTTCCCTTTTTTTACTTTGTTTGAGTTTTAATTGTGGGCTGTGTATGGTTGGTCCGCCAAATTATATGAAATGTCAATTTGTGTAGTTGTGGTTCATGTATGGAATTGATGTGGGTAAAAATTGAAATTTGGAACATGGTCGGATGAAAATTGAAAAAAAAAAAAAATTATATGAACAAAATCGGGATACTTAAGTTTAGTAGTAAAAGAGTGTGATAAAGCCTAAATTGCATTATTTTCCCCAATTTTAATTCATAATTTAGAGGGAGTTTGATATGAGACCGTCTTACGAATCATATTCCATGAGACGAATCAATTTACAACCCACATTTCATAAGCGAATATAAATTAGTGAAAATGGATTTGATCATGAATTGAAGGGATCTGTCTCACCAAAAACTCTCTGTACGAGACCGTCTTACATAAGTTTTTTTGTATAATTTATAGTTTAGTTTTACTTTATAAATTTTATAAAATTAAAAGGACCTCTTTTTTTATGATTACTTGTTCCAGAATCCCATTTCATGAATCATAATTATCATCAATAAATGGTACCTGAAGTGAAAAGCTAACCATAATTTTGCAGCTGAGCAACCAAAATTCTTCATAGTTTGTTTTTACTGATAATAGCCAACAATAAGAATAAGCTTATTGAGAAAAAGGGTTTACAAAAATGAACATTTTAACAATAAATATATAAAATTTACAAACTCCACAAACAAACCTCATGTTGAAAGAAACATATGAAGCATCCAAATTCAAATGAAAAAAGGAAGAGAAAAGAAAGTCTCATCTAAAGGAGGTCTGAATTTCCTCTAATGTTTTACCCTTTGTCTCCGGAACCCAGATTGTGACAAATGCAACTGTGAGTATGCACATTACTGTGTACAATGTGAAAGTCCCTGTTAAGATCCACACACAAAGTCGTGTCAGCGAATACTATACGAGAAAAATTGATTTAGTTACTTATTCTTTTATAGTCGAGAGAAAAAGCTAGGTCGTTCCACCCTCTATCTTGTGCGAACAGAATCAGGTCGTGTGAAAGGAAAAATTGGCAAATACTTATTTCTATAGGGTATGAATGGACGAGGCTTGCATTTTGGCGAAACAATAATTTTTATATGCACATTTATTCATAACCGTAACAGAAGCAAACACAGAGAAGAATAAAAAACGGAGCGTCTTATTACAAACCTCCACTGCTTGTAGCCAGTAGAAGTGGCGCGGTCATGGTGATAAGCCAGGAGAACGACCAGTTCAACAATGTTGCAACACTTCCAGCTAAGCCTTTTATTTTAATTGGAAGAATCTGTAATACGAGATACAATCTCATGTTAACATGTAGGCCATGAAATCCTACTATAATCTGCCAATAAAACCCAACAAATATTTTACGAACCATAGCATGTTCCAAGTCAATGATTTGCAGGTATGGAAAGATCTAAAATGGGAATGACACTTGGGTTGTGTTTGGATTGGTCAAATCCACTTTAAGTGTGGATTCAAACTGCACTCGTATTACTCCACATTCATATCAATCCAAAGACGACATACGAATTTACTACTATGGATTTCAAATCCTTCAATTCAAAAATCAACCTTACGTTCACTATCAGAAATTATAAACATTTTCTATCTCAGTGACGAACCTAGGTAATCAACCCAAAGGTCCAACTGACAATAGTAAAAATAAAATAACAGACACATCAGACCACAGAGACCAAAACAATCTTCAAGAAAAATGGTGTTTGTATACATAAACTAGTAACAAGTGACGAAGTATACGAGCATTTCATTAAAAGCATTCCATGAACTCAAGACGGCCAGAAGAAAACTGTACCTCAGACATTATGAGCCACGGAATCGGCCCCATTCCAAGTGAAAAGGAGATGATCATGCACTACAATTGCAAAAGTCGGTTGAACTAAGTTAGAAACTCGTTTCACCAAAAACTCATCAATTACTCATGGATCTGTAAGAAGACATACCACTACCCCAACAACAGATAGGATTCCCAAGATTCCATATAACTTTGTATCTTCAGATATGGAGCTCTAAAAAAAGTTCAAATTGCAGAATTATCAGAATAAATTCAAAGGAAAAATGAAGTGAAAATGTATATTAGATTTAAGAATAATTATCATAGAGCAATACCTTTAAATAGAATGACACAGCAACAAGCACGAGACTGAAAGCCATTCCAGTTGAGGATACCTAAAACAAGAATTTCCATAATTTGTGAGGTAACTTTGTTTAACTTCTAGACATCGAAAATCTTAAAGTATGTCGTAAACTCACTATTAATAGAATTCTACGCCCAGTTTTGTCTACCAACCATGTAGCCACTGCAGTAGCAATAACCTGAAAAAATAGTTTGAATAACTAATAAGGATTCTGAACATTATTACGAGCAGATATTAATTGGGAAAAGAATAATTAGAAAATGCATTTTCTAAAAATGTAACCTGAATAATCCCAACACCTAAGGTTGCAACGTTGCTCGATGAGATTCCTGATCAATTCATGGCAAAAAACAAAAGGGTTCTTCAAAGTAAGCCAAAATGTAAATGTAGTCCAAGTACATATATAGCGCAAAGGGAAAAGGACTAAGTGACACAATTTTGCAATAATAGACAAGATTCGTCGTATTCTATAGTCTGATAATACTGCTAGCATTAACTAGAGATCACATGAAAATAAGAGTTTTTTTTTTTTTTTTTAAGGATGCAATTGGTGCAATTATAAACAAGATTCGTCATTTTCTGAAGTCTGATAATAGTGCTAATCACCACGTAGAGATCACATGAATATATGTGTAAAATATGTGTATCTCAGACATAAGAGAATGAAGCCATAACTGCTAATTATACCCACCTGCAGATTCAAATATATTATTGGAATAGAAGATGACACCATTAATTCCAGTTAGCTGTTGGAGAACAAGTAATCCAATCCCTATCTGCAGAACGAAAAGAGACGAGATGGATCAAGCAAAACCCACAAGAGCAACATAACCACAAGAAAAAGAAAACACTTCAAAAGAATCATGCACCATGAGTGGTAACCAGTATCTTCTCAGCTTGAGATCTGCAAACCGGACTGTCGCCGTTCTTCGGGTTGATGATGCTAAAGACATCTGCAACGACACAGAATCATCTCATCAAAAGTGGATCATGCTTTTTTTTTATATATATATTAACTAGTATTCTTGGGAAACAAGGTATTACGCATGGACTAAATGAAAATATTTACCTTTATTTCATTTACTTCAACACTAATATCAGTGTCAAATCCTCGAAGAACTTGCAGAGATGCTTCAAAATCTTCAATCATTCCCATCTTAGCCTGATTTTCATAGAGCAGATATATATTAGTATTTTATAGGTGATAATGTGGACACAAAATGTTTTTGAAACCTCACCAGCCACCGAGGAGATTCTGGGATGAAGAACAGTCCAGGTATCAATATTAGACATGGCAATATCCCTATTCATGAAAGGAGTGTTAGTCCCGCTCCCAAAGAAGCCTTATTGTAAAATTTTGAAAGTTTCACCATAATTGGTTCATTTTGATCAGTTAAGCCGAAGGAGCCAGAAGAAGATACTTTTTATCTTAAACAAGTTTATATTAGAAGTTCACATTGGGTTAATGCATAAACATTTAATGAAATGTCTAATTTAAAATTTTCGAAGGAATTACCAAGAACTGCAAGCACTCTCCAATTAACAAATAGTCCCAGTAGATACGATATCATGATGCCTATTGTCACTGAGAGCTACATCACAGAAAATTAATTGAACTTCAAAATCACATTTTTGAAGAATTACGGGTTCTGATTGAACACAAATCAGTAACTAGAACCTGGTTGACTGATCCCAGTGCCCCTCTCAGATTTTGTGGTGCTATCTCAGCTATATATACAGGGACCTGTATCATATTAGAGAAGGGAATATAATCTTTAAGTCTAAAACGAATGTCATTATAAAATTCACAAAAACTAATTAAACTTACTGTGTAAGAGATTATTCCGACGCCAAATCCTTCTAACAACCTTCCCATGTAAAGAAATGAAGAGTCCTACGTTGAAAGTGAAAAAACTAATTAGTAAAACCTGCCAACAAACAAGTGTGCAATAAACAGAGGGTTCAAGAATCTCACTTTTGCAAATGATATGGCAAGCCAGCCAATGATATTAGGTATGGCAGCAATCATTAAACACTGCAAGGTAACACAATGGATCAAAATACCAGACAATCAATATGAAATATAAAAAAAAAAAAAATGAAAATCTAACAACGTACCCCTTTTCGCCCAAGGTACTCAGCAATTTGACCACTAGCTATAGCCCCAACCATAGCTCCGACATTTGACAAGGAACCAAATAAAGAGAACTGTCCCAATGTTGTTATATTACAAAATTAAAAAGTGCTGAAAAAATTGAGCGAGAAGCAATCTGCAGTTGCTAACCTGTGAGACTGTAAGACTCAGTTCTTTCATTACAGCAGACTGTGTTGGTGAAGAGTAACCACACTTTTACAATGGGAAAAAAAGGGATGGTTAATATAGATCATATATACATATGTATCTTAATTATACAAAGTAGCATAGATATTCATGGGAGTAAGAAGACAGAAAATACCCTAAACACACAAACATTCATATTCAGCAGCATAGAGTGTATTCCATAAACTAGAACTAATAATACCGCACAAATTTAAAAAAAAAAAGAATCTTAAAGAAAATATTTTTCCATATGAATCTTGATTCCAAGTTCAACCATGTTATCAACAAGTATTCTAAGATCATATTACTCCAACTCCGACACAATGACAATGCAAAATCTAGCACAATCACCAGCAAAAGAATACAATGCACAGATTGAAATCTGCAGAATATTTGCTAAGTTTTATATTGTATTTGATCTCCTATTCCCAATGCCGCCTTATCTACTCTTTCAATTCCACCAAGTGTATACTCGTTGTGCATTGGTGATATTGAAATACAAGATGCAGGACAATTTGAAATAGAGATCCAGATTGATTTAGCATAGATGAACTCCAATTTTCGAGTTCCATATGAATTCTCAAAAGCTACTAACAGAAAGATGGGAATTAACAATTCAGCATAACCACAAAAGTTAATTTTCAACACCATGATAATCATCTAACTAAAGCACCTCTTCCAGGTTGTAATTCTAGCAAGAAAATTCAAAATCACTTCAACTAGTTGCAATCAAACAATCACTGATCAAATAATCAAACAGTGAAATAAAAGAGGGTAAGTAGAACATTACAGTGAATCCAAACTGAATAGGACCCAAAGCCACAATCAAAACACAAGCTAAAACAGAGATAGAGCTATCCCTAATTGCTTGGGAAGAGCTCATCATACTAGATTGCGTTGAGCCCATCCTATACCAACTCCCTGTATGGAGAAATGGCTTCCTCAGATCCCCTTCTCCCTCCTCTCTGAAACTCATCTTTCCCTTTCCTTTCTCTTTCTCTCACTACAACTTTTCCCCTCCAAGAAAATGCAAATCCAAGCTCCAAAAACTCTTGATTTCCTCTTCAAGGACACATAAGATCAAGAAAACGAAAAGGGTCTTTATCTTTTTGTCTCTTGAAGTAGAATTATGAGTTGGAAAGAGTGGATGAGAGAGAAAGACTGTGGTGCAGGGAGAGAGAAAACGGTGTTCTTACTCGGGTCGTGAGCACGTATCAAACGTGTTTAACGTGGACAAGATTTTTGAGCCATTTTTTGTAAGGTCATATGCTTGTTGAGTTGCTCAAGAGAAACTCTCAAAATCATTCATTGGCTCCATTACTTTTTGTGCAAAATTGACAGCACGATTTGACAGGGAAGAAGACAAGCAGTGAAACAATCACTAATCTCTTTGGTGCTATTAATTAATTAACTAATTGTGTATTATTTATTAATTTTTAGTTAATTAATGAAAAAGAAAAAAATTATTACATTTTTGTCTTAAAAAGGAAGCATGTTTCAAGAATCAAAATCAACTTTCGTTTCCTTTCTTCGTCGTATTATAGGTTTATTATTATGACAAAACGAATTACACATGTAATTGAATAAATGGAGCCAATAATTGATGAAAAGTAAAAATAAAATTGTGAAACTTGATTTATTTACAATTGTTTGTGTAAAAGAATTTTCTTTATAATTCAGTGTCACGACTAATATTGAACATGAGTGACATCCTTTGGACGTTCTTTCAACTCAATTATTTTGTTTTATAATATAAAAAAAATGTATGTTTGGATCTTTAGGCTTTAATCTATTTTAATTGAAAGATTTAGTTTATAAAGAAGAAGGCAAACACTTTTATGCATTTAGGATCCATGCACCTAATCCGACCCGCACGTGTACGCGTCCCTACGCGCGTTCACGAGCCTGCACACGCCCCCAAGTGCCTAGAACTCACGCTGAAGCTCACCCAAGTTCGCTCAAATAGACCTACTTTTATTTATAGTTAGACCTACCTTTGTGTTATGTTAGACCTACCTATTGTAGGTAGGTCTAACATAACACAAATGTAGGTCTAGCTATACATAAAAGTATGTCTAATACAACGTAATGGTACATGTGGCAATCTAAGGTTTTTTTGAAAAAAAATTAAAGTATGAAATTTGAGCAGAAAGGTAGGCTTAACATAACATAAAGGTAGGTCTAACATAACGTAAATGTATGTCTAACATAAAGTAGTGGTAGGTGTCAAAATTCAAAAACCAAGCGCAAAAAAGAAAATGTATGAAATATGGGCATATAGGTAGGTTTAACATAGCGTAAAAGTATGTCTAACATAACGTCAAGGTAGGTCTAACATAACCTATTGGTAGGTGTAAAATTTCCAAAAAATCATGAGTGAAAAAAAAAAAAAAAAAAAAGCGCCCCTGACCCGGGTAGGATCCTACCTGGGTGCTTGAATTTGAAATTCATACACCTAATTCATAGACTAGAAAGAAGAATCTACAAGTGCCCCATCGTTCCTATTTTATTATTTGGCCACTTTGATTAAATGATTTTAAAAATCATGAATTTATGGTGTTTTTATTCTTTATACGAATTTTTTTCTTTGTTTTTAGGAGTGTTCCATGTGAGAAGGAATTTTACTATCCTATTTTATAAGTTCAGCTATAATTTATGGATAAGGAGTCGATCAGAAAGCAGCTTTGAATTTTGGGTATTTGTAGAGAACGATTATTCACATGCAATAATACTCATGCATGCATTCAGAATTAGGGTTTATGTATATCAGATAGAGTAATGAAGAAGTAAAGGAAATCATATATTCATCATCATCACGAATGATTACAGGAGGAGTATTTATAGAGATATTTTGCATACAATCATTAGCTAACTAACTAACAGATTCTAGTTACATTGTTTCTAGAAGATACTAATCAAGCTTGCATAGTTGCATGGCTGGAGATGATTGATAGTGAAGGTGCTGAGCTGGAGTTGATGAGCTGGAACTAGAGCTAGGTTGCTGCTGCTGACGTGGATAATTCTTCATCCCCCCCTCAAGCTTGATCATCCCAAGCTTGGAAGAAAGGGAAACAAACTGACTCGTACCAAGAGACTTGGTGAAGACATCTGCCAATTGCATTTTAGAATATATGTGTTGTAGATTAAGAAATCATGTCTTGTATTGTGAACGAACTATATGACAATCAATGTCCAAGTGTTTGGTTCTCTCATGAAATACTGGGTTTTGAGTAATGTGAATTGCTACTTTATTATCACAAAATAAAGGTATGGGAGTAGGAATTGAAATACCAAGATCTGAGGCAATGTAATTGATCCAAATCAACTCACATGTAGTGCTTGCTAAGGCTCTGTACTCAGCTTCAGCTGAGCTTCTTGAAACTGTGTATTGTTTCTTTGTTTTCCAAGATATTAAACATCCTCCAAGAAATACACAATAACCAGTCAAGGACTTCCTTGTATCTGAGCAAGAACCCCAATCAGCATCACAATAAGCTCTCAAAGAAGTAGAATCAGTAGAAGGATAGAATAAACTATAAGAGATAGTACCCTTTAGATACTTCAGTAAATGAATGGCAGAAGACCAATGACTAGTAGTAGGAGAATGAAGAAATTGGCTCAATTGCTGAACTGCATAAGTGATGTCAGGACGTGTAAGATTAAGATATAAGAGTTTACCAATGAGCCTTCTATATTGATCAGCATGTTCAAGAGGTGCACTGTCATCTAAAGCTAATTTTAAACCCTGTGGTAATGGTGTATAAGTAGCCTTGCAATTCCCAATTCCAGAATCATGAAGGATATCTATAATGTACTTTTGTTGATTGAGATAAGTACCTGAAGAATTCCTTGTGATCTCCATGCCAAGAAAGAATACAGCTTCACCTAGATCTTTGATAGTAAATTCTTTATGGAGAAACGCCTTTAGCTGTTGAATTAGATGCAAAGAAGTACCAGTGATAAGAACATCATCAACATATACAAGAAGAGCCAAGAAATCCTTATCCTTTTTGAGTGTAAACAGGCAGTGATCATGTTGTGACTGAATGAAACCAAAGAGTTGAAGTTTAAGACAAAATTCATTGTTCCATTGTCTTGAGGCCTGCTTTAGTCCATAAAGGCTTTTGGTGAGTTTACATACCTGACCAGGAGCACCTTTGTTGTAACCAGGTGGCATGTCCATATATATCTCATCATCTAGATAACCATGAAGGAAAGCATTATTAATGTCAATTTGGGCTAGAGGCCAGTTTCTGACAGTGGCTAAGGCAATAAGCATTCTCACTGTGACCAGCTTTGCAACAGGAGCAAAACTATCAAAGTAATCCTCCCCTTGAATTTGATCATAACCTTTAGCTACTAATCTTGCTTTCAATATTTCAACAGTACCATCGGCCTTCAGTTTTACTTTGTATACCCATTTACAGCCAATTGGTTTCTTGCTAGAAGGTAAAGATGTCAATTCCCAAGTATGATTCTCCTCTAATGCTTGAAGCTCTCTGTCCATTGCAGCTACCCATTGAGGATCCTTCTTGGCCTGAGCAAAAGATTTTAGCTCTGTAATATGGACTGAAAAGGCATGATCAGATGTGTTGTTAACAACAAAATCATTAAGATATAATGGAGGAGCATGAATCCTGGAACTCCTTCTAATCAAAGTAGGAGGGTGATTAGAAGCCTACTTTGATTAGAAGCAGAAGAAGATGCAGGAGATATAGCAGCTAGAAGTGCATCACAAGTCTGATCAATATCTGGAATTGAAATAGGAAGGGTACACTCTGAATGTGGCTCTGTATTCTTAGTGTAGGGATAGACTGATTCAAGAAAGACCACATCTCTTGAAATTGAGATTTGATGAGTATCAAGATTGAATAACCTGTAACCTTTGTGATCAGGGAGATAACCAATCATAACACACTTGTGTGCTCTATCAGCAAATTTGTCTTTATGAGGTGAGACATTTGTCATAAATAGGCCAAACAACCAAAAGGCTTCATGAAATCATAAGAATGATAGTCACCAAACAACATTTGATAAGGAGAGCTCCAATGTAATAAAGCTGTAGGCAAACGATTGATGATATAGGCAGCTGTAAGAATAGAATATGTGTCACGCCCTAATTTTTGAAGTAAACAATAACACAATTTTTGTCCTTGAAATAGGAACGCGAGCTCATAAAACATAAATACCCATTTTCTTAAAATAAAATTATACAAATTATTTTCAAAATCATTTAGAAAAACCTTTAATCCCAAATTTAATAAAACATTTAGTGGAAGCAACTCAAATGAATAATTTTCTTATTAAAATAAAGTTACCATAAAAAAATGAAGTAAACATGCCTAAAAAATCTAACTACAAAATTTAAATACCAAAACGAAAAGGTTAGCGATTCAAAAGTATTTACAAAGAATTCAATAAACTATTTATTAACAATCACCATAATTTATATTTCACTTGTCATTAATTATTAAATCAATTCCCGTTAGCATCCATCGTACCACCGCGTCCGACTTCTCATCTGTAAAAGAATGTAATAATTCGGGATGAGCTACACTAGCTCAGTGGGGTTACTGTTTGTCAAGATTAAAAACAAGTATAAGCAACACAGAATAACAACACCGTATCCATGCTATCAGCCACTTAACGACCGATTAATTCATAACCATGTTATTGGCCACACCAATTAAATTTTTCATGCTATCAACCACTTAACGATTGATTAAATCATATATGTTGCCCATCCACATCACACATACATGCGTTTAATAAAGACAAACAAGGAAAGAAAACCCCACCTCAATTAGATGTAGTGAAAACTTGAATGCGATGTGGTGAAAAATTGAATGCTTGATGCAAATGAATGCAATTCACGTCCTCGTTATCTTCATTTCCTATAAATAAAATATTTCATGACTTAGTATATACTTAATTGATATTTTTAATAATTATTAATTGAAAATTTAAAAGGAAATTGAAAGGAATAAGATACTATATGGAATGTGGAATGTAGTAATAGGACTTGGAAATTGAGATCAAAAGTTAAGTGAGTGAACTTGGAATGGAGTGAAGTTAAATCGGAATTTTCAGAAATTGAAAATAAAGATTACTAACTATTGAAACGGAAAGAGACTATGTGAAAAGAATCGTAATGACGATGTGGTAATTACAAAAAGTAGGACTGCATTAATTTCCTGATGGAAAAATGATTCATATTAAAAGTCGTTTTGACAATAGGAAATCAACGATGGAATTCAGGATTCAAAAAGAAGAATCGACGATGAAATTCAAGACTAAAAAAAAGAATCGAGATGGACAAACAAACGTAAATTTCTAAAACTCATTTTGAAACTGAGATGGAAAAGAGATGTACATTTTCTAGAATTTAATTTGACAAAAGAGAATAGGGAAGATGGAGTTTAATGACAGAAAGAGAATAGAGAAGATGAAGATTTCTGGAAAAATTACCTTACGATAGTTTTCTTGAAGGCTTAGGGTTCTCTAATGATATTATTTTAAGAGAAGGACTTATGTGCACCTGTGGCACGGATCCTTGGATCCGTGCCCCCAACCCGACCCACCGACCCGCCCCTATTAATTCAAAAAAAAAAAAAATCTTCTTCCTCTTCCTCTTCTTCTTCACGTTCACGCAGCACTTTTTTTTCTTCTTCCTCTTCCTCTTCTTTCTCCTTCTTCAACCCAATCTGCTTCCTTCTTCTTCTTCTTCTCCTTCCTTTTCAACCCTTCTTCTTCTTCTTCTTCTTCTTCTTCTTCTTCTTCTTCTTCTTCTTCAGCATTTTCCCCAATATTTTCATATCAAACCCTAATCTTGAAGAAAACCAGAAGCATTGCAGAACTCAGGCAGCGATGTCGAACGGGAGAGAATCCGACCCGAGTTTGGGTTACCTAACCAAGAAAGAGACCGAGGTAAAGCTCCCCCGACCCACCTAGGTCAAGAACAAGACGCCAGCTTCGATCCAGATAACCGCCGAGCAAATCCTCCGTGAAGCTAGAGAGCGTCAAGAAGCAGAAATCCGACCGCCCAAGCAGAAGATTACTGATTCTATTGAGCTTGGAGATTATCGCCTTCGAAAGCGCAAAGAATTCGAAGATTTAATCCGAAGAGTGCGGTGGAATAAAAGTATTTAGGTCAAATATGCCAAGTGGGAAGAATCTCAGAAGGATTTTGCTCGGGCGAGGTCAGTGTGGGAGCGTGCGCTTGAGGTGGATTACAGGGACCATACTAGGGATGGCAACGGGGCGGGGCGGGGCCCGCCAACTTCGCGGGGAATTTTTTTTCCCCATCCCCGCCCCACGGGGAAAAATTCCTCCCCGTCCCCGCCCCGCGGGGATCCCCGTTCCCCGCGGGTTCCCCGCGGGGATTCCCCACCCACAAAATATTTTTTTATTTAATTTTTTTAATGTATAAAAAATAATATTTTAATATATAAAAATAATCCACAAATTACATATAACTAAAATGTTAACAAAATCACCAAAAAATTATCCAATTTGTGCAAAAGATAGTATATTATTTAATTATATTATCTTAAAAGTACAATGATAAATTATATTATTACATTTTCATTAATTTTTTCAATACTTAATGCATTTAGAAGAGCATGAGAAACGAGAGTTTTGTATTATTATTAATGTGTATATAAAAATATATTATTTATTTATAATAATTTAATTAAAATATATTAATATATATATATAAATTGGCGGGGCCCCGCGGGGAACGGGGCGGGGATCCCCGCGGGGCGGGGAGTATGATCCCCGTCCCCGCCCCGCCCCGCTAGTCGGGGAGAAAATTACCCCCGTCCCCGCCCCCGCGGGGGTATATTTCGGGGAATCCCCGCCCCGTTCGGGGCGGATCCCCGCGGGGAACGGGGATTCCCCGCCCCACTGCCATCCCTAGACCATACATTGTGGCTCAAGTATGCAGATTTTGAGATGAAGAATAAATTCATTAATCATGCGAGGAATGTGTGGGATCGTATTTGAAAATATTCTAATGGTATTACAAATATACTATATAGGTGATATAAGATCACATGCATCTATAAGATATAATAAATACAATTTTTCCTTCAGTTGTTATGAAAATATTTTAAAGGTATTACAAAGATACTCTATAGGTGATATAAAATTACATGCATCTATGATATATAATAAACACAATTCCTTCAGGTATTATGAAAATATTATAACACCTAAAGAACATACATATAACACTTATAGAGTATATATATGACACCTATCATTCAATCACATAATATGAAGTCTTCTTTATATGTGATACCTCAAGAACATACATATAACACATAAAGAGTATATATATAACTCATATAGAGTATACATATAACATCTATCACTGAATCACATAATATGAAATCTTCTATATATGTAATACCTCAAGAACATAGATGTAACACCTAAGGAGTATATATATATAACACCTATGGAGTATAACTATAACACCTATCACTGAATCATATAATAAAACTTTAACACCTACAAAGTACATATATAACACCTATAGAGTACATATATAACACCTATCACTGAATCACATAGTGTGAAATCTGGTGTGCGTGGGCGCACACCAGATCAGGTGGGGGTGCGCGTGGGGGAGCGTGGGCGCGCCTGGGTGCGGCCCACGCGCCGGGTCGGGTCTAGATCCGTGCCACAGGTGCATATAAGTTTTGTTCTTATTTTAAATATATATAGGCATGAGGTAAAGGAATTTCTTAATCCATTTAAATTTGTAGTTTTGATATGACATATTTTTTTATAAGGATTTTGTTGATTGGATTGGAAAGTTACGTATAATTTGTTATCAGATAAATCTTAGATAAATTATATTAATTAATTAAATCATAAACTTATTTAATTATGACACTCTGACACCATATAAAGATTATGATGATATTTCCTCAAGACAATTATTGAGGATAATAGAACATATATAATTTTCACCAGTGTACAACAAGAAAACAGATTTACACGGAAGATAGAATCTCAACAATCTAAAGATTTACGTCAATTCAAATTAATTTGTTTTGATATGATAGATCTTTATGGAGATTTTGTTGAGATTTAAATCTTTTATATATTTTCTTTGATTTATTGTTGGATTATGAATTTTATGTATCAACTTATTGGAACATAAATCATAGATAAATTCTAAGCATTAATTAAATCATAAATGAATTCTATTAACTAATTAAGATCATAAACTTGTCATGAAGATTAATTGTAAATAAATTCCATTACCTAATTAGAATTATAAACTTGTTGGGGATAGAACTTAAACAATCTTATTATTTAATTAAAATCACATGAGTGAGATTTTGGGCGTTATTAAGATTTAAAATAAGTTATTAGTATAATACATACAATTAATTGGTAAAGTTATAAGATTATGAAAGTTATTGGATTCTAAGATTAAGAGTATTATGGGTTTAAATAAAACTTATAATATGAAATAATTAAATCAATAAGTCTTGGATAATTCAAATGACTCATGAAATTATTAAATTATGAAGATCAAATTATCTTAATATTAAATTATGAAGCTTCAACCGGTTTTGGGATTGGGTGATTGACCAACCCATCACACAACCCATCTTCAATGCACCTTTCCAATTAGAGTGTGACAAGTGTCACACTCTAATTGGTTCTAGTTATTTTTTTGGATAAAATTTAGATTCTTGATAAATGATATTTATTTTATTTTATTTTATTTTTTAAAAATAAAAAAAATTCCTATCTTTTTTTAATTTATAAATAGAGTGTAATATTGACATATTTTGAATCACAATCAAAAAATATTTATTTTCTCTCAATCTAAAATTCTATCTTTTTTACATTTTGAGGTTCACTCTTTTCTCATATTATTTCCATAATCTCTTTCTTATTATGGATTCAAACAATCCTAATTATTACCCAAACTCCCAAAAATTTTCAAATTTTGATGATTTTATAAATCTTGGAGATTACCAAAACTCTCAATTTTCTCCAAATTTCAATCAAGTTCCTATTTCCGAACAAGTTCAAACATCACAAAATATCTCCCGGAGTTTGTTCCAAAATGTTCAACAAACAAACTCCACCCAAAAGATGAGTTGGTGTGTGAAAGAAGATGTTGCTTTTATGTCATCTTGGTGTTTCATTAGTGAATATAGAGTGCATGGTAAAAATCAAAAAGGTCCTTCAATATGGGGATGAGTTCATAAAATATTTCTTGAAGCTCGAGCAGAAAATCCTGAAGATGTGAAGGAAAGAAATGTTGATATGTTGAAAGGTCGCTTCAAACGACTCAATGAAAATGGAAACAAGTGGATTGCGGCTTGCAAGGAAGCACATAATCGAAAAAGGAGTGGAATGAGCCAGAAAGATGTCGAGAAAGAAGCTCATACAATTTATGAAGCAAGTGGTAATAAATTCCATGATTTAATTGTATTATGAATAGGCCTATAAACCGACAAGAAAGAAGTGAAGTACATGAAGAAGATGATGATCAACATTTGCGATACTCTACCGAATGCATTGCAAACTTGTCCACTTATATGAGTAAGAGGGCACAACTTCGCAATAGAGAAGCTCATAATGCTCTTAAACATGACTTGATTGAGCATATATGGCAAAAATTTGGTAATGATAATTGATTATATAATTTGTATCTTTTATGTTTGCAATTTAATATTTCATGCATCTTTTTTTCATTTTTCGTATTCCCATTATTGTAATTTTTATATAATTAATGTAATTTTAATTTAATTATTGTGTTAGTATATTATTTTTCGTGTATTATCGAAACAAATTTTCTTACTATAATTGCGGAATTAAAATACAATTATTATATTTTTGAATATAATTAATAAATTCTCAAAATAATATACAATTTCATATTAATAATTGTAGTATATATATAGATAAGAGATAAATGAATATTTTATTAAAAAGTTAGGTTGGGTTGGGTTGTTGATAAAGTATAAAAATATTGAAATTGAGTTGAGTTGTAGATTGTGTATGTGGATGAGAGAGAAATTAATATTTTATTGAGAGGTTGGGTTGTGGTGGGTTGTTGATAAATGTATAAGACTAGGTTTATCAACAACCCCTCCAATGGGTTGTGATAATAAGACAAAAAAAAAAAGGATAAATTTAAATAAAATCTTGAGCCGGTGGAGGTGGGTGATTGACCAACCCATCCCACAACCTATTTATCCTCCAATCTTATGCCATGTGGCTTAATATTATGGTAAAAACTTATATACTCCTGGTGCACATAGGGGCACAGATCTAGGTGTTATATACATGCTCTTCAGGTGTTATAAATATACTCTATAGGTGTTATGTTTCTTGGTGTTATAAATATACTCTACAGGTATCATATGTATATAAGAGCATACATGTGATACTTGAATAGTACATATATGATACATGTAGAGTATATATTTAACACCATATGATATTTAATTTGGGGGTACCGTGTCCCCGGGACACACAAGTGTTACTCTAATATTATTGGTTGTGATTAATTTTTATAGATATAATTTAAATTGGTTCTACTTTATCCAAGAGTGTGACAAGTGTCACACTCTAATTGGTTCTAGTTATTTTTTTGGATAAAATTTAGATTCTTGATAAATGATATTTATTTGATTTGATTTGATTTTTTTTAAAATAACCAAAATTCCTATCTTTTTTTTATCTATAAATAGAGTGTAATATTGATATATTTTGAATCACAATCAAAAAATATTGATTTTCTCTCAATCTAAAATTCTATCTTTTTTACATTTTGAGGTTCACTCTTTTCTCATATTATTTCCATAATCTCTTTCTTATTATGGATTCAAACAATCCTAATTATATTACCCAAACTCCCAAAAAATTTCAAATTTTGATGATTTTATTAATTTTGGAGATTACCAAAACTCTCAATATCATCAAAACTTTCAATTTTCTCCAAATCTCAATCAAGTTCCTATTTCCGAACAAGTTCAAACATCACAAAATATCTCCCGGAGTTTGTTCCAAAATGTTCAACAAACAAACCCCACCCAAAAGAGCAGTTGGTGTGTGAAAGAAGATGTTGCTATTATGTCATCTTGGTGTTTCATTAGTGAAGATAGAGTGTATGACAAAAATCAAAAAGGTCTTTCAATATGGGGACGAGTTCATAAAATGTTTCTTGAAGCTCGATAATTAATTTAATAATTTTAATTTAATTATTGTGTTAGTATATTATTTTTCGTGTATTATCGAAACAAATTTTCTTACTATAATTGCGGAATTAAAATACAATTATTATATTTTTTGAATATAATTAAAAAATTCTCAAAATAGTATATAATTTCATATTAATTATTGTAGTGTATATATAGATGAAGAAAAATTAATATTTTATTAAAAAGTTATGTTGGGTTGGGTTGTTGATAAAGTATAAAAAAATTGGGATTGAGTTGGGTTGGGTAGTAGATTGTACTAGTATTCACGCGCGTGATGCACGATTTATTATTTATTTTGATTGTTATATTAAAAAGTTATTTATAAATCATTTATTATTCTAAATTTTGTATAATATAAAAATATAATTTTCATCTCTTTTATTGATTTTTAAAGCTATATTTTATTATTAAAAAATTATTGAGTAATGTAGAGTTTTAATTGAAGAAAGTAGAATTTGGTTGACCCCTATCTCGCTTGTGTTATTCGAACTTTCTTGTGCATTCGTTTTATTGTGATATGTCATTCTACATTATATTTGACAATATTAAAATGTTGAAATACAAATTTTGTAAATAATCTAAACAACGAAATTGAAAACTTATATTCTATTTCTCTTTTGAATAAAAATATATTTATGGTGTTGGCTTGATAGATATTTTGATTAGTATCATTTAACAATATAAGTTTTGAATCTTTATTTATGTACAAAATTTCTCATAATTACAAAAAATATATTATAATTTCTTTTAACTTTAAAATTGATAATATGAATAATTATAAATATTAAGTAATTTTAGTAACAAAAAAGGAAAAAGATAATGAATTAACAACTTGAAAGCTTACATTTTATTTGTTTTTATTTTTCGTTGAACTTTTTCACGGCTTGATAGATAATTTAATAAACTAATGATTTTTAGAATTAATTAAATGTGACCAAGTAACAATATAAGTCTTGAAATATTTATCCATTTACAATTACATTTCTCATAATTACAAAAAATATCTTAAAATTTGTTTAACTTTAAAATTGATAATAAGAATAATTATAAGCATTAGGTAATTAAAGTTAGCAATATAGTGATATGATGGATTAATAATAGTATATAATTTCATATTAATTATTGTAGTATATATATAGATGAGAGAAAAATTAATATTTTATTAAAAAGTTAAGTTGGGTTGGGTTGTAGATAAAATATAAAAAAATTGGGATTGAGTTGGGTTGGGTTGTATATTGTATATGTGGATGAGAGAAAAATGAATGTTTTATTAAGAGGTTGAGTTGTGGTGGGTTGTGAATAAATATAGTCTAAGATAGAAAGAGCTTATAAGCCCTTTTTGAAAGTTGAGGAATCTCAACTTATTTGTAAGATAAGACCTTATTTTTTAAAACACCTTCAAATTTGATCATTGAAATTATACAAATATCATTAGTAACATCTTGTAGACTCCACAAACTTATTTATCCAAACATTCAACAAATATTTTTAATTTAAATTAAACTCTTATAAACTCTAAAAACATCTTATAAAATGGAAGAAAAGCTTTTAAACTCTAAAAATAAGTTTAGCGCACCAAACACCCCTAAATGTCTTGCATAATCTTATATAACTTTTTAATAAGAATGGGTGTGGTCGAGGTTAGGACGGGGGACGACAAAAATGGAAGATAGTTTAATGAAATAAAAACCTATTGCTTAAAAAGACATTAAGATATATATGTATTGTGTGCTAATGGACACTAGAAAAGACAATGAAATACGTTAAATATATCTGAGAAGCCATCATGTGAAATAGAGACCCATACATCAGGGTCGGATCCGGGTCGCCCATCCCGTTTTTTCTTTCTTTTTCTTTTTTTTGTTTCACACCTGATTTTTTAATTTTGGTTATAATTTTTACGTTATATTAAACATATCTTTACATTATGTTAAATTTACCTTAATATTATATTAGACCTACATTTATGTCAAAATTTTATACCTTTAACTTAAAAAAAAAACCATAGTTTTGACAAATTTTGTACATGTACCATTACGTTGTATTACACATACATTTATGTTATGTTAGACCTACCTTTATGTTATGTTAGGTAAGTCTAAAATAACATAAATGTATGTTTAACATAAATGCATCACCTAAAGCGAATTTGGGTGGATTTAATATCAGCGCACACACCAAGACGCGTGAGAGCGCGTTAAACCCGCATGGGGTGTGTGAGTGAGCGTGTGGGCCAGGTCGACTAGATTCATGCATCTAACTCATAGAATCACGTAACTCATAAAAGTTTTTTTATATCATCTTATGTTATATTTTAAGACAAACCTTCAAATAGAGAATTAATTAGAAAATAACCGCAGAGTTCATTTATTAGTTGAAGCCTTGGAATTGGAGGTGTCCTAAAGTCTATTGGTCATATGTAGGAACAAACTTTGATCATTTCTCATGTAATGATATAACCAATAATTTAACTTCCGGCTCTAGAATAATAATAAAAGATTCGGGTCGGGTCAATAATCGGTTGGATTTACTTTGAAAATGTTCGAAAAATCATTATTTTAGTGGACATGATTTGAACAAAATTTAAACTATTTGAATTTGTCCTAACATTCAAAGTGGTCGAGTTAAAATCGATGAAGTGTTGCCTACTCTCCTCCTAGGTACCTATAAGCAGCAGCGGACCTAGTGTGGTGACATAAGAGTAAAGTGGCACCCCAGTTCTTAAAATATATTTTATATTCTCATTATTCTTCCACTTATTAATCTAAAATTATAGCCAATTAAAATAAATAATCGAAATAATAATATTCTTTGACAAATTAAATAGAAAAAAGTCACCCTCACATCTCACAACACACCTTCAATATTTTGGGTGAATTCAAGTACAAAAGATTTCCTTCTTTCCCATGCCTCGTTCATCAAAATTTAAAGACTATTAATATTAGTGTTTTCTTTAGTTTACTAATTAATTGTTTTGATATTATTTGTTAATAAAATAGTTGTATTTTTCTTTATGTGAGAAATTAATTGATATTGTGTTGGATTTTTTATTAATTATTTTTTAAACTCTAAGGGCCCGTTTGGTAAGTGGATTTAGGTTGGATTGAGATTGGATTCCAGCCTAAACCCATGTTTGGTATCATGGTTTAAGGCCCGGGTTTGTTAATTGTGTTAGGATGTATACTATAAGCCTAACTTTTGTATGAACATCTTTATGATATGAGATTCATTATGATCAAATGTTTGCATTTTATATTATTGCTGTTGTCCAGATTAGTCTATACTGTAGATAACATGGTGTGTGGTGTCACACAGAAGATCATGCTATCAGTTCCTTATAGATTATAAATAATAGCTCACAACCAAGATGGATTTGGACAAACCATTGGAACGGTTGTAGTGTAATTTGGTATTAGTCTATCTTGACTATAAAGTTACACTGGTACATTTTGTATGTATTGAGTAGGACCATATGAGGTTGTTCGACTTATACTGACTATAAATAAAAGAACAAGACCTCTGTTATTATGGATGTACATCTTCTTAATCCATATATAATAACGGGCACGTGTACTCAGTGTTTGTTTCTTTAATTTACCAATGGGTGAGATTTATTAATAAATCAATAGGCTCGGTGAATTGGGAGATAGCACTGTTTATATGGTGTGCTGTTGATTATAGAAGGAATCCGTGTCCTAATTATTTTGGATGATGATGTCCCCTTGAGGAGCTCATAAGGATTATCATGTAAACCCTGCAGGTGGATTTAATCCGACATGATAATAAAGATGAGTGGTACTACTCTTGGAATTAGATGTAAATTAATAAAGTTGTCAGTAACTTATTTAATTTATGGACATTCGATATCTTAAACGCGGGGAAATAAATGTACATATAATAAAGGAGCTCATATTGTAATATGGGATTAGGACGGTAGTTCAATTATAACTCTTTAGTGGACCGAGTTATAATTGATGGGCTTAAGCGAGATGTTTGGGCTGAACACGGGACGCCTAAGCCCATCAGGAGGCCTAACCTAATTCCTCCTCAGGGTCCCTGTTGTAGCCTATAAATAACCCTAATATCAGCGCCTCCTAGATTACGTTTTCTCAATCTCACGCAAATAAAAACAGATTCACTTGAGAGTACTAAGGAGGCGAGTTTACTGAGTCTTTTGGAAGATCGTCGCCCACACGACGTCCAAAAGAGAGGGATAGGAATACGGCAGAAGATCGTGGGGTCAAAGATTCGAAGATCGTTCGGTAGTTCTGACCTAAGAACTGTTTCGGCCTCACCTTTTACGGTGAAAAGGTATAATTCTTTTTCCGCTGCATGTTTATTATACTTTGGATCCCGAATTAGATAATTACATCGAGTCGGCGATCCGGTGGTTCCAACAATTGGTATCAGAGCCGTGGTTTTCTGACTCTATGCGATTGATTCGGTTAATCATATTGTGATGCGTTCTAAGATCTGATAATAGTAGGATATGCAAGATATCATGAAGTTTCTGCAGGAACCCTAAATCCAACTATTATGGTCTGAATGTATGTTCATGTATGGCTTAAACCCTCGGACCTGTCGAGGTTGTTTTTTTATTGGGTTGGTGCATGATTGTAATAGTTTAAACACGGCGGTTTGTCGTGTAGGTTTTATTTTCTGTTCGATCTAGAATCTGTATAGGATCGATGGATGAAAATTGTAATAGGATGTTCGAACTAGATTCTGTATAGGATTGGTAGATGTAATCTGAACCAGATTCCTGATCGATCGAGATTCCTATTCGGAGGCGCTGCCGATAAGGATCGGTGTACAGACGCGCGGCCAAACCCAGAATTCCTATTCGGAGGCGCTGCAGGTCGATCCCCGTATGACGGTAAACATTCAAGAACACGACGATATAACGAGGCCATAATAGTTGGAATTTTATGTTTTCCATATTTATTGCTTTTATATGTGTTGTTCTCTTAAGCATGCTTTTATGTGTTTCATATGTTATGCATGTTAAAATCCCTCATGATAAATAACTAAGTGGGAGAGGGATCAATTCAATAAATCCCATAGCCTCCATTACTGGTTTGTTAATGATGCATTCAAACTTATACGTTGGCTTTAAGTGCCTTCTTCCATATCGGATGAGTTTGTTTGCGGATCACTGGATCAAACTTCCTTATGGATAATTATAGGAAATTATTTAGGAGCGTGTAAATCTTCTCCATCTGAAGAGGCACAAACCTAGATAATTGACTTGGTATTAAGTAAATGGTATACACTTAGGTGCATGTGATAGTATCCTCCCCATCGGAGTAAGTGCTGTTATTTGCATGGCTAAAGATAAACCAACTATTAATTTTATTTTGTTTAAACAAGATAATGAAATTAATGGGTAAAACCTCCTCTTACAAATGTTTGAATTAGTATACGCCCACACTATCGTGGCATGCAAAATTCACGGTGTTTTGAGGTGTTGGTGAATTTAATTATATTGTTTGAGGGAAACAATATTGTTTTAAATTCTTATGTTTTTTATCTATGTATTTATTTACGTGTTTCTCAGGATTTATCAATGGCTTTCAATCCTCTTGCTGTTATACTTAAAGAAAACAAACTTACTGGCCCTAATTATATTGATTGGAAACGGAACCTGGACATTGTCTTGACTGCCGAAGAGTACAAATTTGTACTCTCTGAGGTTTGTCCTGAAAAGCCCGATGAAAACTCTAGTGAAGAGGAGAAAGAGGCTTATAGGAAGTGGATCAAGGCAGATGAGATGGCGCGGTGTTACATTTTGGCTTCTATGTCAAATGTGCTGCAACATCAGCATCAGGCCATGACCACTGCCTATGACATGATGCTCAATCTCAAAGAACTCTTCGGACACCAGAGTCGTGCTGCCAGGAAAGAGGCCATGAGAAACTTAATGACGACCACCATGCCTGAGGGGACACCCGTAAGGGATCATGTCCTTAAGATGATGGCTCACTTAAATGAGATGGAAGTCCTAGGAGCTGAAATCGATGGGGAAACCCAGGTCGATATTGTTCTCCAGTCGCTGCCTAAGAGTTTTGAGCAGTTCCGCCTGAACTACAACATGAACAAAAGATTGTATTCGATGGCGGAATTTCTGACAGAACTCTAAGCGGCAGAAGGGATACTTCGTCAAACTTCTCAAGCTTATATTGCTAAAAGTGTTTATACTTCTAAGCCGAAAGGCGAAGTGAAGAAGAAAAAGAAACAAAATGGTTCGGCAAAGAAAGCGGGTGGACCTAAGAAAAATGGTCCACAAGGTGGCGTGAAGAAGCCAAAGGGCAAGTGCTTTTTATGCAAGCAGCCAGGACATTGGAAGGTAGATTGTCCCCGTAAAAAGGAGAACAAAGAAGGTACATCTTATTCACTAATTATTGAAACATGTTTAGCGGTGTTATCTACCGGCACCTGGTGTGTAGATACGGGAGCCACTGATCATGTCTGCAATTCTTTGCAGGGGTTCCAGGAAACCAGACGACTTAGTGAGGGCGAGATTACCATATACATGGGAAACGCTGCGAAAATGGCGGCTGTTGCAGTGGGAGATGTTTATTTATCTTTTGATAGGAACAAGACTGGTTTTGAGGAATTGTCTTTACGTACCTAGTTTTAGAAAGAACTTGATTTCAGTTTGTAAGTTATTTTTGGATGGATATTCTGTTTCTTTTGATGGCAAAGTTGTTGTCAAGAAAAATAGGGTTATTATCTGTTCTGGTACGTTGGTTGGCAATTTATATACTCTTAATCCAATAACTCCTACGATGCAACAAATGGAAATTAATAATACATCTTCTAACTCAAAAAGAGAAAAGAACCTTCAAAAATGAACCAAACATATCTTTGGCATCTAAGATTAGGTCACATTAACTTGAGTAGGATTCAAAGGTTGATAGCCGATGGACCTTTGAGTTCATTGGAAGTGGAAAACTATCCGACCTGCGAGTCCTGCTTGGAAGGAAAAATGACCAAGAGGCCTTTTAAAGCCAAGGGGTATAGAGCCAAAGAAGTGTTGGAATTGGTTTATTCTAATTTGTGTGGTCCTATGTCTATCCAAGCAAGAGGTGGTTTCGAATATTTTGTCTTTTTTATAGATGATTATTCGAGATATGGATACATTTATTTGATGCGCCGCAAGTCTGAGTGCTTTGATAAATTCAAAGAGTACAAGGCTGATGTGGAGAAGCGTCATGGTAAAAGTATCAAAACACTACGATCTAATCGTGGTGGCGAGTACCTCTTAGGAGAGTTTAGGAATTACTTATCAGAGGCTGGGATTCAATCCCAATTGTCTGCACCTGGTACACCCCAAAGAATGGTGTGGCGGAACGAAGGAATATGACTCTCATGGAAATGGTTAGATCGATGATGAGCTATTCGGAATTACCGAGTTCATTTTGGGGGCATGCCTTGGAAACGGCATCATACATTCTGAACTTGGTACCTTCTAAGACAGTACCCTCTACTCCCACAGAATTGTGGAATGGGCGTAAGCCTAGTCTGAAACACATTCGGATTTGGGGTAGTCCAGCACATGTGCTGAAGGGAGATGCTGATAAGTTGGAATCTCGTACGGAAGTTCGGCTGTTTGTGGGCTATCCTAGAGGAACGAAAGGTGGTTTATTTTATAGTCCTAAAGATCAGAGGGTAATTGTTTGCACAAATGCCCGATTCTTAGAAGAGGACTATGTAATGAACCACAAGCCCATGAGTAAAATTGTTCTAGAAGAAATAAGAGGGGAAACTCCTACCTTAGTACCAACGGTACAAGATGAGATACCACAGGGGTCTGCACCATCTATCACTAATGATACACTATCACCACAAGTGTCTCGTCATAGTGGGAGGGTTGTTAGACAACCTGATAGATTCATGTTTTTGGGAGAGTCTTCGAACTTGGTACCTGGTGAACACGAATCTGATCCTTGAACCTATGACGAAGCACTCCAAGATAAAGATGCAGAATCTTGGCAAAAAGCTATGAATTCTGAATTAGAATCTATGGATTCTAATCAAGTCTGGGAGCTAGTAGAACCACCAAATGGTGTAAAAGCCATTGGATGTAAGTGGGTCTACAAAAGAAAAAGAGGATCAGACGGGAAAGTAGAAACTTTTAAAGCAAGGCTTGTTGCGAAGGGGTATACTCAAAAAGAAGGAATCGATTATGAGGAAACCTTTTCGCCAGTAGCCATGCTCAAGTCTATCCGGATTCTTTTGTCTATTACTGCTCATATGAATTATGAGGTTTGGCAAATGGATGTCAAGATAGCTTTCCTTAACGGTAGTCTTGAAGAAAACATCTATATGAAGCAACCAGAAGGATTCATTGCAAAGTGCAAAGAGCATCTTGTGTGTAAGCTTAATCGGTCCATTTATGGACTGAAACAAGCTTCGAGATCTTGGAACATCCGTTTTGATGAGGTAATCCAGTCTTATGGATTCATTCAATGTCCGGATGAGTCTTGTGTATACAAGAAGAGTGACGGAAACGTGGTGGTATTTCTTGTACTATACGTAGATGACATCTTGCTCATTGGCAACAATGTCAAGGTGTTGTCAGACGTAAAGGTATGGCTGTCCAAGCAGTTTGATATGAAGGACTTGGGAGAAGTTGGACATATTCTTGGGATCAAAGTTATAAGGGATCACAAGAAAAGGATGTTATGCTTATCTCAAGTTTCGTATATTGATACTATCCTAGCTCGTTTTAGCATGCAAAACTCCAAGAAAGGTTTTCTACCTTTTCGACATGGAGTACCTTTATCTAAGGAGATGTGTCCTAAGACACCAAAGGAGATAGAGGATATGAAGGCAGTTCCTTATGCTTCGGCCGTAGGAAGCCTAATGTATGCAATGCTGTGTACGAGGCCAGATATCTGTTTTGGCTTGGGCATGGTTTGTAGATATCAAAGTAACCCAGGACAAGGACATTGGACTGCGGTAAAGCATATTTAAAGTACCTGAAAAGGACAAGAAATTATATGCTGGTTTACCAAGCAGATAGTTTGCTTCCTGTGGGTTACACTGATTCTGATTTCCAGTCGGATAGGGACAAGAGTAAATCTACCTCGGGTTATGTGTTTACCTTGGGAGGTGGAGCCATAGTATGGAGGAGTGTTAAGCAGAAATGCGTTTCGGACTCAACCATGGAAGCTGAGTATGTGGCAGCCTCTGAGGCAGCCAAAGAAGCTGTATGGCTCAGAAACTTCATGATGGACTTAGAAGTGATTCCTAGTTTGCCTAAAGCTATCACAATTTATTGTGATAACAGTGGTGCAGTAGCAAACTCGAAGGAACCACGAGCCCATAAAACAAGCAAACACATTGAGCGCAAGTACCATCTTATACGAGACATCGTAAAACGAGGAGAAGTTGTTGTCGCCAAAATTGCATCAGTGGATAACCTAGCAGATCCTTTCACAAAGGCTCTTCCAGCGAAAGCTTTTGATGGGCATGTTGAAGGGATGGGAATTAGATGTATGGCAGCGCTTATGGCAGCATAGTCTTTTAGTATAAGTGGGAGATTGTTAGGATGTATACTATAAGCCTAGCTTTTGTATGAACATCTTTATGATATGAGATTCATTATGATCAAATGTTTGCATTTTATATTATTGCTGTTGTCCAGATTAGTCTATACTGTAGATAACATGGTGTGTGGTGTCACACAGAAGATCATGCTATCAGTTCCTTATAGATTATAAATAATAGCTCACAACCAAGATGGATTTGGACAAACCATTGGAACGGTTGTAGTGTAATTTGGTATTAGTCTATCTTGACTATAAAGTTACACTGGTACATTTTGTATGTATTGAGCAGGACCATATGAGGTTGTTCGACTTATACTGACTATAAATAAAAGAACAAGACCTCTGTTATTATGGATGTACATCTTCTTAATCCATATATAATAACGGGCACGTGTACTCAGTGTTTGTTTCTTTAATTTACCAATGGGTGAGATTTATTAATAAATCAATAGGCTCGGTGAATTGGGAGATAGCACTGTTTATATGGTGTGCTGTTGATTATAGAAGGAATCCGTGTCCTAATTATTTAGGATGATGATGTCCCCTTGAGGAGCTCATAAGGATTATCATGTAAACCCTGCAGGTGGATTTAATCCGACATGATAATAAAGATGAGTGGTACTACTCTTGGAATTAGATGTAAATTAATAAAGTTGTCAGTAACTTATTTAATTTATGGACATTCGATATCTTAAACGCGGGGAAATAAATGTACATATAATAAAGGAGCTCATATTGTAATATGGGATTAGGACGGTAGTTCAATTATAACTCTTTAGTGGACCGAGTTATAATTGATGGGCTTAAGCGAGATGTTTGGGCTGAACACGGGACGCCTAAGCCCATCAAGAGGCCCAACCTAATTCCTCCTCAGGGTCCCTGTTGTAGCCTATAAATAACCCTAATATCAGCGCCTCCTAGATTACGTTTTCTCAATCTCATGCAAATAAAAACAGATTCACTTGACAGTACTAAGGAGGTGAGTTTATTGAGTCTTTTGGAAGATCGTCGCCCACACGACGTCCAAAAGAGAGGGATAGGAATACGGCAGAAGATCGTGGGGTCAAAGATTCGAAGATAGTTCGGTAGTTCTGACCTAAGAACTGTTTCGGTCTCACCTTTTACGGTGGAAAGGTATAATTCTTTTTCCGTTGCATGTTTATTATACTTTGGATCCCGAATTAGATAATTACATAGAGTCGGCGATCCGGTGGTTCCAACAAATTGGGCTTGGGTTTAGGGTGCTTAAATCATTGTTTTCTAAACCCACCAATTTTGATGGGTTTAGAATAGTCCCAACAGTGATATATATGAAAATACTAAACAGCCCTTACTGTACAATAGTTTAGGACCATATTGTCCTTCAATGTATAATAAATCACACCACTGCCCCTTTATGCATTCATCATCTTCAACCATCTTCTACCTCACCGTATCTACACACAACACTCAAATCTCTCAACTCATGTTGATGTCCACCACCACCGTCGTTGTCGCCACCCCTCTTGCGTGCTTGAAAACGGCAATGGCCAATACCAGCCAAATAGTTGCCTTTCCGGCCACCCATTTTCGTTTCACCGCATCAGTAAAAAGACCCCCATTATCGTTTCACCGCATCAATAAAAAGACCCATCTTCATCACCTGCTCATCCACCACCACCGCCATCCAATCCCACACCGACCGCCTCCACCACCTAATTCACCGCCATCGCGCTCAACCTCTGCAACCCCAACGCCGCCATCGATTATGTTGTGAGGGATCTCGGAGTGACAAGACCTTTAAAGAAGCAGTCAAATATTGCTTACCCAAATCGATTTAGAGCAGATAAGGATGAGGTTTTGTAAAATCACTCTATTGCTTGAATTGGGGCCTCCACCATTTTTGGTAGCTCAACTCTTCCTTTCTCTCTCCACCATTTTTGTAAAGAACAGAGCAACAAATGCTTTCGATTTTGCTTGATGATTTGGAATCTTGCAGTTGTGTTGAAGAAAAGGTCCCCACTGTGTCAATTTTTTGTTTCATTCCATTAATATAATGAAGGGGTATTTTTTGTCATTTACCCTACCATATCAAACTCAACCTATATACCAAACACAAATTTATAAACATTACACTTTTTAAACACACATACCAAACACATAACACAACCAAACCCATCCCAAAACCTCCACACCAAACATCCAATTATATTGTATGAACAGTAAAAAACCCGAAATTATTACAATCTCATCCAAACCCAACCTCCGAACCAAACGGGCCCTAAGTGGTCATAAATTTTATATAACTCTTAAGTTTGTATAACTTTCCACTAATTATACATGAGAAATGATACTCCTAAATACAAGAAAAATAAGGGTAAGGGAAAGATAATCTAAGTTTAAAAGAAAACGAATCTTAAGAGATGTGTTTTTACTTAAGTTTTGTAATATCGTATTTTACGTATTTTGGTTATACATTTAGGTGCGAATTTTTTTTCCGCAATTTTTTTTTTCTAAGTTATTCATCTGTACTCCAATTTTTAAAATCCTAAATCCACCACTATCTATATGCTACCTAAATATATTTATAGAAATAGTAATAATAACTAATTTGACGCAAAATTAAGTTAAAAGAAAAGGTAGCAAACTACATTATACCCTTCTAACATATAGGTGTACAATATTGATGTGTGCTACATTAATGGTGGTGTAGGATGTGTAATATAGTGATATGATGGATTAATAAGTATATGAATGTGTAATATGGTGGTATGAACCACATCGTAATGGTGCAAGATTGTACTATATTCTACAACTGGTATAGAGTGACATAAGTTAGTACAAGCTAGTATAGGGTAAAATATAAGGGCACGAACCGGTACAAGGTTAATTTTTTAAGAATATAATGGTTAAAAAATATTTTTTTTAAATAAAAAGGACTGATTTTCAAACTCTTGAAAAAGGACAAGAAAATGTGCACAACTCTCGTCAAAGATTCGAAGAAGCTGAAGGTTGGAGGAAAGACATGGGCTCTCGTCGGTGAAGATGATGAAGGTCGGAGGAGAAGCGGCAGGCACGATCTGCCATCGGAAGAAGGCGACAGTGGAAGACGGTGGAAGAGAGTAGCTATGGAGAATACGATGCTTTTGATATAAATAATACTCCCTCTGTCCTAGCTCAACTTGCCTACTTGTCATTTTAGTTTGTCCCAACTGAATTTGTCAGTCCATAAATGGAAACAAAAGTCAAATATTAATATATTCATATTTCATCCTTATTACAAAAATGCCACTTAAAATTAAAAGACAATCTTAAAATGTCACAAAAGTCACACACTCATATCTCCATATTTCACCCTTATTACAAAAATGTCACTCAATTATCTTAAAAATCAATAGTCAACTGTTTTTTCATAACTTTTGTGTCCAGTCAAACTAGATAAGTTCAACCAGTACGGAGGTAGTATTTATTTTAATGGTGCTTTTGATATAATTAATATTTATTTTAATGTTTTTATTCCACATCAACTATGTTATGCTTAAATGGCATCCACGTGTATAAGTAAACCACATATTAAATAAAAATAATAGCCACGTCACTAAAATTAGCCCGAAAACCTGAAATTTGGGATATCACGTACGATTAGAGCACAATCGGTCGATTCGGACTTAATTTTGACAAAATTCACGAAGCCCGTAAAATTAAAGTCCTAAATTGCCTGCCTGAAAAATTAAAGTCCAGTTTTGAGAATTGACATAAGTTACGGGACAATTTAAGTAATAAACTCTATACATTCCATTTATTCACCTGTCATATTCTCTCCTCCATACTAACATTTTATCAATTTAAATTCATATCGAGACTTCATCAAATTCAAAATCAACTATTTGTGGATCACATTGCCGCTCAATCATTTCTCTCCTTTGACCTAAATTTAATTTGAATTTCATAATTTCGGAAACACAAATTTTATCTAGATATATTTTAAATAAATAGAATATTACGTTTAAAAAATAAAATTTTTTAAGTCTAATAGACATTAATTAAAATAAAAGAGTACGTTATTTTTAACAAAAAAAACACATAAAATTAGATATAATAATCAAACAGATACAAATTAAGCACTTTATATATTATTGAATCATCTAAGCGTTCTCAAGTATGTTCCACTAAGTACACAAGAAGTTGATGCTGCACTTATTATCATGTATCTTCGCATCAATTTAGTGATATTCTTATTGATGTTATAGTAAAATAAGCACCTCAAGAACAAATGAATGAAAAACTTAATGAAAGAGAGAAAATGTTCTTCCTTGATTAAAAGTGAAAAAGTCCCTTTTACAATATGTAACTTCTCATATTTATACTATTTTCTCATACAAAGGAGGGTATTTCCGTCTTCTCCTCTCTTGACTTTCTTGTTGCTTAAGTCATCCAAAATATTCCTTTTGTCAAAGTACTCCTTTTGCAGCCCATGGTACACCTTCTTCCCTCTAAATCCTTCCATTTTCTGTTATGCAAGGAAATATCTCTTTTGTCTTTTTCGGCCACGTCAGCAATGCCCTGCTTCACGCTTATCATCCTTCTCGTGGGTTATCATCCACTACTCCAAGCACATAAAGCTTCACGTCTGCCATCCAGTGCTTCCTCGTCACTTCTGTGACCACTTCAGCTCTGCAAGCGGTAAGTTTCATCGACACGTCTGCCACTTCTGCTCAGCTCAGAAGTTCATCCCTTGTAGGTATCAGAAGGGCAGTTCTGCCACTTACAGGTGCAGCTCTAGACTTCTGCAGATTTATGAACTTTATTTAAAAAATATAGTATCCTGGAGAAATGACGTATCTCGAGAAGTTCCTATCTCATTCTTCCCACATCAGCTACTCCCTCTGGTGCAGTCGAGCAGATCTGGTTTGGCAGAGCTGGTCAGCTGCAGCACTTCGTGTATTTTTTCTCGATTAGAGAGCTATTTTCCCCTTAGCTACTCCCCCTGGTGCAGTAGAGCAGATCTGGTTTGGCAGAGCTGGTCGGCTGCAGCACTTCGTGTATTTTTTCTCGATCAGAGAGCTAATTTCCTCTTAGCTACTCCCCCTGGTGCAGTCGAGCAGATCTGGTTTGACAGAGCTAGTCGGCTGCAACACTTCTTGTTTCTTCTAACTTCTTGATCAGAGAGCTAATTTCCCCATCAGTTACTCCCCCTAGTGCAGTCGAGCAGATCTGGTTTGGCGGAGCTGGTTGGCTGCAGCACTTCGTGTATTTTTTCTCGATCAGAGAGCTAATTTCCCCTTAGCTACTCCCCCTGGTGCAGTCGAGCAGATCTGGCTTGGCAGAGCTGGTCGGTTGCAGCACTTTGCGTATTTTTCTCTCGATCAGAGAGCTAATTTCCCCATCAGCTTCTCCCCCTGGTGCAGTCGAGCAGATCTGGTTTAGGCAGAGCTGGTCGGTTGCAGCACTTCACGTATTTTTCTCTCGATTAGTTTCTCTGTTATATGGATATGTTCCCCACGCGCCATATCTTTTTTCTCCACAGGACAGCAATTCCGTGATTTTGACAGCAAGTGTCCTTTTATTTTTACCTTTTTGAAACGTCCTACTTGATGTGCATAATCTTGACCTTACACGTGGCGATCATCCCGCGGTGGACTATGAAAAGTCGCGCCCCTTCCCAATGCTATATTCAAATTTGCCCTAATTTCTACCTTCTCTCTCCTCATTCTTACTCTTCGCTTTTTCCCTCCTGCAACTCCTTCTTCTTCTCCGGCGATCTTTGCGTTGGAAACTACTAGAGCTTTTTCTGGGGACTCTTCATCTTCCTATTCTTCCTTTACTTCATTTGGTTTTCCATGACGAGAGGAGGTAATCTCTAACCTTTACTTGTTTTGTTGTTTTTGGTTTCTGTGCAGTGCTTGTATACTGGGTGGTTTTAGTGGCTTATAAACTGAGAGATCTTGTTACCATACTTGTTTGGTTCTGGTTTATTGGTGGTGTCGAAAAAACTTGTTGTTTTTAGCATAATATCTCTTCCTTCCATCTTCGTATTTTTTATGGCTTCTTCTGATCATGAGACTAATTCCTCTGATGTTCGAGCGCTTGAGGGCACCTTGCACCCTCTCTTCCCCTCTTCCTCTACCTAGTGACCACAGTACCTCTACTTCGTCCAAAGACCACTCACCTCCAGAAGAGGAATTGTCTGCCTCAAGTGTAGACCCTCTCAGTTACAGCGCCTCTGACCCAAATTTTAATTATGTTAGCCATCGCTCTTCTTTCTCTCCTGACCGCATCGACACCCTCCGTCTAGCCTTTACTATTCCTCAAGATTTTTGTATATACTGCCCTGCTGGACATCACAAGCCTAACTTCCTTTCTGGGCGCAAACTAGCCTTCTAGACTGCCCAGTTGAGAGCTGGTGTCCGATTCCCTGTAAATTCCTATTTTTGTAGGTTATCCTTTTTTTATCAAGTTCCCCTAAATTAGTTCACTCCCTCCGTTATTCGACTCATGCTTGGCTTCTTCATAATTTTGAAGGGTAATGGTGGCAATCCTATTGCCGAGCTCTTCTTTTCTAACTTTCCTCTTAAGTTTAAGTCCCCCTTCTTCTACGTCACTGATGATCCTCGTGGTTTAATTCATTTCCTGGGCAAGCCCCAAAGCAGAGACAAACAATGGAAAGAGGATTATTTTTTTATTTCTGGTGCCGATACGTGGGATTTCCCAACGGGCCCGTGGGTATACACCAAGCCCTCAGTGAAAATAGTGTTTTATATCAGCTGTCCCCCTTCTGACCGAGCAATAATCGAAGAGCTAAATGCCTCTGTACATACAATAGGTTCTTTTGATATAGTTAGTTTAGTTGAACAGTCCTCTGTTTTGTCTTACTTTTGCCTCTGTCCTGGAGAGACTTCTTACCCCTCCGATTTTGGTACTCTTCTTCTTTTGTCATTCTTTTCTTTTTGCTTGTTCATCTCTTTCTATTATTCTTGCTTATACACTGCGCGGCTTTGACCATACAGAGCATGCTTGGAGAAGGACCATTCCTCGACGAGAGTCCAGCCCTCCTACACGTTCTTATCCAGGTGATGTCTCTGCTCCTAAACTCCACTCAATGACCTCTACTCCCGCTGTTCCCAGAAGTGACAGGGGGAAACGCCCTTGGAGCTCCACAGATCCATCTTCGGAGGCACGCCAGCCATGCCTCCAATCTCCTGCCAGAGGTGGGCTTGATCCTACAAAGGAACGTTCTCGGTCGAGCTGAGTAAGGACTTCCTCTAACGATGTCTTTACTCTTGAGCTCCCGAAATCCCTTCTGGAGCTTTCTACAGAGGAGTCCCGCCAGTTTCTTCAACTTTGCCTAACCCCAGCCGACACCTACACACTCAGTCGACTTCCTCAAGAAAATGAGCTTGCCATGGGGGCTCACCATGTCTTAAATGTACTTTACAGCCCCTCTGTTCTTGATCTTTTGAACTTTTGCAAGGATTTATTTTCACTATTTTACTTCAATCTTGCAGGGTTTAATCCATTTCAGCAGACTTCAAGCAAAGACAGCATCATCTGTTGATCCAGCTCCTGCCCTCTTGGAGAAGGACAATGAGATCTCTGCGTTGAAGTTCAAACTGGCGGAACAGGAAAACCTGATTAAGGAGCAACAGCGTGAGGTGGAGTTCTGGAAAAAGAAGACTTCTGAAGAGAAAAGCCGCTGTAGGGAGTATGGGACCCGGAAGTTTTCAGAGGGGGTTGAGGCTTGTAAGAGAAATCTGCACATGACGGCAGCGGGGCAGAGCTTTCTTGAAGAGGTGATAACCGGGTTGAAGGAGGCTTATCTTAGGAATACGAGCTCTCTGGCTGATATCGGCCTGCATATAAGCCATTACTATGGCTTCAGGTTTGATGCAACCCAGAAATAGGCTCGAGATCAGGGCTTCTCCGGTACCTTTGATTTAAATGGGCCTCTGGATGACATGTCGACCTCACCTTATTTTGAGGGTGACCCTTCGGAGGATCCAGATTCTGCCTGGTGGCTGCCGGGCCTCCAGAAGGCATATGCCAAACTGTGCACTGCGCCCAATGATGTCTTTAATCCCGTCGATCCTACTTCCTGCAAATTCCCTCTCCTTCCTGCGCCACCTCTGCCTGCGCCTCCTGTTGCAATTCCTGACCCCAATGTAGTGGATCTGATAGTTTTGAGTGGGGACTCCTTTGAGATCGTATCTCTCACTGATACTCCCTCCTAGTTGCTTCCCGAGATGCCCTCAGAACTACCTGGTATAGATCCACCAGCTGCTTCTGATCCCCCCGGCGAGATCCCCTCCTCTGAAGACTTACCTACCTCTTCCTGAACAATCTTTTTATTTATGCTTTTCAAACAATATTATTTTATGATACTTTGCAGATTTTATCAGGTATGCTAGAACGATACTTTTTGATTACTCTTTCTGTTTATTTTAGATAATATCTATTAGAGAATTTTTTTTCTGTTTATTTTTCGATCACTTCTGCTACAAACATGAGGTGTTAGTTTCGTATCTCATATGTGGTTATTCTAATCCTGTTTGCTATTTTATACTTGTATTGTTGCATGTACAGTATCAACACAATGATGTAGATATCAAACCAATTATCAACACATATAGATGTAGGCTGAGAAAAGATGGAAATCATAATTGTAAAAAAAAAAAAAAAAACTCATAGGATAGATTTTCCATAAAGCACTCTGCTCTCCCTTTCTCTTTACATCAATTTTGCAATTCTAAAGTCTCTTTCATTTCCCTTCACTATCATCCTTGCTGGCTTTTTCACTCTTCCATTTCCTATACGAAAAATGGATTATAATTATTAGCTTGATTTTATTATTCCTGACTTCTCATGAACGAAATCAATTTTGGCCCCACCAACCCTAGTCAGAGGTATTCCAGACCCAGAGATCTGCCTCTGCCAGGGCGGCTGCTTTCTAAGGCAGATTCGTTTTTTGTCCACACCAGCCCTAATCAGAGGTATACCAGACCTGGAGGTCTGCCTCTGCCAGGGCGGCTGCTTTCTAGGGCAGATTTGTTTTTGGCCCCACTAGCCCTAGTCAGAGGTGTACCAGACCCGGAGATCTGCCTCTGCCAGGACGGCTGCTTTCTAGGGCAGATTTGTTTTTGGCCCCACCAGCCCTAGTCAGAGGTGTACCAGACCGGGAGATCTATCTTTGCCAGGGCGGCTGCTTTCTAGGGCAGATTTGTTTTTGGCCCCACCAGCCCTAGTCAGAGGTGTACCAGACCCGGAGATCTACCTCTGCCAAGGCGGCTACTTTCTAAGACATATTTGTTTTTGGCCCCACCAGCCCTAGTCAGAGGTGTACCAGACCCGGAGATCTGCCTCTGCCAGGGCGGCTGCTTTCTAAGGCAGATTTGTAAAGGTCAAGAAGGATTTTTTACTTGTTTCTTTAAGCGTAGTATTTCTTGAGGTTGCAAATGTTCTAGGGCCTGGCCACCTCTTTTCCCTCTTCTATTATCAACCGATATGCTCCCCCCTTCAGCATTTCTGACACTACGTAAGGGTCTTCCCAATTTGGCTCTAATTTCTCCTTAGACTTCAAGGCATCAGATCTTCTTAAAACTAAGTCCCCCTTGCCCAGACGTCGCAGTCGTACCTTTTTATCATACACTCCTTTGACTCTGCTTTTGAATTTCTCAATTCTCAATCGCGCCATCTCTCTTTCTTCTTCTAATAAGTCCAGGTTTTCCCTCATCAATTTTTTATTTTGCTCTTCCTTGAATGTCATCACTCTGTGCGTCTCTATCCCCACCTCTGCAGGGATTACAATATTGGCTCCATATACGAGATTAAAGGGCGACATGTCAGTGGTTACCCTGGGTGTTGTCCTATATGCCCATAAAACCGAATCCAACTCCTCTGCCTAGTTATTTTTAAGGGTTTCTACCCTTGTTTTCAGCCCATTAATTATCTTCCGGTTGGTTACCTCTGCCTGACCATTAGCCTGTGGATGGGCCACTGCTGCAAATCTTTGGGTAATTTTCATTTCCTCACACCATGCTTTTATCTTTTTCCCGCAGAATTGGGTACCATTATCCGAGACCAAAATTCACGGTACTCCATACCTGCAGCAGATCTGCCTCCAAATATGTTCTGCTCATCAATCTTTCCCAGCGGCTCTGCTTCCACCCATTTTGTGAAATAATCTACTGCAACCACCAGAAACTTCTTCTGCCCCTTAGATAATGGCAGTGGACCTACCAAGTCGATCCCCCATTGGGCAAAAGGGCAAGGGGAGTTCATTCTTCCTAACTCCTCTGCAGGGCTATGAATTAATGGCCCGTGTATTTGGCAGCTATGACACTTTTGTACCATTTCCTTCGCATCAGCGCCCATCGTGGGCCAAAAGTACTCTGCTCGTAATACTTTCCGTACCAAGGTCCTTGAACCCACGTGATCACCACCGCAGCCTTCATGTACCTCTCGCAACATATATATCCCCTCCCCTCTATTTAAACATCGCAAGTATGCTTGCGTGAAGGAGCGTCGGAAAAGCTGCTCTCCAATAAGGCAATATTTTAATGTTTCCTTCTTCCAACCCTGACATTCAGACGTCCTAGCTTTCTTTAGCTCATTAATGATTGAGGTCCTCCAATCTCCAATTTCTTCCAGTTCTGCGACCTCTGCTTCTATGTTTTGCCTTTCTGCTACTAACAGGGTTATTTTTCTCGGCTGCAGAAGGGGGTATGAACTGGCAATTTTCGCCAAGTAATAGGCCTGGGCATTTTCCGTCTTGGGATTTGCCTTAGTTCGAACTTTTCAAATGAAGGCTTTATTCTTTCAATTTCTTTCAGATACTTGGATAACAATTCTTTTTTCACCTCATACGACCCCCATGATGTTGGAACACCAGTTGTGAATCGGTATGAGCAACAAGGTCACTTCCACCAGCCTCCTTTACAATGTTCATACCTCGTACTAACGCTTCATACTTTGGCTCATTATTGGATACCGAGTAGTTCAGCTTTATGGCATATTGCATGCTCTGTCTATCTGGACATTCCACCAATATTCCTACCCCACAGCCATCTTTAGTCGCAGAACCGTCCATGAAGATTTTCTAGATTCTTTCCTCCTCCGGTAGAGCTCTGGATTCTTATAAAAAATCCGCCAGAGCTTGCGCTTTAATCTTTTTACGTGGCTCGAATTCTACATCATACACCCCTAGCTCAACCGCCCATTTCATCATTCTTCAGAGGTATCAGCTCTTCCCATGGTCTGGGCTAACGGGTAATTGGTGCGTGCGATAATTTTGTGTGATAAAAAGTAGGGACGAAGTCTCCTGGCTGTGATGATAACGGCCAAACCGGCTTTCTCAATCTCTGCGTACCTGGCCTCTGGACCTTGTAACATGTGGCTCACGTAGTACACTGGCATTTGTTGCTGCCCTTCTTCCTTTATTAAGACAGTGCTGATGGCTATCTCTCCTACAGAGATATATATGAACAGCGTTTCATTCTTTTCTGGTTTGGAAAGCTGAGGTAGGCCGGCCAGATATTTTTTCAGATCCTCAAAAGCTCGGTCACACTCTTCCGTCCACTGGAACTTGCACCATTTCCTTAGGATTTTGAAGAATGGATAGCTCTTATCTGCTGACTTGGAAACAAATCTGCTCAGCGCTATTATTCTTCCCAACAACCTCTGCACCTTTTTTATATTTCTAGGCGGTGTCATATCCATCACAGCTTTCAGCTTTTCTTGGTTGACTGTTATCCCTTCCTTTGTAACCATAAATCCCAGGAATTTTCCCGATGTTACTCCAAAGCTACATTTTTTTAGATTTAATTTCATTCCATTGCTCCGTATGATCGCAAAAGCTTCTTCAAGGTCTGCAACGTGTTGCTCTGCCCTTCTGCTCTTAACAAGCATATCGTCCACATATACCTCCATGTTTCAGCCTATCATGGGTTTAAAAAGTTTGTCGACCATGCGCTGATAGGTGGCACCAGCGTTTTTCAACCCAAAAGACATCTGACATACCCATACGTGCCTCCTGCAGTGATGAAACAAACCCTCTTCACATCTGCCGGGTCCAGTTGGATTTGATGGTATCCTTGATAGGCATCCATCAGGGTCAGACGTTCACACCCAGACGTGGAGTCCACGAGCTGATCAATACGCGGTAAGGGGCAGTGGTCCTTAGGACATGCTTTGTTCAGATCTCTAAAGTCGATGCACATACGCCACTTCTTATTTGCCTTGGGTACTAGCACGACATTAGATAGCCATTCTGGGAATTGCACTGGTACTACGTGCCCCGAGTCCAGCAACTTCTGCACTTCTGCCTGTATGATCTTATCCTTCTCTGTCCCAAAGTTCCGCAGCCTCCACTTGACGGGTCGAATATCCGGGCAGATGTTCAAACGATGTAACGCCACTTCTGGATCAATCCCCATCATGTCAGCAGCTTGAAAGGTGAATAAGTCAGTGTTTTTCCTAAGGCACTCTACCAGCTTTGACTTCTCTGCTTCCGGAATCTTTGCGCCTATTTTCGTGCAGAATCCTCTTTCTCCGGGTATAACTCTACCAATGAAAGCTCTTCTCCTATCATCATCTTCCAGTGCTTCTCCTCCCCTCTCTTAATCCTCTATCTTTTCACCCCCAGATCTTCTTCCGCCGTCCTGTCTATTACTGGCAGAGCCCATTTATGCGCCACTTTTATGGACTCAACATAACACTTCCTGGAGTGGATCTGATTCACCTTTAACTCTCTAATTCTGGCAGATGTGGGGAATTTAACCTTCATATAGTAGGTGGAGACCACCACCTTAAGTTCATTCAGTATAGGTCGTCCGAATATCACATTTTATGCAGATGGTGCGTCTACTATTAAGAAATCCATCATTAATCGTTTCTGCCGCAACCATTCCCCAACTAGCACGTGCAGAGTTACTGCTCCCAACGGGTGAACTGCTCCTCCAGTAAAACCATACAATGTCGTATTCACTGGTCAAATCTGGGTCTTAATATTCATCCTTTCGAAACATTCATTGTAGATGATGTCGGCAGAGCTGCCTGTGTCCACAAACACCCTTGCCACATCATATCCAGCTATTTTCGCCGTCACCATTAAGGAATCGTTATGCGGTTTCAGCATAGGGGATTCATCTGCAGCACCGAACACAATGTCCGACGAAGGCTGAATCTCAGACACCTTCATATGTTGGCTGTGCCAACCCTGCGCATACCTTAGAGCTGATTTCCTAGCCCTGTTTGAGTCTCCTCCCTAAGGGCCCCCAGCGATCATGTTGATGAAACCCTTTTTCGGTGGTCGGGGCAGGTCTCGCTCCTTCTCTCTCCTCTCCTTATTCTGTTGGGCTTCGCACTCCTCTGGCCTTTCAGCCCTTTTGCCATTACCTCGGGTATAACCTCCGCTTCTATCTTCAAATCCTTTCAGTACCCCTGCCCGAACAAGCCGTTCTATCTCATTTTTCAAATGCCGACACTCATTAGTGTCATGCCCATACTCATTATGAAATAAACAGAAGTACCGTCCCTTGGGTCGTGTAGGAGCGTGGGCTCTGTTAGGAGGGAATCTAAACGGAGCTGTCTTCTCCGAAAGTTGAAATACCCTTGCCAAAGGAGCCTTAAGCGGGGTGTATTTACTGTAGTCTCCTCTGTCCATATCCTCCTCTCGTCTTCCACCTTCTGCTCGGGCCCCCATTGGTCTCCGCACGTTCACATCTTTAGGAACTGGCCTCTCTGCCCTCTTAGCTCGGCTTACGTCCTCTAGGTTGATAAATTTATCCGCTCGAGCAAGGACTTCTTCAAAAGTGGTGGCAGTCCTTTTTGCCAAAGAGCGGAACATATCTCCTTCTTTCAGCCCTTGGACCAGCGCACTGATTTTGACTTCTGCCGTTGCTGACAGGACCTCGAGAGCAGCCGTGGTGAAACGCTTGACAAACGCTTGCAGAGACTCCTCCGTTCCCTGTTTCAAAGTAAACAAAGATTGGGAAGTTTTCCTCTGGCGACGTGCACTAGCAAATTGGCGTAGAAAAGCAGAACTAAAATCATTAAAAGAGCGGATGCTGTCTTCTGCCAATTGCCCGAACCACCTCTGTGCAAACTGCATAAGAGTGGTTAAAAATACTCGACACTTGACTCCATCTGTGGATTGGTGGAGGAGTTCTACGTTCTCGAAGCATAGAAGGTGGCCGTATGGATCGGTAGTGCCATCGTACTCAAAGGACAATGGCTTAAAGTTTGTCGGAAGTTCATCCATCCACACGGCTGCGGTAAAGGGGCTCCCTATTGGCACTTGAATCTGACTTGTACCGCCCACTCTTTGCCACAGCTGTTGGATCTCTCGCTGCATCTCTTCCATTTGCTTCACCATCTCTCAATCTTATGTGTGTTGTATTGAAATACATGTAGATGAGGCCCCTGGTACGTCTGACCTCCATTGCACTGGGTGGCTTTCTGCGCTGTACTCGAGAGCATTCTCTTGCCGGAGCAAATGTGAGCCAGGAGCTGGGATCCTTAGATTCCCCATCTCTGCAGGCCTTTGTCTCTCCCTTATGCCTTCCCCCTTGTCTTTTTCCATCGCAACCTTGCTCAAAGCTTTTGTACAGCGGAATGGATGAGGCTATCTAATTGCTCTGGAGTGAAGGTCCATATTCCCTGAGCAACAGGCCCCCTCTATCCTCCCAACTTCTCCATCGTCTCTCCCTCTGTCCCTTCTTGCATGCCCCTTGTATCTCCTCCTACCCTTCTTGCATGCCCTTTGTATCTCCTCCTACTGATGAGGAATTATATTTTCCACCAAAAATTAGTAAATCAACCTATCACCATTCAAAAGTTTAAATATGAATAAACAATAATTTACTCTCAATATCAATGATTAAATAATATCAATAAAAAAAATCTCACCAATAAAAGTTAAGATTTATCAACATCATCAGTATTTGATAAACCAAAGTTGAAAAAGATAAGAAAATTTTAATCATAATAATAATAAAAAATAACAATAAATATTAGTATATACCTCTAATACAATTATAATACTTAATTATTAATAATTATTTTGAACAGATAAGACATCAATTTCAATATAAATTTAGCATTATGCAAAATTAATTTCTTAAGAATTTAAAAATAAAGCAAAGTTAAAAAACAATCACTTTGTAATCATAATAATAATATAAAAATATAACGATAAAATTATACATCAACATTATTAATATATAATCATAATTATTAAATATTAATAGTTATTTTGGAAAAGGTAGGACATCTGTTGGTCCCAAGTTGTAGTAGGCTTAGAGGGGGTGAATAAGTCTACTCAATTTTTCAGGAAATCTTACTTCGAAGGTTGCTGCTTGAGCAGTTGCCTTTAAGTTTGGAACAAAAGAGCTTTATGCACAGCGGAAAAACTTTTTCAAGATGATACTTGTTTTTCTGAAAATCGTGACTATGCTTAATGATGATATGCAACAGATAGATTTAGATATGCAATATTATGATTAAAGTAAACAACAGTAAAGAACACAACAATTTATAGAGGTTCGAGGGTGGAGTAATCCCTCTACGTCCTCTCTTCTCCTACACAAGGAGGGACCTTTGTTAGGTAAAACGGTTGATTTACACAAGTCTCACTTACACAACCTAAACCTAACGAGAACTACTGTCAGTCTCTCCCACACAGGGTTACTGCACAGTGACCAAATCTCTAGCCCACACAGGACTCTTGCTCTTCTACCAAGAGCGCAACCCTTAGCCCACATAGGACTCTTACTCTTCTACCAAGAGTGAAAATACTTGATCAGGCACACCCTCTGATCAAGCAACTCCACACAGTCTAACAAAGAGAATAATCTCTAGTAACACAGGCAGCAAGCTTAAAGCAGTTGAGCTCTTTAAGCTGAGAGTAGCTTGCTGCGTAGACTGGAGTTGAAACTTCTTTGATGTTTGTATATGATCTGCAGTGTATTTCTTTGAGCGTTTAGATTGCGAGAGTTTCAGGTGCATTTCAAGTCTCAGTCCACTTGTATTTATAGACGATTTGAATTTTGTCCGTTAGAGAGATCATCCATTTTGCTGCTTTTTTGGGATGATATGACATTTCTTGATTTGATCGTGTATTGCTTTTTTAGTCTGTCACTCAGAAGCTGCAATCTCCGTCCTAGTCTGACACATCTTCTGACTTTCCTCTTTGCCTTTTGATACGTGGCACTTCTTGGTTGGTTGCATCTGCGGCTTGTGCCTACCGTAAACTTTTGTGCACGTTCTTTGAGATAACCGCTACTCCTCAGGTAGCTGTAGCTTCCTAATGCTTCAGTCTCCTTTACATTCATCTCAGCATCCTTTAATTTACCACCAGCGCATCTTATCCGTAGCAGCCTGCTGTATTATTTTTGTCTTCGCGGTTTTTGTGCAGCAAGGTCTTCAATTTCTAGTCTTTGATCTTCAAGCCTCCTAATCCTAATCTATAGAATATTACAACAGAATCTAATACACAGGATCCTAGGCTCCTATTCTATTACATGTTTTGTCATTCATCAAAATCTTACATAATGTTCCTTACAACATCATTTGTATATCAATTTACTACATTTCAAAAATGATGTACTTATAATTAAAATATAACACTTTTCAAGTGTTGCCATAATAAAAGAGCATGCTTAAAGACAACACTTGAAAGAAATGTTGTTATTATCTATGAAATGGACCTCAAAGACAACACTTCTCTAAAATTGTTGTCATTGTCAGAAAAAAGCACGCTCAAAGACAACACTTTTCTAAAAGTGTTGTCATTAGCAGATAAAAACACGCCCAAAGACATCACTTCTCTAAAAGTGTTTTCATTGGCAGAAAAAAAACACGCCCAAAGACAACACTTCCGTAAAATTGTTGTTAAAGTAATGTCTTTTAGTAAAAAAAAAATATCTTTCTCAACACTTTAAGCAGATAGTGTTGTAAATTTCAAAACCACAAGCAGTTTATGCTTAAAAATATTGTTGTTGTAGTATTGTCCTTGACCTTTTTTGTTGTAGTGTTGCTGCACCCAGTTGAAGAAGAAGATGACAAACTCCTTCTAAAGGACTGTCTTGGAGTACTCAGTGCGAGGAGCAGAGTCCTGCTGAGTTTTCCACTTTCTAGGAGAGAAAGTGAGGATCCTGGATGGGTAGATTAAGATCCTGTGTGGGTCAGTGGGGAAGTAGGCAAGCATCTGTGTGAAGGCTTGCTACTTGCTTGTTAGGCGTGAGTTGTAATAGATAGGTCTATGTAAAGCAACTAGCTTAACAAAGGTTCCCTCTTGAGAAGAGGCAGAGAGGATGTAGAAGGATTACTCCACATTCGAACCTCTATATATCCTATGTCTATGTGTGCTTACTGCTTTACTTATATTACTATAAGTTAAGTTACACATCTCCTACTTGGCTCTACAATGAGCTTCCACAAACCACTTCGATCAGTAACCTCCCAAAAGGTTACTGATCCTAGAATAGAGCCAATAGAAAAGGAGAAAAGTTTGAAAATACAGTAGGCTTATTCAACCCCCTCCCTCTAAGCCTACTACCAGTCTTTTTGGGACCTACAAGTGGTATCAGAGCAGGTGGATTATTCATCCAAAGCTCACTGGTCAATCTAATACCAACAAGTGGTATCAGAAGCAGATGGATGAACAAAAGGATCTAAGCGATCGATCCAGATCCCATCTGTGAAAGATTTCTCTCTGGAAAATCTCTCTCTCTCTCTCTCTCTCTCACATCATAGATCAACTCACAACCCTTTAGTTTAAAAGGATATGATTGATGTGAAGATAACAAACTGTTATGAAGGATGTAGAAAATCAAGTTGTGTTGTAAAGAAAAACTGTTCAGAAGAAGGAAGAGGGGAAACAACAAACTTCTTGAAGGAAGGACTGCAATAAAGAAAGTTGTACACAAAAAACAAGTCCCTACCCAACATGGATCAGCTGATCAACAAAAAAGACATGCTGCTGAGCATAAAAAGGAAAGCTGACATGAAGCTGAAGTTAGGAAGTACGAATCATGCCAAAGCTTCAAGTCTACAGCAACGAACAAGCTAGTAACCATGGAGAAAAATGCTGAGGATGTCAAGCGAAGGAGTAAGAAGAAGAAGCTCACTCCATCAGTTAGATCAACCTCCAGACAGAAACAAAGAATGAAAGAGGACCTATTGATCTTTTAAAAGAACAGCAATGACCAGGTACCGCGTTTTAAGTTTTACTCTCTTTAATTCTGGTCATAATCATGCTTATTCTGATAAGAAACTCAAGTAACCATATACTGAGATAATGGACATTAAAATGTTGTCACTTGACTCAAAAATGATAAGGAAGCCTGCATGTTTATTTCCATAATAGAATGTCTTACCTTCTCATGCAAACCTCAAAATTACCTGAAATAGTGCTAAAAATGACCCTACATTCTAAATGAAAGAGAGTCATAAAGTAAGGGGAAATTTCTAGTATAAATCAAGGTATAACTCAGAGGTCAAAGAATCAAGTTCTTGGAGAAACCCAAATATGGGTATGCTGAATATGTCTGCAATTAACTGACATTCCCTAAAGGAATCAAGCAGAACAGCAACTCCAAAAGGGAATGGAAAATTGTCTATCTTACTAGTATCGTGCTTCACCTTTTCTATATTCTAAAGAAATACAGTAAGAAAACACCTGCACACACCTTCATGTTTGTTCTTTAAAAGTCTTGAAGGAGTCAAACTCTCTCTACAGCAACCATGGGCTGTAAAGAAAGTCTAAGCTCCTGAAAGGAACAATAACCGTGAAGGACTCATATATACCTTGTGTGATTACCTATACGAGAAAACTTATTTTGCAGGTACCTCTGACAAAGGGCTACTGGATTTAGGGGGAACAATTGATAAAATGACAAAGCTCTGACTATAGGATGCTAGACACCAGGTTGCTGGAAACTAGGTTGCTAGATAACAGGATGCTAAAAATCAGGACACTGGACACCAGATGGATGGATACTAGGTTGCTGAACATCAGGTCGATGTACACCAAAATGCTAGACACCGAGCAACCGGATACTAGGTCACTAGACATCAGAGTACATGTCATCAAGTCATGAGAAAAGCTAGAAGGACTAATCGAGATTAAGGAACAAGATAAAATTCTGACGAAAGAAGGCTAGACACCAGGACGTTGGACACTAGATCACTGGATAACAGGGCGCTGGACATCAAGATGCTAGATATCAGGCTGACTGGAAATTAGGTCGCTGGATGACAGGACGCTAGATATCAGGATGCTAGATACTATGGGTTGGATACTAGATCGCTGAACACTAGGTCGTTGGGTACCAGGACGCTAAACACCAGAATGCTGGATACTAGATCGCTGAACACTAGGTCGCTGGGTATCAGGATGCTAGACACCAATATACTGGATACTAGGTTACTAGACATCAGAACTTATCATCAAGTCACTGGATAAATGGATCACTTGGAGGTTACATATCAGAGCAGTTACTGAAAAATCTTTTTGGTAACATGCACACATAAAAAGTGGATCACCTTTCCAGAAATAGACTACCTTTTCAGAACCCTAAAAAGATTTTAGCCGTCCAATCAGAAGAATCCAAGGGTGGAGAACCAGTTGTTGATCACGCACCTTAGAAATAGGAAAAGCTGTGGAAACTGTCAACACCTTTATTGGAAAACGGTGAAGCAGTTTATGAGATCTTTGAAGATCTAACTGCAATAGGGAGTATCTCAAAACTCTATAAATACATGCACTCTTTATTCTTCATAAAGCATATAGATATCCTCTCTTTATATCTTATCCTCTATGCTTCATGGAACCCGATTGTTGGAAACCCTTCTTTTCATTCCCTCCAAAGAACACATTCTCTGCAAATAATCAACCAAGCACACCCCAAATCAAGTATATTCACCTCTCACGCTTGACACTTGCTAAGCAAGTCTTTTTCAGAAGACTTGATCTTCTAGTGTTTCTTCCTCACCTCAAATTCGATGGTGCCTGAGGACTTGCTCCAAAGATCCCTCTGGAAGTCTGGAGGTTGAGTTGAAGGAATCCCTCTCCAGTGACCCCTGAGCTTTGGCTCTTTGTTGATTATGACAAAAAGGGGGAAGAACTGCGAAGGATTCAGGAAGATCAAAAGTCTTCCTAAGTTGAAGAAGAGAAGATGCAAGCCCAGTCCATTGGGTAAGCTTTCTTCTCTGTCCAAGAAAGTAAGAAGAAAGGGATAGTCACAGGAGTTGGTGAGGATAGTGCGAGAAGAAAGGCTGCAGCAAGCTACTGCGCCTAAGCTTCTCTACCACCTCACATCCCTCTCCGACTGTATCCCCTTTCTTTCTTCTAGCTCTTGCGACTTTCTCACCTTCTTCGATTCTCCTCCACTATCAAGAGGAAAATCGACTAGGAGCAAGCCCGCATAATAGAGGAAGAAACGATGAGCTAGCAGCAAGCAAGAGGGGAAAAGAAAGAAAGGAAAGAGCAAGAAGAATAGAAGAATGAGTCTAGATATGATACTAATTGTACTTTACTTAATTGTGTAGCATTATAAATGTCTTATCTAAATAAAAATTTCTGTTCTTAAAAGCTCATTCCTTGTGCCCTTTCTTTTAGACTTATATGTGATTTAAATGAAAGTAGTATGCTCTATCTTGTTATATCATACATCTGCTTTCTGTGCTTGAAAGGTTATGTACTTTTGATCTTCTGTATAAAGGTTTTGTCATCATCAAAAAGGGGGAAATTGTTGGAAACATTTGAAGTAAGTTTTGATGAGACAAAACCATAAGTAACTCTAACAAACATAACCAATCTTAAGGATAGGTTACTGTAACAGAGTTACTGCAGAAGATTAAAAGAACAGAGAAAGTGTTAAAGGAAGGATACTGAAGAGAATTGTGAAAAAGAATCGGCTAAACTAACAAGGATACTTATGACTACGGGAAGCTACTGGAAGAGACCTCGCCAAAGCAGAATATAGCGAGATAGAAAGCTACCTGGAAGACCATGCCGAAAGCTTACTGCAAGGATAGTATGCTATAGAAGCCTCAAGCCACCTGAAGGAGCAAGCCAGAGAAGGAAGCTCCAGAGTGAAGCAAGAGGAGGAAGCTACAAAGCAGGCATGGGGAGAAAGTCAAAGTTACCGGTAGACACAAGAAGTTACCGGTAGAGAGAAAAGAGAAGAGGAGCCAACCAAAAGAAGACACGTGGAAAGCGAAAAACTGGCGTGTGTCAGGAGTGTGGCGCATCAATGATGGAAATCTGTCTACCTTCAACGGGCAGATTTTACAACATATAAAAGAGGAAGACTGAAGACTGAGAAAAGGAGAGAGAGTGTGCAAAAAGAGAGAAGATAGCGAGTACATCAGAATATACACGCTCGCAGAGAAAAGCGCTAAAAGAAGAGAGAAGAGCTCAACAGAGAGAAGGCTCACAAGAGAGAAGCGTAGAGAGAGGGGAAAATTTAGAGAAGAAAAGAGTATTCAAGTAGAGCAGAAAAAAAGAAGAAAAGCTCGAGCACTCAACACCCTAAGAGAATGCACACTCAGTCAGTCAGTCCAGCAGCAAGCTTCAGCAGATCAATCTGCAAACGAAGGCCAATCTTGTTGCACCCAGTTGAAGAAGAAGGAGACAAACTCCTTCTAAAGGACTGTCTTGGAGTACTCAGTGCGAGGAGCAGAGTCCTGCTGAGTTTTCCACTTTCTAGGAGAGAAAGTGAGGACCTGGGTGGGTAGATTAAGATCCTGTGTGGGTCAGTGGGGAAGTAGGCAGACATTTGTGTGAAGGCTTGCTACTTGCTTGTTAGGCGTGAGTTGTAATAGATAGGTATATGTAAAACAACTAGCTTAACAAAGGTTCCCTTTTGAGAAGAGGCAAAGAGGACGTAGAAGGATTACTCCACCTTCGAACCTCTATATATCCTATCTATGTGTGCTTACTGCTTTACTTACATTACTCTAAGTTAAGTTGCACATCTCCTACTTGGATCTACAATGAGAAATAAGCTTCCTCAAACCACTCTGATCAGTAACCTCCCAAAAGGTTACTGATCCTAAAATAGAGCCAATAGAAAAGGAGAAAAGTTTGAAAATACAGTAGGCTTATTCACCCCCCTCTAAGCCTACTACCAGCCTTTTTGGGACCTACACCTTGTATACAAGAAAGTTGTGCAAAGGAAAAATCAATGTTGCACATGACAACTCAAATATGGAGTTATGGAATAACAGGCCAGGACACATGAGTGAGAAAGGATTGCAAGTCCTCGCCCGAAAAGAACTGCTCACTAGCATAAAAGGTCAGGTGATTGAAGCATTCAAAGAGGTCTATGTGAAAGTGGAAGGTGAGACAAGTCTAATGCTAAAGTGCATTCAATCTGATAATGTGGAGAGTATCGTGGCCCATTCGATGTATATTGTAGGTCACATGGCATTAAGTTTGAGAAGATGCCTCCAAAGACACCTCAACCGAATAGAGTGGCTGAAAGAATGAACCGCATCATCGAGAAATAAAGTGAGATGTATATGCTCTTTCATACTAAGAAGTCAAAAGCATTTTGGGGAGAAGCAATGATAATAGATATGGATATTGATGTGTAGATGGAAAATACAACACTCAAAATTGCTAATATCTAGTGTAGATCAATGATAATAAAATAAGAGTGATGACTTGCTAGAAAAGAAAGATGGAAAGTTTACTTGTATTCTCAAAGAAAAATGTTAAGTGCCCTAAGTATACAATTTTCTCCTATTTATATTTCTCTCTTCTAAGGAGGGCATTCCTGTCTTTCTCCATTGTATTTTCTTGTTGATAAAGCTATGTTTTCTATTTCTTTTTCAGAGTACTTTCTTCATTGCCAAGAGTACACCACTTCTTTTCCAGAATCTTCCATTTTCTGTTAAGAAGGAGATATTGTGCTCTTGTCCTTTATAGCCATGTCAGCTACTCCTCTAGGATGCTCATCATTGTGCTATGAATTATTATCCTCTACTTCGAGCTTATGGAATCCGTTCGGCTGCCTCTTGTTATGGTGTCGCCACTTCTGCCTAGAAGGATTTTTAGTGCCTTCGCGGCCTCTTTGGGTTGGCGACGTATCTGCCTCTGCTTTTTATTAAGTTCCGCGTGTTCTGTTTTTCTGTAGTCACGAAGAATGTCTTTGCCTCTGACCTTCACCTCTGCTGCCACGTCTGTACCAAAAGAGTTCTGCTATTCCGTGACTCGCTGAATATCTCTGCTTTCGTTTCTTCTTTTCTCCTCCACTTCTGCTGTGACGTCTGTACCAAAAGAGTTCTGCTATTCCGCGACTACGCTGAATATCTCTGTTTTCGCTTCTTCTTTTCTTCACCACTTCTGCTATGACGTCTGCATGAAAAGAGTTCTGCATTTGTATATTTATTCAATAACTTTATCCTATCCACATCAGATATTGTTACTCTCTCACAATAAGCTCCTTTGAATGGAGATATCTAGATTAAGTTTAGTCGAGAAAAAAGATCTCATATAACCATCTTAAAGTATTTTTGAGTGTCGTGTATTTGATCAAATTCCTAAAGGATGAGAGGGCAAACCTTGATTTAAAAACCAAGCAATGCATCTATCTGGCTCTCTAAATGATGAATTTGGATATCCTCTATAGGATCCAATTAAGAATAAGGTAATAATAAGGCAAGGCGTTATCTTTTTCGAGGATTTGACGATTAAAGACTCTAAAAAGAAATAAAATCCAAAAAGAGTTAGCAATCATAAAGGAAAGACTATAGTAGAAGGTCACGCAAATGTTGACTTGGTTGGAAAATATTGATTCAAGAAAATCAACTTCATGACAACTTTTGTGGGGAGGTGTATCTGGGCAATCTAGACTTCAAAAATGTGAAGCTAGCTATCGCAACAACTGATGTTTCCAAAGAGATATGGTGGATGAAGAACTTGCTTGTGTTGAGCCAAACAAAAAGTTGAAGATTAGAAGGTGGAGATTTGTTGAGTTATTCCTCCATAATTGGGAAGCCCACAAGTGATTATTGGCCCATATATAGTCCAATCTCTATAAGTTTCTATCTCTGGAGTTATCTTGAAGAGTTCTAAAATTATGTTGAAAAGCAGATCTTCTATAATTGAGATATATTTCGTATTTCAGAATTAACTAAGAGTTGCTCACATAGAGAAAGTGTTCCACTTTTTGTATTGTGTTACATATATTAGAAGATAACATATTTTATTGAGTTTGTCTCCTGTGTAACTGGTGCAACTACAATTTATTTTATTTTTTTAATTTTATTTTTTCGCTTCAGGTTGTTACATTTATGTTATATGCATGTGACCTTTATGTTATATAAGTGTGACATTTATGTATAAGAGTGACATTTGTGTGCCCCGGGGGTACGGTGCCCCCAAATTAATCATCATATTGGTGTTAAATACATACTCTACAGGTATCATGTGTATACTCTTCAGGTATCACATGTATACTCTTATATAAATATGATACCTGCAGAGTATATGCATAACACCAAAAAACATAACACCTATAGGGTATATATATAACACCTGAAGAGCACATATATAACACCTAAATTTGTGCCTCTGGTCGATTGTAGCACTTCTTGTTCTTTTCCCTCTCGATCAGAGAGCTAATTTTCCCCTTAGCTACTCCCCCTGGTGCGGTCGAGCAGATCTGGTTTGGCAGAGCTGGTCGATTGCAGCACTTCTTGTTCTTTTTCCTCTCCAGACGTAGTTTTTCCCACGCGCTATGTCTTTCCTTCTTCTTGAAGATTTTAGCGAATCTCTTAAATCTGACAATAAATGTCCTATCACCTTCACTTTTTGGTACATCACATTAAATGCATGTGATCTACTCCATCCACGTGTCGACCATCCCACGGTGCACTTCAAAGAGTCATATCTTCTCCCGATAAACGTTTCGAATTTACCCTAGTTTCACATTTCCCCCCTTTTTCACTCATACGCCTCCTTCTCTCTCTTTTTTCTTTTCGCAATTCCTTCATCTTCCCCGGTGGTCCTCAGGCTGTAATCTCTTGGGATTCTTCCTCCGGTGATTCTTCTTCTTCCTCTTCTTGTTCTTCATTTGCTTCCTTTGGTTTTCGATGGCGAGAGGAGGTAATTTCTGACTTTTGCTTGTTTTGGTGTTTTTGTGTTTATGTGCAGTGCCTGTGTGCTCGTAGATTGAAAGATATTTGTTGTCGCATTTGTTGGGTTTGGTTTGTTGCTCGTGTTGGAAGGAGTCTTGTTAATAAAAACCCCCTTTTCATCTTTTTCTGTGATTATGGATTCCTTTGACCAAGAGACTAACTCCTCCGATGTTCAAATGATGGAGGGTGTTTCTCCTTCTACCCTTCCTTTGCCTAGTGATCAGACTTCCTCTAGTTCCTCTAAGAGTCCCTCCGCTCCAGTAGAGGAGCCAGAAGAGCCGTCTGCTTCGAGCGCTGAGCCTCTTAAATATAGTATATCCGACCCGAATTTTAATGTTGTTAGTCATAGGACTGTTTTCTCTCCCGATCGTGTTGATTTTCTTCGATTGGCATATAACATTCCTCAGGATTTTAGTTTATATTGTCCTGCTGGTCATCAGAGACCTAATTTTCTTTCGGGGCGCATGCTTGCCTTCTGGTGTTCTCAACTGAAGGCTGGTGTGCGCTTTCCTGTGAATCCCTATCTCTGTAGATTATCTTATTTCTATCATGTTCCCCTAAACCAGTTTACACCCTCTGCCATCCGACTCATGCTTGGCTTTTACATTATTTTGAAAGGCAACGGGGGTAATCCTACTGCCGAACTCTTTTTCTCTAATTTTCCTCTCAAGTTTAAACCTCCTTTCTTTTATGTTACTGCTGACCCTCGAGGTCTGATTCATTTCTTGGGGAAGCCCCAGAGCCGAGATAAGAATTGGAAGGAAGACTATTTCTTCATTTCCTGGTCTGACATGTGGGACTTCCCAGTGGGCCCTTGGCTGTATACTAAACCCCTAATAAAGAAGGAATTTTTTGTCAGCTGTCCTCCTTCTGACCGCGAAATAATTGAGGCCTTAAACACTTCTGTGGATGAAGTAGGGCCCTTCGATATAGTTAGTCTTGTAGAGCAGCCCTCTGTATTATCATATTTTGGTCTTTGTTCTGGAGAGACAACTTGTCCTACTGAATTTGGTACTTTTCTTCTTCTGTTATTTTTCCTCTCTTGTTTTCTTGTTGATTGTTTGTGTCCTTAACTGTTGAGCGGTTTTGATGGTGCAGAGCCTGCATGGAGGAGGACTATTCCTCGTAGAGATGCCAATCCCCCACCTCGTCCGCAGTTAGACTCAAGCGGCTGCCCCTCTTCCAGCTGTCGCCAGAAGTGACAGAGGCAAGCGTCCTCTGAGCACCTCTGAGCCCATCTCCGATGCCCAACGGCCACGTCTGCAGTCTCCTGGCAGAGGTGGACACGAAGGGAGAGAGCGCTCTCGTTCGAGCCGAGTGAGAGCTTCCGCAAACGACGCTTTTACTCTGGAACTCCCAAAGTCTCTTCTGGAGCTTTCTGCGGAGGAATCACGCCAATTCCTTCAGCTCTGCCTGACTCCCGCGGATACCTTTGCTTTGAGCATACTCTCTCTGGATAATGAGTTGGCTATGAGCGCTCACTGTGCTTTGAGGGTATTCTGTAGTTCTCCCTTTTTCTCTATTTCTTAGGCTCTTTTGCATCTCGTTTCATTGTGCCTTTGTCTTCTTTTTTTTTTTTTTGTAGAGCTTGGTCCATTTGAGCCGTCTTCAGGCTAGGGCGGCTTCCACTGTGGATCCTGCTCCTGTGCTCTTGGAGAAGGACAACGAGATTTCCTCGTTGAAATTTAAGCTGGTGGAGCAAGAGAAACAGCTCAAGGAGCAGCGGAAGGAGACTGAATTCTGGAGGAAGAAGGCTGCCGAGGAAAAGAGTCGCAGCCGAGAATACGGGGCTAGGAAGTTTTCTGAAGGAGTAGAAGCGTGTAAGAAGAATCTTCATATGACGGCAGCGGGGCAGAGCTTTCTGGAAGAGGTAGTCACTGGGCTGAAGGAGGCCTATCTCAGGAGTACCAGCTCTTTAGTTGACTTTGGGCCCCACATAGGCCATTATTATGGCTACGGGTTTGATTCAGCCCTGAAACAGGCTCAGGACCAAGGTTTTTCTGGGGTCCTTGATTTTAATGCTCCTCTGGATGATCTACCGGCCTCCCCTTTCTTTGAGGGTGACCCTTTGGAGGATCCAGATTCTCCTTGGTGGCTGCCGGTCTTGCAGAAGGCATATGCCAGGCTATGCTCTGCAACTAATGATGCCTTCACTCCTGTGGACCCAGCTTCCTGCAAATTCCCACTACTGCCAGCACCACCTTTGCCTGATTCTCCCGTGGTGGATCTGATAGTGTTGAGTGGAGATTCTTCTGAAGTGGCGACAGGAGCACCTCTTCAGCCACCTTCCGGAACTCTTCCAGAACCGCAAGGTCCAGAGGAGCCAGCCTCATCTGATCCTCCTCCCGAAGTCGTCCCTTCTGCAGATTGATCTTTCTGACTTTTGGAATTATGCTTTTTCAAACAATTTTCATTTTCTTGTTTTATGCTTGGGACAAACTTATGTTTTCTTCTGCTTAGATCATCTTTTATTTGTTTCTCGCTAAATGCTCCAGTATTTCTTTTTCGCACTTACTGTTGCAGATATCCGTGATACTCTCTTTATTATTACCGTGATTTAGTTATTTATGCTTGTAGTGTGACCTTTTCACTGAAACCATTAACTAATATACTTATAAAAATGACAATGCTAATCCACCCAAACAGAAAATGCAATTCAATATAGATGATCCAAGTAGGCAAATTCAAACAAAAAAAACGAGAGAAACTATATTTAAAGACAACGATACTTGTAAGACAATTTCTTAAGTAATGCCTTGCTCTCCGGTCCCTCCATTCAAGTTAGTCGGTTTCAGAGACCTCTTCTCGTTTTCCCTCTTCTGCTTTTTCATCCACCAACTTTTAAGTCATATCTGCGAAAGGAGTAGTGTGTGTTGGTCATCAATCGAATAAATATGTCAGTTTTTTAAGGCAAGATGATCCTGGCCCCACCAACCCTAGTCAGAGATATGCTAGGCCCGGAGGTCCGCCTCTGCTAAGGTGGCTGCTTTCTAGGGCGGTTTTAACTTCTGGCCCCACCAACCTTAGTCAGAGATGTGTTAGACCCGGAGGTCTGCCTCTGCTAAGGTGGCTGCTTTCTAGGGCAGTTTCGACTTTTGGCCCCACCAACCTTAGTCAGAGATGTGCTAGACCCGGAGGTCTGCCTCTGCTAAGGCGGTTGCTTTCTAGGGCAGTTTCGATTTTTGGCCCCACCAATCTTAGTCAGAGATGTGCTAGACCCGGAGGTCTGCCTCTGCTAAGGCGGTTGCTTTCTAGGGCAGTTTCGATTTCTGGCCCCACCAACCTTAGCCAGAGATGTGCTAGACCCGGAGGTCTGCCTCTGCTAAGATGGCTGCTTTCTAGGGCGGTTTTAACTTCTGGCCCCACCAACCTTAGTCAGAGATGTGCTAGACCCGGAGGTCTGCCTCTGCTGAGGTGGCTGCTTTCTAGGGCAGTTTTAACTTCTAGCCCCACCAACCTTAGTCAGAGATGTGCTAGACCCGGAGGTCTGCCTCTGCTGAGGTGGCTGCTTTCTAGGGCAGTTTCGACTTTTGGCCCCACCAACCTTAGTCAGAGATGTGCTAGACCCGAAGGTCTGCCTCTGCTAAGGCGGTTGCTTTCTAGGGCAGTTTTGACTTCTGGCCCCACCAACCTTAGTCAGAGATGTGCTAGACCCGGAGGTCTGCCTCTGCTAAGGTGGCTGCTTTCTAGGGCAGTTTTCCAAGTTTATGGAGTGTTTCTTACTTGTTTCTTCTAGGCGTAATATCTTTTGAGGTTGCCAATGTTCCATGTTCTGGCCACTTCCTTTCCTTCTGCTGTCATTAACCGATAAGCTCCCCCTTTTAACACCTCTGATACAATATACGGTCCTTCCCAGTTCGGCTCCAGCTTTCCCTTAGGTTTCAAAGCATCGGCTTTCCTGAGGACCAGATCTCCTTTGTTCAAATGTCGTGGTCGCACCTTTTTGTCATACGCCGCCTTTACTCTGCTCTTGAATTTCTCAATTTTTAATCGTGTTGCCTCTCTGTCTTCTTCAAGCAGATCTAGATTCTCCTTCATGAGTCTCTCATTCTGTTCTTCCTCAAATGTCATAATCCTATGGGTTTCCATACCCACCTCTGCTGGGATTACGGCGTTGGCCCCATATACCAGATTGAAAGGGGTCATGTCTGTTGCTACCCTTGGTGTCGTCCTGTAAGCCCACAGGACTGAATCCAGCTCTTCCGCCCAATTGCCTTTCAAGGTCTCTATCCGTGTTTTCAGCCCATTGATGATAGTCCTGTTAGTGACTTCCACCTGGCCGTTTGCTTGGGGATGAGCTACTGCCGCAAACCTTTGGGTAATCTTCATCTCCGTACACCAAGCCTTAATCTTCTTTCCACAAAATTGCATGCCATTATCTGAAATCAAGACTCTGGGTATTCCGTATCGACAGCAGATCTGTTTCCATAGAAACTTTATGACATTCTGCTCGTCGATTTTTCCCAATGGCTCAGCTTCCACCCATTTTGTGAAATAATCGATAGCCACTATCAGGAATTTTTTCTGCCCTTTAGACAACGGCAACGGTCCTACTAAATCCACTCCCCATTGGGCGAAAGGGCATGGGGAGCTCATTGTTCTCAATTCTTCAGCCGGACTGTGAATCAGAGATGCGTGGATTTGACAACTATGGCACTTCTGCACTAACTTCTTGGCGTCTGCATTCATGGTGGGCCAGAAGTATCCTGCTCGTAGGATCTTTCGAGTCAATGTTCTTGATCCCACATGATCACCTCCACATCCTTCATGTGCTTCTCGCAGCACATATAACCCTTCCTCCTTATTTAAACACCGTAGGTATGCCTGCGAGAACAATCGTCGGTAGAGCTGCTCACCCATGATGCAATACTTCAGAGTCTCTTTAGTCCACTTCGGGGTTGTCAATGTTTCTACTTTCCTTAGCTCATTTATGATGGGCGTTCTCCAATTATCTGCTTCCTCTACCTCTGCCACCTCTGTTACCCCGACTGACTTTTCCGCTACCAACAAAGTTATTCTTCTCGGCTGCAAGAGCGGGTAAGAGCTGGCGATCTTGGCTAGGTAATCTGCTTGAGCATTCTCTGCCCTCGGGATTTGTTTCAGCTCAAATTTGTTAACGGATAGTTGGATTTTGGCGATCTCCCTTAAGTATTCGAACAATGACTCCTTTTTCACTTCATATGTTCCTCCATATTGCTGGAACACCAATTGCGAATCAGTGTGGGCTACTAAATCACTTCCCCCGGATTCTTTCACTATGTTCATGCCTCGTATTAGGGCCTCATATTCGGCTTCATTATTAGACACAGAATAGTTTAACTTGATGGCGTACTGCATGTCCTGCCCTCCGGGACATTCTACCAAAACTCCCACTCCGCAGCCATCCTTGGTAGCAGAACCATCTACAAATATCTTCCAGCTCTGTTCCTCCTCTGGCAGAGCTTGTGATTCTTGTACGAAGTCAGCCAAGGCTTGGGCTTAATAGCTTTTCGGGGTTCGAACTCCACATCATAAGCCCCAAGCTCCACCGCCCATTTGACCATCCTGCCAGAGGTGTCTGCCTTGCCCATTGTCTGTGCCAGCGGATAATTGGTGCGCGTGACTATTTTATGCGACAGGAAGTAGGGGCGTAGTCTCCTAGCTGTGGTGATGACGGCTAGCCCAGCCTTTTCTACCTCTGCATACCGGGTTTCTGGTCCTTGCAACATATGGCTTACATAGTATACCGGCATCTGTTGTCGCCCCATCTCTCGTACCAGAACTGTACTGACGGCTGCTTCCCCAACTGAGAGGTACATGTATAGCGTTTCATCTTTCTCTGGCTTGGAAAGCTGTGGCAGACTGGCGAGGTATTCTTTCAGTTCTCTGAAAGCCTGGTTGCATTCCTCTGTCCATTGGAACTTGCACCCCTTCCTCAATATTTTGAAGAAAGGGTAGCTCTTGTCTGCCGATTTAAAGACAAACCGATTAAGTGCAGTTATCCTCCCCAACAGTCTCTGCACCTCTTTGACATTCTTGGGTGGTACCATGTCCATCACCGCCTTCACCTTCTCCGGATTAACTTTTATTCCTTCCTTGGTAACCATGAATCCCAAGAATTTTCCTGTCGTCACACCAAAGCTGCACTTCTCTGGATTCAGCTTCATCCCGCTGTCCCGTATGATTGCAAAGGCTTCTTCCAGGTCTGCAATGTGTTGCTCGGCCTCTTTGCTTTTTATCAACATGTCGTCTACATAAACCTCCATATTTCTGCCAATCATTGTTTTGAACAGCTTGTCTACCATGCGCTGGTAGGTGGCTCCTGCGTTCTTTAATCCGAAAGGCATACGTACATACCCATAGGTCCCGGCCGCCGTGATGAAGCAGACCTTGTTGACATCTGCGCGATCCAACTGGATCTGGTGATACCCCTGGTAGGCATCCATCAGAGACAAGCGGGCGCATCCAGATGTGGAATCCACCAACTGATCTATGCGAGGCAGCGGATAATGATCTTTGGGGCAAGCTTTATTCAAGTCGCGGAAATCAATACACATGCGCCATTTCTTGTTAGGCTTAGGTACCAAGACAGCGTTGGATAACCACTCCGGGAACTGAATGGGCACGATATGTCCTGAGTCCAATAACTTCTGAACCTCTGCCTGAATGATTCTGTCTTTCTCTGCTCCGAAGTTTCGTATCCTTTGCTTAACAGGTCTAACCTCAGGGCTGATGTTGAGTCGGTGTACTGCAATCTCTGGATGGATACCTTTCATATCTTCCGCTTGAAAGGCAAACAGGTCGGCATTCTTTCTCAAGCATTCGATCAATTCGGCTTGTTCTGCTCTGGGGATTTCTGCATTGATCTTGGTACAAAATCCCTCTTTCCCAGGATACAGCTCTACTGATAGGAGCTCTCCATCTGCTGCCATCTTCTTGGACTCTTCTTCCTCCTCTCTCTCTGTTCTCTGCCGCTTCACCCCAACATCCTTGTCTGCAGCTCTGCTTACCACTGGCAAGGCCCACTTATGTGCTACTCGAATAGATTCAACATAGCACTTTCTCGAATGTACTTGGTTCGCCTTCAGCTCTCCTACCCCTGCAGACGTGGGGAATTTAACCTTCATATAATATGTGGAGACTACAGCCTTCAGCTCATTCAATATTAGGCGTCCAAATATAACATTGTACGCCGAGGGAGCATCAACTATTAGGAAATCCATCATTAGTCTCTTCTGTCGTGGCCACTCTCCTACCAAAACATGCAGAGTTACCACCCCCAAAGGGTGGACTGCTCCCCCTGTAAAACCGTACAACGCCGTGTTCACTGGGCGGATCTGGGTTCTGATGTCCATCTTCTCAAAGCACTCTTTATATATGATGTCGGCAGAGCTCCCTGTATCCACGAATACTCTGGCAACATCGTACCCGGCTATCTCTGCCGTCACCACCAAGGAGTCATTGTGAGGTTTAAGCATGGGGGTTTCATCGGCTGCTCCGAACACGATATCTGGAGACGGTTGGACTTCTGACACTTCCATGTGTTGATCGTGCCATCCCTGCGCATACCTTAGAGCTGACTTTCGGGCTCTGTTCGAGTCTCCTCCTTGAGGGCCGCCAGCGATCATATTAATAAAGCCTTTTTTCGGTGGTGGGGGTAGGTCTTTTTCCTCATTTCCCCTCTCTTTGTCTTGAACGCCCTCTCTTTCTTCCGACCTCTCATTTCTCTTTCCATAACCTCCAGTATAACTCTTGTTTTTATCTTCAAATCCCTTCAAAACCCCAGCTCTGACCAGGCGTTCTATCTCATTTTTCAAATGCCTGCACTCGTTCGTGTCATGACCGTATTCATTGTGAAATAAACAGAAGTATCGCCCCTTAGGTCTTGTCGAAGCTTGAGCTCTGTTGGGAGGGAATCTGAATGGAGCGGTCTTTTCGGAGAGCTGAAACACTCTTGCCAGTGGGGCCTTCAACGGAGTATATCGGGCATAATCTCCTCTGCCGAGGTCTTCTTCTCGTCTTCTGCTATCGAACCTGGGCTCCCCATGTCTTCGCATGTTCACTTCTCTAGGGGCTGGTTTTTCTGCTCTCTTGGCTCGGCTCACGTCCTCGAGATTAATAAACTTATCTGCTCGAGCTAAGACCTCCTCGAAAGTATTGGCTGGTCTCTTTGCCAAGGAGCGGAATAAGTCCCCTTCTCGTAGCCCTTGAACTATGGCGCTGATTTTTACCTCTGCCATGGCAGACGGTACCTCCAAGGCAGCGGTGCTAAACCGTTTTATGAAAGCTCTCAAGCACTCCTCAGCCCCTTGCTTCAATGTGAATAGAGACTGAGATGTTCTTCTCTGTCTTCTGGCACTGACGAATTGGTGGAGGAAAGCAGAACTAAAGTCGTGGAAGGAATGGATGCTGTCTTCTGTTAACTGCCCGAACCATCTCTGGGCAGCTTGTGTAAGTGTGGTCAAGAATACTCTGCATTTGACCCCATCCGTGTATTGATGGAGGAGGGCCATATTCTCGAAGCGCAGAAGATGATCGTACGGATCCGCTGTTCCGTCATATTCAAAGGTTAAGGGTTTGAAATTTACCGACAACTCGTCCATCCGAACCGCCACTGAAAATGGACTTCCTCCTGGCATCTGGATCTGACTAGTGGTGCCTATCCTCTGCCTCAGCAATTGTATCTCCCTCTGCATCGCTTCCATTTGTCTCTGTACTTCCTGATCTTTCGTGCGTCGTCCGGAGATGTCTGCCGACGACACCTCGTGAGAAGCATATTTCCACTGAGATGGGTGACTATCGGCACTCTGTTCCTGTACCACTCCTGGCCGACCTGGCTGCTCTGCTGGTGCAGAGATCTTGGTACCCTCCGCTTCAAGAAACTCTCGCCTTCCTCCTTCTTTTTCTTTTTCAGCGGCCGCTTTGTCTAGTGCTTTCTGTACAGCGGAATGGATGAGACCATCCAGCTGTTCTGGGGTGAAGGTCCACATGCCCGGCATAGCCGGTTCCCTCACCTCTTCCGCTCTCTCTTTCGCCCTTGATGTTTCTGGCCTAGCTACCTCCCGGAAATCCCCGTCGAGATCTCGGATCATCCGATCAGCCATTACCCCGATTGACTTTAAACAGATTACAGTAACTCTTTCTCCCAACCAACGCAAGAAGGGAAACAAAAGAAAAGGGAAACAATACCAAGAACAGTAACTAGAGGAAATCAGGTAGGATAAGAAGGAAGTTCACTTCTCTCCCCCGTTTCCCACAGACGGCGCCATTGATGTGTAGATGGAAAATACAACACTCAAAATTGCTAATATCTAGTGTAGATCAATGATAATAAAATAAGAGTGATGACTTGCTAGGAAAGAAAGATGGAATGTTTACTTGTATTCTCAAAGAAAAATGTTAAGTGCCCTAAGTATACAATTTTCTCCTATTTATATTTCTCTCTTCTAAGGAGGGCATTCCTGTCTTTCTCCATTGTATTTTCTTGTTGATAAAGCTATGTTTTCTATTTCTTTTTCAGAGTACTTTCTTCATTGCCAAGAGTACACCACTTCTTTTCCAGAATCTTCCATTTTCTGTTAAGAAGGAGATATTGTGCTCTTGTCCTTTATAGCCATGTCAGCTACTCCTCTAGGATGCTCATCATTGTGCTATGAATTATTATCCTCTACTTCGAGCTTATGGAATCCGTTCGGCTGCCTCTTGTTATGGTGTCGCCACTTCTGCCTAGAAGGATTTTTAGTGCCTTCGCGGCCTCTTTGGGTTGGCGACGTATCTGCCTCTGCTTTTTATTAAGTTCCGCGTGTTCTGTTTTTCTGTAGTCACGAAGAATGTCTTTGCCTCTGACCTTCACCTCTGCTGCCACGTCTGTACCAAAAGAGTTCTGCTATTCCGTGACTCGCTGAATATCTCTGCTTTCGTTTCTTCTTTTCTCCTCCACTTCTGCTGTGACGTCTGTACCAAAAGAGTTCTGCTATTCCGCGACTACGCTGAATATCTCTGTTTTCGCTTCTTCTTTTCTTCACCACTTCTGCTATGACGTCTGCATGAAAAGAGTTCTGCATTTGTATATTTATTCAATAACTTTATCCTATCCACATCAGATATTGTTACTCTCTCACAATAAGCTCCTTTGAATGGAGATATCTAGATTAAGTTTAGTCGAGAAAAAAGATCTCATATAACCATCTTAAAGTATTTTTGAGTGTCGTGTATTTGATCAAATTCCTAAAGGATGAGAGGGCAAACCTTGATTTAAAAACCAAGCAATGCATCTATCTGGCTCTCTAAATGATGAATTTGGATATCCTCTATAGGATCCAATTAAGAATAAGGTAATAATAAGGCAAGGCGTTATCTTTTTCGAGGATTTGACGATTAAAGACTCTAAAAAGAAATAAAATCCAAAAAGAGTTAGCAATCATAAAGGAAAGACTATAGTAGAAGGTCACGCAAATGTTGACTTGGTTGGAAAATATTGATTCAAGAAAATCAACTTCATGACAACTTTTGTGGGGAGGTGTATCTGGGCAATCTAGACTTCAAAAATGTGAAGCTAGCTATCGCAACAACTGATGTTTCCAAAGAGATATGGTGGATGAAGAACTTGCTTGTGTTGAGCCAAACAAAAAAGTTGAAGATTAGAAGGTGGAGATTTGTTGAGTTATTCCTCCATAATTGGGAAGCCCACAAGTGATTATTGGCCCATATATAGTCCAATCTCTATAAGTTTCTATCTCTAGAGTTATCTTGAAGAGTTCTAAAATTATGTTGAAAAGCAGATCTTCTATAATTGAGATATATTTCGTATTTCAGAATTAACTAAGAGTTGCTCACATAGAGAAAGTGTTCCACTTTTTGTATTGTGTTACATATATTAGAAGATAACATATTTTATTGAGTTTGTCTCCTGTGTAACTGGTGCAACTACAATTTATTTTATTTTTTTAATTTTATTTTTTCGCTTCAGGTTGTTACATTTATGTTATATGCATGTGACCTTTATGTTATATAAGTGTGACATTTATGTATAAGAGTGACATTTGTGTGCCCCGGGGGTACGGTGCCCCCAAATTAATCATCATATTGGTGTTAAATACATACTCTACAGGTATCATGTGTATACTCTTCAGGTATCACATGTATACTCTTATATAAATATGATACCTGCAGAGTATATGCATAACACCAAAAAACATAACACCTATAGGGTATATATATAACACCTGAAGAGCACATATATAACACCTAAATTTGTGCCCCTATGTGCCCCAGGGGTATATAAGTTTTTGCCTATGTATAAATGTAATGACCTTTATATACTCTAACTTAGAAAAAAAATGAAGAATTTTAGCAAAATTTGTACATATTTACATTTATGTAATATTAGCTGCACATATTTCCATCCTTAAAATGCACTGAATTTTGAAAATTTTAATTTTTTTTCAAAGTTATGGATTATAAAGATCATAATATTAGTACATAAAGGTCACAAGAATTGTACATAAATGTTACAACAATACAACATAAAAGTCTTAATTTGAAGCGAAAAAACCCAAAATCTTCATTTTTTCCTGAGTTACTGAACATAAAGGTCATAACATTTATATATAAAGGTCACAATTATATAATGTAAATGTCATATCCTTACAACATAAAGGTAACAACCTGAAGCCAAAAAAAAAAAACCCAGGTGCGCGGATTCGGGTCGGGTCTGCCTAGTTGCACCAATCCAAATCCGTGCACCTGGTGCACAGCAGCATTTGCCTATTTTATTTAGTATTGTGGATATCATTATCGGTTCAGTTTTAATACAAATTAAGGATGATAAGTTACTCTCCTATGCACCAATGCAACTGGGCCGCGCGTGGGTTGGGCTGGCCCGTCCAGCCCACACATCTTTACTTTTTTCGCGTGTTTTGGTCGTTACCTTCACGTTATGTTAGTGTTACCTTTGTGTTATGTTAGGGTTATCTTCACGTTATGTTAATGTGACCTCATCTCCAGATTTCATATCCTTAGTTTAAAACCACTGAACTAAAATAACACGAAGGTAACACTAATATAACATGAATGTAACACTAACATAACATGAAAGTAACATTAGCATAACATGAAGGTAAAAAACAATGTTAATCATACATTCATGTTATGTTAGAGTGACCCTCACGTTATGTTAGGGTTACCTCCATGTTATGTTAGTGTTACCCTCATGAGGGTAACACTAACATAACATGGAGGTAACCCTAACATAACATGAGGGTATGACTGCCTGGAACGAATTTTGGTGGGTTTGAGCGCACCCACCAGGTGCGTGGGGGCGCATGAGAGCACGTTGGGACGAGTGAAAACGCGCGTAAGAGGCGCATGGGGCAGGTCAACCCGGGTGTATGGATCCTAGATCCATGCACCAGTTGCACAAAATATTTTTCCAAGGATGAAATATCGCAACCTTGATTTTACATATTTCAATGGATATATTGATATCACATATCAATATCTTTACAAAAATTGAAAAATGATGACAATGTTACTAAAATTTTGGAAAGTTAATATGAAATTTTAGAGATTATTATAACATGTTATTATACATATATTACACTCGAAATCATAACAAAATTACATGTTTAACTCAAAGATATAGATAATTGACTATGTAAATAGTGTATGCACGTAAACAAATGACAATATAATACATAATAAAATACAATTAATTGACTCAATTGATTATAAAAACTATTAATTAATTATTAGATACTATAAAACTCTTATAAAACGATAGCTATTATAACATAGTCATTAATTCCTAATTAAATACACACACAAAATTGTTATTAATTGTTTTATATATCTCTATACACAATTTTTAGTTATAATGTAGATTATAACATAATTAATAATAAAAATATTGTTTTTAGATAAACTTATACTAATACTCATGGTTTATGATCTAATGCTCATCAATAATATTAATGCTTAACTTTGATATATATATATATATACCTCTTTGATAGTAACATATACATATATTACACTCGAAATCATAACAAAATTACATGTTTAACTCAAAGATATAGATAATTGACTATGTAAATAGTGTATGCACGTAAACAAATGACAATATAATACATAATAAAATACAATTAATTGACTCAATTGATTATAAAACTATTAATTAATTATTAGATACTATAAAACTCTTATAAAACGATAGCTATTATAACATAGTCACTAATTCCTAATTTAATACACACACAAAATTGTTTTTAATTGTTTTATATATCTCTATACACAATTTTTAGTTATAATGTAGATTATAACATAATTAATAATAAAAATATTGTTTTTAGATAAACTTATACTAATACTCATGGTTTATGATCTAATGCTCATCAATAATATTAATGCTTAACTTTGATATATATATATATATATATATATATACCTCTTTGATAGTAACATATGACATCGCTAGCTTAACATATATTATCACTATTTTATTAGAGAATTATATAAAAATTAATGAATGAACATGTTATTAAATTATTTCACTTACGATATTATATTAAGTTACTCTTTTGATAAAGAGTTATACATTACAAATAACTATATTTTATATTTAATATCTTGTTATAATAGCAATCATTTAATAAAGAGTTATGTATCTTATCATTTACAATAACATGTAATTTTAGCATCTAGCATCTACCAGTATTTTAATTAATGGTAGTCAGTTAATTGTATTGTATTATGTATTATATTGTTAGTTATTTTACGTCTTATCATATCTATATAGTCTCGTATATATCTGTTTTCCTTAAACGTATCATTTCATTATGATTTGGGTGAAATATATATATGTATGTATTTATAATAATATATAATAATAATCCATAAAATTTCCAATTTTTTTAAATAACACTAGGTTTGAACCCCTTTGCGCACGAGCTTCATATAATACTTATCTCATTTTCATTTTATAAGTTATATATTCTTTCATATATATTTGTAGATTTTTTTCATAAGTGTGATACTTTTTCTTTATCTTTAAAATAATCTCTCTTATTGTTTTTTTTTTTTTTTGGGTTTCATTTGTTCTTTACTATAAAACTAGTACTCGCACCCGCACGATGTGCGGTCTGTGATATAATGTTGGTAAATATTAATTATTTGATAATATAATAAAAGTAATTTTAGTATATAGAAGGCGTACATTATACTATTTAATAACTAAGAAAATCTAAATTTGCTTAAAATAATTCAATTCACAACAATATATCGATATTATACACATCCAATTCACTAATCTATGATTAATACTAAAGACAAAAGTATAAATCATGATCTTCAAATCAAAATTGGAATTTTAACATGCAAAGATTGTAAGTTTTTTTAAAACATCTTTATACACAACGATTATAGTTGAAACAAATTTTTTTATCATCTGTGTTACAAACAAATATCAAAAGTCACAAAATTAAATATACTAAAAACCCTAAAAAAATTATGAATTAAAAATAAAATTCAATTACTTAAATTAAATACGTGTGTGTGACTATGAGTATGTATATATAGAAACAACAAACAATAAAATTTCTCTGTCAATTATATATTTTCAACATTTTATTTTAAAATAAATTGAATTAGAAATTTTTTTTAATTTATATCGCTTAACATCGAAGATGACAGATAATTATTCATTATACATAAGTATCACGTAAATTAATTGATATAGACCGACATTGATCATTACAATTTAAGCTCAACACAAAATCGAAATGTAGTAGTAGTAGTGATCATGATGATGACAATATAATTAGAAACTAAGCATATAATTTAAATAATTAGTTGAGCCATCTAAATTCAAAACGTGCACTATCATATAAAAATATACGAAGTCCTAAGTGTAAAGTAAAATGTGAAAATTTTATTCCATTATGAGATATTTATAATTTAAAAAATATTTAGGATGACATATTATTCTGACTAAATACATATTATATATATACACATATACATATATGTATATACACACATCTTTAATAGTGTTATATTTATTTGTTAATATGATATAAATTATCCCCACGCAATGATATTTATTATTGAAATTATTGTATGGATATCTATTGTTGGTATTTAAGAAATTATTGATACAATATTTATTTTATTAAATCTAATGAATTAAATAGTAAAAAATGTAAAAAAAAAAAAATTGTTGACGGAGCACTAACAAATATTAATTTAAAAATACTTAGGATAACATAAAATTTCACACTAAATACAATCATATATATACATATATGTATATACACACATCTTTAATAGTGTTACACTTGTTTATAAATTATATTTATATTAAATATAATATCAATTATCCATCAACAAATTAATACTTATTATTGAAATAATTGTTTGGACAATATCTATTGTTGGTACTTAAGAAATTATTAAAAAATAAAGAATAAACTAATACAATATTTATATTATAAATTGAAGTGGAAATACCTCCAATTACCCAATTTGAGAAATCAAAGAACTTGTTTACCCATTTTTATGAGAAGTTACTTTTTACCCAATTTGAGAGTAAAATGTCAATAATGCCCTCAACTTAAGTTTATATTTACATAAACCACAAATATATCAGCATATCGTGAATATTATATTCCGTGTTCACGACATGTTGAACCTTTCTGCATATCGTGAACATGATATTATATTTCGTTTTCACGACATGTTGAACCTTTCTGCATTTCGTGAACATGATATTATATTCCGTGTTCACGACATGTGAACTTTTCTGTATTTCGTGAACACTATATTATATTTCGTGTTCACGACATTTTGAACTTTGCTGCATTTCGTGAATACGATATTATATTTTGTGTTCACGACATGTTCACCTTATCTGAAAAGTTGACTCGGGTCGAAGAAAGTTGACTCGAGTCCAGGAAACTTGACTCGAGTCCAGGATATTTTCTGAACTTTTCTTATGTAAATATAACTTAAGTTGGGGGGGTATTATGGACATTCCACTACCCAATTGGGTAAAAAAAAATTACTTCCCAAAAAAATGGGTAGATAAATTCCTTAACTTATGAAAATGGGTACTTTGTAAATTGACCCTAAATTGAATGGATTAAGAAATAAAAAAAACAAAAAAAAACAAAAAAGATTGTTGAAGTGATTCTTTTTGTTGGAAAAAGGGTATTTCTATAAATATTTCCAATTTTTCCTCTATTATTATAGTATAGAAATATATAGATAGATTTATCTAATTATTTTTTCTTTTGAATTTCTATACAATAAATATAAAATTAAATGTCTTAAATATTAATACTTATTTATACTTTTGTTAATAACTATAGGAGTCTGTTTGGATAGATGGATTTGAGATTTCAAGTCATTTGAAATGAATGGATTCATAAGTCCTTCAATTTGAAATCCATTCTTTTGAAATCCCTTGTTTGTATAAGTGTGAATTTTTAAAACAAATCAATGGATTTCAAATCCATTGTTTGGCGAAAATTGAAAAGAGCATTTGAAATTCCATGTATCCCTTGGTCATTTAAAATGTAACAAAAATCAGAAACTTAACAATACAAAAACTAGTGGAAATATGTAGTAGAATAAATACTAAAAACAAACTCCTGCAACTATGACAATTTCTCGACATTATTTCTTTTGTTCCAAAGCAATTAAACAAAGCAATATCCAGCGAAATCGAACAATACAATTGGTCTCATCAATAAAACTCAACAACATCTTGTTCAAACAAAATTAAATCAAATCCACAAGAACTTGATAGACTCCAAGGTATTTCCAACCATAAACACATAAACAACTAAGAATTAATAAGATAGCCAATCCACTCTTTTTTATCTTCATCTGGAAGAGCTTTCAAGAGTTTAAACTCCTCCGGATCACCATTCATTAGCTTACGAACAGCTTTGGAAACTTATTCACCACTAAGTTCGGGTATCATTGAGACAACCTTATGTATCTCAATACCACTTGGTTTTTCTTCATGTTTCTTGCTACCTAAAAATTCTTGAAATGAATTAGCAATTTTACCAACAACATCCACCATGGAGTCTTGCTTAGGCTTCTTGATCTTCCCAATCATTGAATCGGTTGAGCTTGATGGTCGTGCTCGTGCTTTTGTTCCTGATAATGGAACGGAGTTCACTTCAATTTCATCGTCCTCACTCATTGCTTCACTACCTTCCTCGAATGTTTCGGCACCTTGACATGTTGCTCTATCTTTGCCACACAACAAAACAATCTCATCCCAATTATCTATCATCTTGTTTTGCATGCCTTTTGCTTCCGGATGTGACTGCACACAAGAAACACATTTAATGAAACACATTCAATGCTACTGAAATTAAGAAGTTTTTCATTCTAAATGAGAAGAAAAATTGAACTAATATGGAAAATGTGTTTTAAAATATCTAACCTCAACATATGAAGCCCATGAACTCCACTCATCCGTTGTAACAACAATCATTTTACGCTCTTCATCCCATGTAAAACCACTCTGCTTAGTTTGGACATCAGAAACTACATTGAAGTACTTCTTCCAATTTTTCAATCTATTTTTTATGTTGTCTTTTGTCAAATTAAGGTGCAAAGTTGAGTTTAAATGGGTCACAGCAGCTTGCAAAGCTTGGGGCTTCCAAGTATCACCATCACACTTGTATCCTAAAACCATCTGTTCTGACAAAATATTTGCTAGATGTCGATCCATCTCCTTATTCCACGACACATATGGTTGTTTGTACTTGGCTCCTGTGAACAAACATTTATGAGTACAAAATGATACAAGAAAATTTATTTAATCATTATAAACATAAAACTAAACTTCTTAAATAGGATTACCTTCAATGTGTCCACTTGAAGTATCACCACCAGAAAAGTTGCCTTTATAAAGTTGTTTGTCCATGGTCATAGCTCTAGCCCTATCAGAGGCTTTTGCACTTTTTTTTATGTTGCTGGTCATACTTATTCTTCACCATAAATATTCAAAACTATATGAGATGATAACATTATAAATAACTATGCAAATAAATTAATAATTCGAAAGCTCATTATATAACACCAAAAGATAAATCACTAATCAAGTACCACTTCACATGAGAAAAACATTCAAGTGACAATCAAATATGTCATTTAAACAAGACTGATGCTAGCAATTGTTTCTTAAAAAAATCTAACAAACTAAGCTCGTCGAGCTTCATACTCTTCAAACATTTGTTGAGCAAGATTATCTCGAAATTCTGTCCATTCACTTGTAGTTTTAACAACTCTTATATGCTCTTCAAGATTAGATTCATCATCTTCGCTTGTAGAACGATTGGCTAATTCTTGATCAACCTCGACTAAGAGAGGGTCCATGGGCATCTCCCCACGCACAAAATTGTGGAGAATACAACATGCATTGATTATTCTAATTTGAGTCTTCAAATCATAGAAGCTCGCAGTTCTCAAAATAGCTCATCTTTTCTTCAACAAACCAAAAGCTCTTTCAATTGCATTTCTTGCAGAAGAGTGTCGAAGATTAAACAACTCTTTGTAATTTCTAGGAGTGTTCCCTCTCCACTCATTGAAATGGTAACGAGTCCCTCTATATGGAGAAAGAAAACCCGGACCATTTGTGTAACCCGCATCCACAAGATAATATTGATCTAGAAAAGTTTGCAAGAATAAAAATCAAATACTAAAATTAAATACTAAGAGATAATATTTTATTTACTAACAAAAGTTAACCTACCCCAAGTAACATTTAAACCGTTAGGCCTTTGTAAAGCATCACGTAGTACTCGTGCATCTGAAGCAGATCCTTCCCACCCAGGTAGTACATACAGAAATCTCATGCTAGCATCACAAACTCCTAAAACATTGGTACTTATACGACCCTTCCTATTTCTATATTTGCTACGAACATCTGCAGGAACTATGAGATCAACAAATGTCCCATCTAAGGCCCCCACTGCATTCTACATAATATTGACGTAAGCTTAAGATATAAATTCAAATGATATTAAACATAAACAATGATAAATAATTACCGGAAACCAGCTCCACCTCTCAACATCTCTTTGATTATAATTTCGATCACATTGTTGTTTGAGAAAAAGCTTTCCAATTTTCAATACGGCACGCAACACAGTATGAAATTGCCTACTTATGGTTTCCCCTGATCGAACAAATGTGGCTGTGGCTGTGCTGTTCTTTTGATCATGTCCAAGGATAAACAAGAAAAGTGCCACGATTTCTTGTATTGTCACATGTTTTGAAGCAATTAATCCACCCTCATTGTGTAATAAGTCACACAATCTATTGAATGTATTAATATTTACTCGTAATTGCTTAAAACATGTTGGACCGTGACTTAAAGATCTCATCCAAAGCTCCCTTTGGTGAGCTCTTTCATCATGACACATTGGGAATTCCTTGATCAAATATTTATCATGATACCAAACTCCAACAATTCCCATAAGAAAGCTCAACAAAGATATAATAACTTTTGCCTCTTCTTCGTCATTTTCCATTTTGTTACTATTATTCATCGAACCTACATTCACATATTAATGATTTCTAAACAATCGTAAGGAGGTAAATAAGAATGTATATCAGAAATAGACATATATACCATTTGTACTTGACAGCTTCACCATCAAGGTTTATATTTTTTTTTCCTCTATTTTAAAAATATCAAATCGAAAGCACATGTTATTATAGATAGCTACGATAGATATTTCACCTAGTAAAATGCAGAGAACTAAATACCCAATGACAGTCGCAAATATAGATGAAAATTGAATATAAGTCGAAAGACTGTCCCTTAAATAATGTGTCAATCTATGAAAAGCTCCTAACCTTTCTAAAATGCCTAGTAATTGTAGATAACCAACCTGAATCTTAATCTTCAAAATGTAAAACCCTCAAAAGAATGTTTGTGCCATTTAGGACAATTATACTACTTTGCTCTTTTTTACATGTTCATGAATATTATTTACAATGAAGAGAGCCCTAACGTAGCTCCCCACCGCTTGTCTATCATCTTGGATCATTTTCATCTCCTCATCATTCCATTAACAACCACTACATGTTGGCCATCATGCTTTAGTTGATTTCTCCCTAATCTATTTCTAGTAACAGCAGAATTTCATAGTTGTATGTACATTTTAAATAAACTATTGATAATAATATGAACATGAAGGTAATATTAGTTCTTTTGAATTTATGCAAACACATCAATTGTGAGGAAAGTAAAACATAATGTTATATATAACAAATAAATGAAGAAAATAAGTGCAAATGCTTCCTTGTAAGAATTTTAGCTGTATTACACCTTCAACGGAAAAGTAAGCCTGAATGCGGTTGAAATTCAAAATCATCAAGACCAGGACTCATTTACTAGTTTAGCTATATTATAGCTTCAGCAGAAAGTAAACATAATATACTTGAAGGTACTGAAATAGCCATTGCACTTGTAATTCAAAATCATCAAGACCAAGGCATGCTTGTTCAATCATATACTGATGTTTTCCTGTAAATAATCTTAAACATCCATAGCACAAACATCATACACAACAAACAATTCTATGATAGTGTAATTGTAATCCACCAGACAGAACTAAGAAGACTATTTTGCAGCTATATCATAACTGGTTTTAGTATTAAACTTATTCATCTCTCAAATCTCTACAAATTAAGGACATAAACTATGTTTTAAGATTTGTGAAAGAAGTAAGAACAGTGGCAACTCATATAAAGCCTCTATCGGAAAACTGTGGTGAAAATATGGGAGGTAGCTTATGTCTTTCCACATTATAATCCAAATTGACATAACAAAAGAAATATTTGGTGAGTACTTTGAACTGATTTTTCAAGCTTTTACCTGACTATGAGATATGATTCACACTAACTATAGTGCTTCCTTAATACAGGTAGGACATCATAACTTCTCTGATTCTACTCTTTATTTTTATAAGGTTCTAACATTATAACACATTATGGAGTTTATAATACTATTCAGATTGCATAAAATTGCTTCATATGGATATTCCTTGACTCAAGAGTGATAAGCACATGTGATCTTTGCATATCATCAACAATACTTCAGCAATATAAATAATACATAACATACACTCCTTGAAAACATAAATATGAAGAGGGAAAATGATTAATTCTCTCTGTCTCTTTTACCTCAGATACGCTTCCCAATGGTAGCCTATTCACCTCCTAGAGATTATAACTTGGCCATCGCTACGTAAAAGTATGCTCAAAAGCAATCCATAGATCACCCAAATGACACTAGCCACTCCCAACTGAAATTTCAAGAATAGAAAAAGATAATCCATCAAGGTTTGATATTATGTACTCGTTATAAAAGGAAAAAAAATATATCTGAAAGCAGAAATTCAAAAGGTAAAATCATGTATCAAGAAAATATCAGTCTTACTTGGTCTATGTATAAACATACTCTTTGTACGCATAGAACACATAGTATTCAATCACAATCTCCAAACCAAAACTTAAAAAACAACTATTAGCTAAAAACCTATAATCAAACAAATAGTATTCAATCATTTAGTCACTGTATCAATCATAATCCTTTTGAGCTGAAACATTAAGTCTATATATCATCACAGAACTCAAATTCAGTGTTCAGCATCCTGCAGATACATATATTTGTACACAAAGATCACAATCAAGCTTTCCAAATCATCAAATTTCAAATGCATAACAAGATCTCAATCAATCAAACTGTACCAAAAAATGAAAAGTGAGTTTTCATATCAGATCTAGCAACGAAAAATACAGACAAATACATAAATCGATACGAACGATGCAAATACAGCTATTATCATCTTTCTCATACCTTGCTTCTCAAATGGAATCGAAAAGGGTTCAACCAAATCTCAAAAGCAAAAAAGACTCTCTGTCTTGATTTACTTCAGAAAACATAGAAGAAAAAATACCAAATCTCAAAAGCAAAAAACTCTCTATCTTGATTTACTTCACAAAACATAGAAGAAAAAAAATACCCAAATCTCAAAAGCAAAAAAGATCCAGTTTAATTTCCCATACAAATAATAATCTTCTTTGGATTATAAATTTAGGAAGATTCTGTAGATAGAAGGGAAGAAAGAGTACATGGCTTCATACCTCATATCGAGAGCAGAGATAGTTGAGGGAGAATGAAGAGAGGATTTGAAATGACTAGGTTTTTTAGTAGATTTTAAATCCCTCAAAATATAACTTCAAAATAAGTTGGACCAAATCCAAGGATTTTAAATCCATTCATTTATAAACTTGGATTTTAAATCCACTAATTTACTTTTTTATCCAAATAAGTGTAATGGATTTAGATTGTGGATTTCAAATCCATTGGGCCAAATCCATCTATCCAAACAGCTCTAAGAGTAAACTACTTTTTTTGCCCTATAAAATAGGGTCTCTGGCAATTTATGACTTTATTTATTCGAGCTGACCAATTTGGACAATAATTTTTCAAAAAGTGCAATTTATGCCCAATTTCGGCCCGAATTGCTTATTTGGGCTGAAATCACACGTGCGGTGCACATGAGGTCATCATTTCGGGCTCACCGGGCTGATTTGCTGACGTGGAATAAAAATAAAGTAAAAATTAAAAAAACAAAATTAAAAACATTTTTTTAATAATAAATATAAAGTAAAAATTAAAATTAAAAAGAATTAAGAACAGCGTCTTCTCCATCACCACCGCCTCCAATCTCCCACCACCACCCGCCACCCCCTTCCCCCATATACAGAATCCCTCTCGGAAGCTTCATTCTGGAACAGGATTTCTAGCCCATAATCAGAACCAATAATAATAAGAAATAGCATTAATGGAAATGGAAAGCAGATAGTTGAAGCAGAAATTGAAATGGAAATGGAAATGGAAAGCATTAATGGAAAGCAGAAATAAGAAATTGAAGCACATAGTTGAAGATGATAATGGAAAAAGGCAATTAATTGGTGATTCAGAGAAATCGATGGAATTGATCCATCGTCGAATTCTCATTTCTCTGAACACAACGGCGGCGGGGATGGGGGCGGAAGGGGGCAACGGATTTGCAGAAAGGGTCGTTGATTTTGTGGACTTGGCCGGCGAATGGCGGAGGGCGGTGGGAAGGGGGGGGGGGCAGCGGGTGGCGGCGAGCTGATGGCGGAGGGTGGGGTGGGGGTTCTCAACTTTTTTTTTTATTTTGATTTGAACTTTTTTTTTCCTTAAAAAATGTTTTTAATTTTGTTTTTTTATTATTTTATTTTTCCTTTATTTTAAATCCACGTCAGCAAGTTGGCCCGGTGAGCTTGAAATTATGGCCACATATACATTGCACATGCGATTTCAGCCAAAATAAGTAATTTGGACCGAAATTGAGCATAAATTGACTTTTTGGAAAATTACTGTCCAAATTGGCCAGCCCGAATAAATAAAGTACTAAATTGCCATGGGCCCTATTTTATGGGGCAAAAAAAGTAGTTTACTCTAACTATAAAATGAAAATTATTAATGATTTTCTTAAAATGAAAATATTTAATAAATGAGACATTTATTACAGTTATTTTTGGCATAATATTCTGTTTATATATATATATAGATTGTCGATATGTAGTTGTTTATAGGTGTTTTAATTGTTGTGTTAGGTATTTTCATATATTTTTATAAAAAATATAGAATAAATCTTATTTTTATGGCTTGAAGACATCAGTTTCGTTCAAATTTTGCATTTGAGTGCACTCACTATTAGCTTTACATATCGGTTTGTTTTGTATTGGTTTTCTTTTTTTGTATTCTTTTTAGTAGCCTTAACCAATTATTACATGTTGTAATGTTTTAATACAATTTTCAATTGTTTGAGAGGGTGCTTGGACTGGATGTGCACGTTCGGATATTGGATGACGAATATCCTAATTATGTTATTTATTTGCAGAATCCTATAACTTCATCTTTTTTATTTTGTACATTATTCACTTTTTTTACGATTTCAACTAATAACATTTGTTTTTTTTTTCAAAATCAAATAATAGGAAATCATATGTTTTTCATACAATTCCCGACATGATATGACATATTAACCATAATTCTACTTTATAAAATCTCTAAACATTTTAGTAATCCTCTTTCAAACTTGCAAAATTTGCCTATGCCTCAACTCAAACCTATCATAATTAAGTTTTTTTAGAACCTATTTTTTGTGAATGTCTTAGCAATATTGTTTCATTGTTTAAATACAATTTTAAAGTACATTATTTTATTATATGCATGAAATTAACAATTCTAATGTTTGCATGTAATTTTTTTCTTGGATACTCCAAATAAATTTATATCTAAAGTCACTATTTTTTTTCTTGAGTTTGAGTTGTTCTGATTGTTCTTTTGTAATATTTTTTTAAGGGATGACACTTGTCATGATTGTGAGCTCCATGTGTCATCAATTTAGGAGTTTCGAACCATATTTATATATATATATATATAATTTACATCATTTTTCCAATTTTGTTACGTTATCGATATGTTGTGTATATATATATCCATAGAATCCATTAATCAATATTATGAAGGTTTGATTATCATATTAACTGTTCCAACTTAATCTGCATATCACAAGATTTTGGTGTGACCATAATCCAACTATCCAAACAAGACCTTCAACATACATAGGCTTAGCAAGTCCCAAAGCACAGTGTAGCAGTCTAGAGAGAGAGAGGAAGTAAATGAGAGAGAGAGAGAGAGAGAGAGAGAGAGAGAGAGAGAGAGAGGTAAAAAAACATTGCTTGGGGAAAGCATGCATGAGAGTGCAGCCTGCCTACCTGCTACATTTGCAGGCCTCACAAACTACACTGCTATTATTACTATTACTATACCCTCCACACAATTCACCACTCTCATATCTTTTATTTCCTGCACCTAATTTATTAATTTCTTAGATATTCTAATTATTTCATATCTATCTAAAGATATTGATTTGATGTCATTTTTCAATCCCCTTTTTCCAGCATTAATTTCTGGTATTTTACGTCTTTAATAATTCTTTCCCAAATGGGTTAAAGCTTTTTTTTAGCTCTAATAATGGACTCTTCTATTTTATCTTTTAGTTTTTATTGATGAGAGAGGATTAATTATATATGTGAATCAGAGTGGGGATGGTTATTGTCTCTGCTAATAAAGCCTGGCAAGGGTCAAATCTCAGGTTCAGAAATCACTCAATATCCATTCATTATTCCACTCATTTTTTGTTTTCTTATTGTGTTTTATCTTCTACTATAATATATATTTTGATAGAAATAAATCAAGCAAACGTTACACTTTGAGTTAATAGACATTCTTCAGTCAATCCGGAATACTCGATATCAACATATAGTTTATGATAATTAACTAAAATAGTGAAGAATAAGAATTGTAAAAACGCAACCATACCTAGCTATCTATATCCATAAATTATTTATTGGGTGAAACTTGGTATGGGCTTCCAAATAATAGTTTATTAACTCTTTATTAGAGATTACAAAATGTGAGAGTGGATAACAGATATTTAGGTATCATATCTCATAATTTTAATATAAAAATATATATGAGACAGTTTAAAAATATATTAATGTGAATCAAAATCCAACTAAACTATTCAACAAATCAAATAAACAATACAGTTGTGTGGTTTGACACATCTGATCACAAAAACAAAAACAAAAAATCCTTTACATTTTCACAAGAATTACACTTTAACCTTAAATATTAGTTTCATTTATTTCTATCCTTCAAAATCAAATGAATTAGTCTCCTATCCACCAGTTGGACGGATCTGAGATTCGTGCAATCAGGTCGGCTCTGCCCATACATCTTTACTTTTTTGCGTGTTTGGTTGTTACATCCATGTTATGTTAGTGTTACCTTCGTGTTACGTTAGTGTGACCTTAACTTTCAGATTTCATATCCTTAGTTCAAAATCATTGAACTAAAATAACATGATGGTCAGACTAACATAACATGAAAGTCACATTAACATAGGGAAAAATTCAATTTACGTCTATTTAAAACGCTATCTCCGATTTATGTCAATTTATTTTTAGGGTTTCAATTTTAGTCAAATTAATTTCAAAATCGACCAATTATTGTCCTTTGGGGCGATTGCATCTCAATCGCCCCCAATTTTGAACTTTCAGGTGAATTGTGCTGATGTGGCTTATCGAAGCACATGTGACATTTCTTACATTGATATTTAATTCAACAATATGATATAAAAATAATTAAAAAATGAAAAAATAAAAAAAATTGAAAAAGGGATCTACCGTTGGCGTCCTTTCTCGTCTTCTTCCATAGTCTTCGCTGCCAACTCCACCCAGCACCTCCTCCACCAACCACCACCACTTTCGGCGAGCGAGACGGATGCGACTCCACAAACAGACCAACACACAAAGAGCGTGAGAAAAGGGATCTGCTCTCATTGCCGAGTCATTGCCGAGTGAGAAATCGGATTTTGGGGGAAGAAGAAGAAGCAGTTGGCGGTGTTGAGCGCGGTGGTGGGGGAAGAAGCCGCAGTTGGGAGGAAGAAGAAGAAGTAATTTTTAATGGTGAAGATGAAACAAATTTTGGGGGAAGAAGAAGAAGGAGTAATTGGCGGCGGCGAGCGCGGCGGTGGGGGAAGAAGAAGCGAGTGGCGGCGGGGAAGAAGAAGCAATTTTCATTTTTTAAAATGTTTTTCATTTATTAATTATTATTAGATCTATGTGCAAATTAAATGGTGTTGGCACATGTGCTCCAATATGTCACATCAGGTGAACACAACTCGGGAAATTTTTTTTGGGGGCGATTGAGATGCAATCCTCAGCAACTAGCTGGAAAATCGATTTCTGGTGACCAAAAAACAAAAATTGATCGATTTTGAAATTAATTTGACTAAAATTGAAACCCTAAAAATAAATGGACGTAAATCGGACAATAGCGTTTTAAATGGACGTACATTGAATTTTTCCCCATTAACTTAACATGAAGTTAAAAAACCAATATTAATCATACTTTCATGTTATGTTAGTGTGACCTTCATGTTATGTTATGTGTTAAGGTAACACTAACATAACATAAATGTCACACTAAACATAACATAAATGTAAAACTGTCTAGAGCAAATTTTGGAGGGATCGAGCGTGCCCACCAAGCGTGTGGGGCAAGTTGACCGATTGCACATGCACCCGGGTGTACAAAATATTTTGCCAAATCAATTATACTCCAAATCCAATCAGGATCCTCTATCTAATATTCGTATTTAATATGATCTTCTAATATAACACCACAGGATAAATATAAAAAATGACATGTATTGAAATGATTGATGGATAATAAAATGAAACACCAACTTGATATAAAAGATTCAATTTGCTCCAACTCATTTTAACTAAATCTTATAAATTGATAAAAGCATTGCTAAAATTAAATTTTTTGAAAGAAATTGTTAGAAAAAGCATAAATCACATTTCTAAATACTTTCATGACATTGTTTTACAAACATTTTTTGTAACATGATAAAAAATTATTATATAATTTAGATATGTCATACAACAACACAAAAACTTACCGCACTTAGATAGTAGAAAAGAACATATTTATAGTTGTAAAAAATATATTTAACAAAAACTTACCGCACTTAGATAGTAGAAAAGAACATATTTATAGTTGTAAAAAATATATTTAAAATATTATATATATGAAAAATATATACTCACAATCAAAAAATACTACTTATATTTACGTGAAATACATACTTGAAACCCATCTCACACACCATCTCATACAAGATGAGTAGAAGTTGATACTGAGTGAAAAAAAAGGGATGGGAATAGAGGAGTGAATGGTGAAAAGGAAATATAGGGGGTGAGTGGGCAGTGTTGTAATGGGAAGATAAGAAAGAAAGAAAGAGCAATAATGAAAGGGTGGGATGGGACCAAGTGGCAGGGCGTGGGAGGGACGAACATGACTTTGTCGGATTTCTTTCTCTTCACCCTTTCTTCCTCCTTTCTCTCTCATCCCCCCTCTCTCTCTCCCCAAACCCAGCTTCATTACAAGCAACCAAGCTGTCCCTTGTTGGACACTCACTTGGCTGTTGGAACCACAGCAACACAATCACCCCCCACCCCCCACCACCCCCTCTCATTCTTATCTTTTCTCCTAATCAACATGAATAGAGCTAGCTAGGGTTTTATGTCTCTTGATTTGATCATCAAGATATGGTTTTTGTGCCCCTCTCTCATCAAGGTAATATATCTTCTTTCTTCCAATCTCTACAAATTATTAGAAGATCACAAGTTATAGCTTATAATAAGATCCAATAGCTAGTAGCACCACCGGCCTCTTCAATTGCTAGTATAATTAAGTAGCAAAAATGTCACTCAACGGTGAAGATGTTCAAAACCCAAACCCAAACCCGATAGAAAAAGCAAGACCCTTCGACCCGAATAGCGGGGCCGGGTCGAAACCCAAGCCCGGGAACCCGAGAATCAGCTACCGCGAGTGCCTGAAGAACCACGCCGCCAACATCGGCGGCACCGTCACCGACGGCTGCGGCGAGTTCATGCCCTGCGGCGACGACGGAACCCTCGAAGCCCTAAAGTGCGCCGCCTGTGGCTGCCACCGCAACTTCCACCGGAAGGAGTACTACGGCGCCGACATGCTCCACCTCACGCCGCCGCCGCCCTCCATGAGCCACCACCGCCACCCGCACTGGGCCCCCTCCGCGCAGCCGGTGAAGATGGCCTACGCCGGCACCGACTCGTCCAGCGAGGAGCTCAACTTCAACCCCTTCAGCTCAGGCATGGTGGCGCCGCCTCCGCCGCAGTTCGCGGGCAGGAAGAGGTTCAGGACGAAGTTCACGGCGGAGCAGAAGGAGAAGATGGTGGTGTTCGCGGAGAAGATAGGGTGGAGGATTCCGAGAGAAGACGATTCAGAGCTGCAGAGATTCTGCGCAGAGGTTGGAGTTAAGCGACAGGTTTTCAAAGTGTGGATGCATAATAACAAGATTTCTTCTGCTTCCAAGAAAACTTCTACAACTCAACATCAACATGATTTCTGATCCATTTAGGGTTTCATCCACATTTATTCAAATCTACATTGGATTTGGACATCATTTCGTATTTAAGCTACTTTGTTCATTTTGTAGGATCTTATAATGTTGATACATGGATCGACTATGCATGCTTACTTTGCTAACACCTATGTTCTAATTTCCTTAATAATTTATTTTAACCTTCTTCTTCCACTTCTAACCAGTTTGTTTTTTTTTTTGGCTTTTATTCTTGTTATATATGTAATTTAGTAATGTTGCTATTATTATAGTTTTTGGTAATTAACCCAAATTTCCAGATTTTGCGACTGATCCTGGGATAAAAGCTCATCCTGATTCCTTCATATTTGTTGTTATTCTTTATTAATGAGGAATGTTTGTATGGATATTGATAATCATGAACCAATTAGTTACAAATTTGATATCCGACCAACTTTTAATTTTAATTTGATAAGAAAGATACAAACTTTGTGTTTTATTGCTGTTTAATCGTTGTGAGAATATTTCGCTTGTCATAATTCCAAATTAATGTTTTCAATTTTGAGCAAGTCTTGTGTGTCTCATGGATCGGGTTGACCTTACTTTACAATTCATATATAAATTAGATTCATATATAAATTAGTGAAAATGTGTTTGATTCATGGGTTAAAAGAATTCGTTTCACAAAAATATTTCGTATTCGTAAAACCGTCTTACGTAAGTTCTATGTTCAATTTTAAATGTATTCTCTTACAAGAATGTTCAAAATTGTTTGCTTCGAACAAAAACTTTTGTGTACTTAGTGCATGGATATCCGTGTACCAGGTTAAATCAGGCTCATGCGTCAGTTCAAGTGCTCCCACGCACGTTTCCGGAGCAAACGTGCTCCCATGCGCTCCCACGCACCTAGTGGGTGCGTTCAAACCCACCAAAATTCGCTCCAGGTAGTCATACCTTTATGCTATGTTCATGAATGTATGACTAATATAAAATGAAGGTTAGTGGTTTTGAAATAAGAGTATGAAATCTAGAAATGAAGTTATGACTAACATAAAATGAAGGTATCACTAATATAACATGAATGTCACGACCAAAACACGCGAAAAAAAAAAGAATAATATGAAATCTGAAATGAAGGTATGACTAACATAAGATGAAGGTATGATTAAAATAATATGAAGGTCACAACCAAAACACATGCACTCGAAGAGGCGTTGTGGGCTGGATCGACCCACGTTTGCCTGCACGCGGCCTGAGATCCATGCACCAGGTGCACATGAAACCTATTCATATTTATTATCTATATAAAAGTATAGATATTTCTAACAAAATATGGATTGTCGAATATATTCTTATTAAATTTTTATTTAAGGTTATAATAGTAATTTATGATTTTCATATTTAAATAATTTTATATTGAAATTCTAAACCAAAATCATATAAAATTCTATTATAACTAGGAATCTGTTATATTAGAATTCTAATTTATTATAAATTTTTTTTGAGTTTAATTTAATTTAATATAGATTGTTTATCTTTCTAAAAAGGTGTAATTGTAAAAAAAAAAATCACAACTTTTAAAGAATTGTAAATTTATCCTCACTTTTCAATAATTGCAAAAAAAAATCACAACCTTTGTTCACCGCTGCAATTTAGACCACTTTTGAATTTTTCGGCAATCAGAGTCCATGTGTCCTGCAAACATGCCACATTGGATGCCATGTCATTTCAACCCAAAAAAGATTTAAAAATAAAATTGCAAAATAAAATTACCACCTTTCTTAAAGTTGCAATTTAATCTCAACCTTTCAAAAATTAGCAAAAAAAGCCACATACTTCATTTTGCAATTCGAATTTATTCTTTTGTTATTAAATTCATCATAAATATTTCACATAAACTACATAATTATGAAATTTTTTATCTACATCAAAATAATGTCTTATTAACATTTCTTATTTAAAACTTGAAAATTTGATATAACCCTTTTTGTGGAATCAAGTTTATTCGTTCCCAATATTTAATTCTAAATTCCTTTATTAAGTGTATATGTAATTATATCTAGTTTTTTATGTTCTTTAATTTATAGCGAAAATTGTAAAATGAGAATTAATTATGATGAGATTAGGATACGTTGAATGAGATATTAACAAATTTCCTTTAAAAGAAATTGAAACTCGAAGGAATGATTGAAATGAGCAATAGTTATTTTCTAAACTTAATCACAATCATACCAAAATATATATGAATATCATCAATTTTGTTTGATAATCTTATTCCACGGTTTTGCCGTTTTGGACACTAAAACAAGTTAATCTTAGAGGAATGTGGAAAAAAAAAAACATATTTTACAATTAGAAAAGGAAAATTGAAAAACATATATAATAGGGTATACTAGTTTAGAAATTATTTTGACTTAGATAAACAATTTTATGATTGTATAGTGTATGTGATAAATTCATGATGAATTTAAACACCCAAAAATAAATTCAAATTGCAAAAGGAAGTATGTGACTTTTTTTTTTTGGTTAATTTTTGAAAGGTTGAGATTAAATTGCAACTTTAGGAAAAATGATGGTTTTATTTTACAATTTGGGTTTTAAATCTTTTTTTGTTGAAAATGACGTGACATTCAACATGACATATGACGTGGTATATTAGTCGGTTAGCCGCGGAGAACACTCTCTCCGCTTATAAAGCTGCTCAGGTTTGCTTCGCTTTTCCAAATCCATCAAAACTACGGAGGAGTTACAGAAACTTCTACTGCTAGGTATAGTCTGATACCGTGTCTTATTAATTTATTAGTTGACCTTCGGCTTCTAATGATTGTTGTGGATTAGTATGCAGGTCTTGACATTACAATATTAGGTTGCAATGAGTTCTATTCATATAGGAATCAGGTGATCCACTTCTTTTAACATTCTTCTGGATTTTTTTCTATGGAGACTGATACTACAGTGAAATAAGCAACACAGTATGTTGATACTATAGTGAAATCAGCAATACAAAATACACCGAATGAAAATAATTTTATTTGCTAAAGAAGAAAGAGAGAAAGTGTTCCTTATATTGAGAAAAGTGTGAAGAAGTCCCCTTGCAACACATGATTTCTCCTATTTATACTACTCTTTACAAAGAAGGGTATTTCTGCCATTTCCTCTTAACATTTCCTTGTTGCCTAAGCCATCTCAAATATTCCTTCTTCAAGGTACCTCCTCTATTGCTCCAAGTACACCTCTCCTTCTCCAGAATCTTCCATTTTCTGTTATGCAAGGAGATATTTTCCTCTGTCTCGTATGGCCACGTCAGCAAACCACTATAGCATGCTTGCCGCACTTGCTTCTTGAACTATTATCCTCTACTTCGAGCACACATAATCCGTTCGTCTGCAACTCAGCATCTCTGCCAGTTCTGCAATCACGTAGTCACGCGAAGTTTCTCTTCTGCAGTTCAACATATCTTTGCCACCTCTGCCTCCACGTCTGCTCCCCGAGGGCAGTTCTGCAAAGTCACTATTTTATGGTTTTTGTTTTATTAAAGGTAAGATATCCAAGAATAATGACGTAAGACCCTTTTATATTCTCATCCTTCCCACATCAGCTACTCCGCCTAGTGCAGTCGAGCAGATCTGGTTTGGCAGAGCTGGTCGGCTGCAACATTTCTTATATTTCTTCTCGAGCAGAGAGCTAATTTTCCCCTTAGCTACTCCCCCTGGTGCACTCGAGCAGATCTGGTTTGGCAGAGCTGGTCGGCTGCAGCACTTCTTGTTCTTCTCTCGGCCAGAGAGCTAATTTTCCCCTTAGCTACTCCCCCTGGTGCAGTCGAGCAGATCTGGTTTGGCAGAGCTGGTCGGCTGCAGCACTTCTTGTTCTTCTCTCGGCCAGAGAGCTAATTTTCCCTTTAGCTACTCCCCCTGGTGCAGTCGAGCAGATCTGGTTTGGCAGAGCTGGTCGGCTGCAGCACTTCTTGTTCTTCTTTCGGCCAGAGAGCTAATTTTCCCCTTAGCTACTCCCCCTGGTGCAGTCGAGCAGATCTGGTTTGGCAGAGCTGGTCGGCTGCAGCACTTCTTATTCTTCTCTCAGCCAGAGAGCTAATTTTCCCCTTAGCTACTCCCCTGGTGCAGTCGAGCAGATCTGGTTTGGCAGAGCTGGTCGGCTGCAGCACTTCTTGTTCTTCTCTCGGCCAGAGAGCTAATTTTCCCTTTAGCTACTCCCCCTGGTGCAGTCGAGCAGATCTGGTTTGGCAGAGCTGGTCGGCTGCAGCACTTCTTATATTTCTTCCTCTGTATTTTCAAAATTTCGTTTTTCCCTCCTTAGTGTCCTTATCGGTTTGCATTTAATCCCCACCTTACACGTGTCGTTGATCGTACCTGTCTCACATCTTTTCAAGGTACGTCTTTTCAACTTCCACCTATTTGGATACTTCGTCTCCTCCATTCCTCATTTTGCCCTAATTTCACTCTCGAAGAAAAGAAAAAAGTTTATCTTCCCCCTCTTCTCTTGGCGACGCTTTTCTCATCTACTTCTCCGGCGATATCTTCCTCTCCCAGCGCAGTAATTTTTCCGGCCACCCTGGTTTTCCTCCTTCACTGCTATTTCTTCGCTTCTTGCTCCTTCTTTTTCCCCATGGCGAAAGGTACACTTTAAACCTTTGAACTTTTACTTGCTGGATTTTATGTTTATAAGGTAGTGCGTAGTAATGGGTTTAGGTTATCAAGTTTAATCTTTTGTGTATACCTTCATCCGTTCACCTTTTTCTATTTTCTGGGTTTGAGTTTGTGTTTATGGCCTCCTCTATGTCTTCATCTTCTTCTGATAATAGCACCTCATTGGGTATGCCTGCTCATAGAATTTTAGAGGGTCTCGTTCTTTCTGAATCAATAAGCCGAACCAGGAGTGCTCATCTTTCTGAGACTCCTGAACTTGTTCCTTCTGATGAGGAAGAGTCGGTTTCTACAGCCGATCCTTTGAATTTTTCTTCCTCTGATCCTAATTTTAATTATGTCTGCGGTCCTTCTCTGATGACAGCGGATAGGTTAGAAGTTCTTCATCTTACATTTAGTATTCTCAGCGACCTAACCTTCCATATGGATGCAATCTGTCTTTCTGGGTGGCCCAGCTCCGGGCAGGGCTTCGCTTCCCCATTCCCGATTATCTTTGTAGGTTATCCTCTCTGTACAGGGTTCCTTTGAACCAATTTGTTCCCTCAGCATTCCGTATGATGGTAGGCTTCTTCATCCTTCTGAAAGGACATGGGGGCAACCCTACAGTTTTCCTTGAAGTTCAAACCCCTTTTTTTCTACGTCAGCGCTGGTCCTCGTGGCCTAATAACGTTTTTGGGAAAACCTCAGAGTCGAGATAAGAACTGGAAAGAAGACTATTTTTATGTTTCAGTTCCTGGGAATATTTGGGACTTCCCTGTAGATAGTTGGCTATACAATAAACCTCATCTGGATAAAGCCTTTGAGTACACCCTTCCCGAATCTGATCGGGAACTTGTAGAAAAATTGAACCAATCCTTTTTTGATGATGGCCCCTTTGATCTGGCTGGACTGGTAGAGCAGCCAGCCATCTTTTCCCATTTCGGGTTCTCACCAGAGGAAGCTTCTCTGCCACTTGATCTGGGTATTTTTTGTTTTTTATTTTTTTATTTTATTTTCAGAGGTCTGTTGTTTCAAGGTGTTTCTTGTGTTCAAGGTTCCTAACTTTTTCCTTTATTTTTGCAGATCAAGCTTGGAAGCGAGCGATCCCCACTCTGTCTACTACTTCTTCTACTCGACCTTCTCCGGGCTCCGATCGCCGGCCAGCTCGCCCAGCAGAGGTTCGTCCTGCTTCCGGCTCCTCTGATGTTCCGAGGTCTGCCACTGATAAGGGAAAGAGGACCTTGGGCTCCTCAGAAGGTCTGTCAGAGGCACGCCGCCCACGCCTTCGATCTCCTCTTAGAGGAGGTCCTGAACATCCTCCTCGCGACCGCCCTCGTCCTAACCGCGTGCGAGCTTCTGCTAACGATGCCTTTACTCTAGAGCTGCCAAAGTCTATTCTGGAGCTGTCAGCTGACGAGGCCCGCCACTTCCTGAAACTCATTGTCACTTCTGCTGATAATTTGCTTCTTAGCCAGCAGACGATTGATCATGAGTTGGCCATGGGCGCTCACTATATGACTAAAGTATAATATCTTCTCTTTATTTTAACTTTCAGATTGATTTTGCACCCCTTTACTTATATTGTTTCTTGGATTCTGTCTTGATCAGGCAGCTGTGTACTTTAGCAAACTACAAGCCAGGGTGGCTGCCTCCCATCAGGTGGAAACATCCCGTGCGTTGGCAGAGAAGGAAATGGAGCTGGAGGAGATGAAGCAAAAGCTCGCGGCCTTAGAGAAAAACCATGCCAAACGCTTGAGCGAGTTGCAGCAGAAGGTGGGCCTTCAGAAAAAGCGAGTGGTGGATGAGAAAGCTAAAGCCTGTCTTTATGGGGAAAGGAAATATGCAGAAGGGATTGAAGCCTGTCATCAGAACCTTCTTCTTTCTGAGGCTGGGCAGGCTTTCTTAAAGGAGCTCGTAGTTGGCTTGAAGGAGGCTTATTTGAAGAGTAGCTGCTCGTTAGCAGATTTTGGCCCCAACATCGGCCATTATTATGCTTTTGGGTTTAACTCTGCCCGCCAGCAAGCAGAGGAGCAAGGCTTCTCTGGTGACTTTGATATCAATGGTCCGCTGGCAGATTTGCCCGCTTCACCTTATTTCCAAGGCGATCCCCTCGAGGATATTGAAGTACCCTGGTGGCTCCCCGTTCTTCAGCAAGCTTACACCAACCTTCACTCAGCTCGTGTGGATTTGAAGGCTCTGCCTAGCCCGGATCTGCTTACTTACCCCTTCCTGGCTGATAAGGCTCCTGCTCTGCTCCCTCGGCCCCTTACAGATGCTTCTGGAAATGAGGTGGATTTGATTGTAGTTCGAGAGGACTCTCTGACCTCGTTTCTACTCTGCTTGCCGAAGACGCCAATGCTCCTCAAACGCCACTGCTCGAAGGTGTGCCTCCTCAGTCTTCTGAAGGAGTTGAGACCAATGCAGCTCATCAACTTGGCTCTTCTGCTGATCCTCCCTCTGCTCCCTTGGATGGCCAAGCTGACTCTACCACCGCTGCCGACCCTTAACCAAACTCTTTCTCAAGATATTTTTTAATAATGATGTGTTTTAGTTTGAACAATTTTATCTTTCTGTTCTCCTTGTTTTTATGAGCATTTGACTCTTATTCATATATCTGTGACAATTTCTGCATTTTCCTTAATCAATTTCTAATGTGATCTCGTTGTGATATTGCCTATATTGTGAGAAGAGAATATATAACTAGTTTTCTATCATGTATCAACCTTAATCGAATAATAATGAACAATTACCAAAACATACAGATGCAAGCCAGAGAACATTGGAAACCAAATTCATAATAATAACAAAAGAAAGAAATATTCTCCTCAGCTGAATTTCCTCGGACAGAGATTTTGCTTTCTCATTCTTTTTACATCAATTTGCAACTCTAACAGCTCCACTGCTTCCCTTTGTCATTACTTTTGCTGGCCCTTTTATTTACTTCCTGTATGGAAATATAGCTTACACTCGTTAGTATCAAGAATATTGTTTTGAATCTCCATATGAATCACATCAATCTTGGCCCCACCAACCCTAGTCAGATGTGTGCCAGACCCGGAGGTCGGCTTCTGTCAGGGTGGCTGCTTTCTAGGGTAAATTTCTTTTTTGGCTCCACTGACCCTGGTCAGAGGTGTGTTAGACCCGGAGGTCTGCCTCTGCCAGGGTGGCTGCTTTCTAGGGCAGATTTCATGTTTGGCCCCACCGACCCTGGTCAGAGGTGTGTTAGACCCGGAGGTCTGCTTCTGCCAGGGTGGCTGCTTTCTAGGGCAGATTTCATGTTTGGCCCCACAGACCCTAGTCAGAGGTGTGTTAGACCCGGAGGTGTGTTAGACCCGGAGGTCTGCCTCTGCCAAGGTGGCTGCTTTCTAGGACATATTTCATGTTTGGCCCCACCGACCCTGGTCAGAGGTGTGTTAGACCCGGAGGTCTGCTTCTGCTAGGGTGGCTGCTTTCTAGGACAAATTTCATGTTTGGCCCCACCGACCCTAGTCAGAGGTATGTTAGACCCGGAGGTCTGCCTCTGCCAAGGTGGCTGCTTTCTAGGGCATATTTCATGTTTGGCCCCACCGACCCTGGTCAGAGGTGTGTTAGACCCGGAGGTCTGCTTCTGCCAGGGTGGCTGCTTTCTAGGGCAGATTTCATGTTTGGCCCCATCGACCCTAGTCAGAGGTGTGTTAGACCCGGAGGTCTGCCTTTGCCAAGGTGGCTGCTTTCTAGGGCAGATTTCATGTTTGGCCCCACCGACCCTGGTCAGAGGTGTGTTAGACCCGGAGGTCTGCCTCTGCCAAGGTGGCTGCTTTCTAGGGCAGATTTCATGTTTGGCCCCACTGACCCTAGTCAGAGGTATGTTAGATCCGAAGGTCTGCCTCTGCCAAGGTGGCTGCTTTCTAGGGCAGATTTCATGTTTGGCCCCACCGACCCTAGTCAGAGGTGTGTTAGACCCGGAGGTCTGCCTCTGCCAAGGTGGCTGCTTTCTAGGGTAGCTATGCAGAATTCAGGAGGTGTTTCTTACTTGTTTCTTTAAGCGTAGTATTTCTTGAGGTTGCAGATGTTCCAGGGTCTAGCAACTTCCTTCCCTTCTTCTGTCATCAATCGATATGCCCCACCTTTTAACACCTCCGATATAATGTAAGGGCCTTCCCAGTTTGGCTCTAATTTCCCCTTGGGCTTCAGGGCATCAGCTCTTCTGAGGACTAAATCCCCTTTATCCAGGCGTCGCAACTGTACTTTTTTATCATATATTACCTTGACTCTACTTTTGAATTTCTCAATCTTCAGCCGCGCTGTTTCCCTTTCCTCCTCTAGTAGATCCAGGTTCTCTCTCATCAGCTCCTCATTCTGCCCCTCTTCAAATGTCATTATTCTATGAGTTTCCATTCCCACTTCTGCCGGAATCACGGCATTGGCCCCATATACAAGATTGAAAGGAGTCGTATTAGTGGCCACCCTGGGTGTTGTTCTGTAAGCCCATAGGACTGAATCCAGCTCTTCTGCCCAGCTGCTCTTCAGGGTTTCTATCCTTGTCTTTCGCCCGTTAATTATGGTCCTGTTGGTCACCTCCACTTGGCCATTTGCTTGCGGATGCGCTACCGCCGCGAACCTCTGGGTGATTTTCATCTCTGTGCACTAGGCCTTTATTTTCTTTCCGCAGAACTGCGTACCATTATCTGAAATCAAGATTCGTGGGACTCTATATCGGTACCATAGCTGTTTCCACAGAAATTTTATGACATTCTGCTCATCTATTTTCCCCAATGGTTCTGCTTCCACCCACTTCGTGAAGTAATCTATTGTAACTATCAAGAATTTCTTCTGCCCCTTAGACAGTGGCAATGGTCCGACCAAGTCTATCCCCCACTGAGCAAAAGGACATGGGGAGTGCATCCTACCTAATTCCTCTGCTGGGCTGTGAATCAGAGGACCGTGGACCTGGCAGCTGTGGCACTTCTGCACCAATTCTTTTGCATCTGTGCCCCCTTCGTAAGCCAGAAGTACCCTGCTCGTAAGACCTTTCGTACCAATGTCCTTGACCCCACGTGGTCACCCCCACATCTTCATGCGCTTCTCGCAGCAAGTATAGTCCTTCTTCTCTGTTCAGACATCGCATGTATGCTTGCGAATAGAACGCCGAAAGAGCTGCTCTCCAATAATGCAATATTTTAGCGTTTCCTTTGTCCAACCCGAGTTTGTTAATGCCGCTGCTTTTTTCAATTCATTGATGATGGGGGTTCTCCAATCATCCAGTTCTTCTACTTCTGCGACCTCTGCCTCTCCGCCTTGTTTCTCCGCTACTAGTAGGGTTATTTTTCTCGGTTGCAAAAGCGGATATGAGCTAGCAATTTTTGCTAAATAATCTGCTTGGACGTTCTCTGCCCTCGGGATCTGTTTCAGCTCAAATTTTTCAAAGAACAGCTTGATTTTGGCAATCTCCTTCAGATATTCAGATAATGATTCTTTTTTCACCTCATATGACCCTTGAAACACTAGCTGTGAATCAGTATGGGCTACGAGGTCGTTCCCTCCGGCTTCTTTCACAATATTCATACCCCGTATCAAGGCCTCGTATTCTGCTTCATTATTGGATACTGAGTAATTCAATTTTATGGCGTACTGCATGCTTTGCCCGTCCGGACATTCCACTAAAACTCCTACGCCACAGCCATCTTTGGTTGCAGATCCATCCATAAAAATCTTCAAAATCCTTTCCTCCTCTGGCAGAGCTCGTGACTCCTGCAAGAAATCTGCCAGAGCCTGTGCCTTAATAGCTTTCCACGGCTCGAATTCCACGTCATATCCCCCTAGCTCTACCGCCCATTTCACCATCCTTCCAGAGGTGTCAGCTCTGCCCATGGTCTGGGCTAGTGGATAATTTGTGCGCACAATGACCTTATGTGAGAGGAAGTACGGACGGAGTCTCCTAGCCGTAATGATAACAGCCAGCCCTGCATTCTTAATCTCTGCGTATCGGACTTCTGGCCCTGCAACATGTGGCTTACATAATATACCGGCATTTGTCGATGTCCCACTTCTTTTATCAAGACCGTGCTGACCGCCACCTCTCCTACCGAAATATACATGAACAAAGTTTCACCCTTCTCTAGTTTAGAGAGCTGGGGTAAGCTAGCCAAATACTCTTGCAATTCTTTGAAGGCCCGATTGCACTCCTCCATCCATTAGAACTTACATCCTTTCCTCAAGATTTTAAAGAATTGATGACTCTTGTCGGCTGATTTGGAGACAAATCTACTTAATGCAGTTATTCTCCCCAGCAACCTCTGCACTTCCTTTACATTTTTAGGGCAGTGTCATATCCATCACAACTTTTACTTTCTCTGGATTGACCTTTATTCCTTCTTTGGTAACCATGAACCCCAGAAACTTTCCCGACGTTACTTCGAAACTACATTTTTCTGGGTTCAGCTTCATGCCGCTACTTCGTATGACTGCGAAGGCTTCCTCCAGGTCTGCGATGTGCTGTTCTGCCTCCCTGCTTTTCACAAGCATGTCATCTACGTATACTTCCATGTTCCTTCCCAGCATAGGCTTAAACAACTTATCCACCATCCGCTGGTATGTGGCCCCAGCATTTTTCAATCCAAAGGGCATTCGTACATACCCATACATGCCTGCAGCTGTGATGAAACAGACCTTCTTGACATCTGCCGGATCCAACTGAATCTGATGGTACCTTTGGTAGGCATCCATTAAAGACAGACGTGCGCACCCGGACGTTGAATCCACCAACTCATCGATGCGTGGCAGCGGATAGTGATCTTTAGGGCAGGCTTTGTTCAGATGAAATCGATACACATGCGCCACTTTTTATTGGGTTTTGGCACTAGGACGACATTGGATAGCCATTCAGGGAATTGGACAGGGACAACATGTCCTGAATCCAACAGCTTTTGTACTTCAGTTTGTATAACTTTATCCTTCTCTGCTCCAAAATTCCGCAGTCTCTGCTTGACAGGACGAACATTTGGGCAGATGTTAAGCCGATGCATTGCCAGCTCTGGATCAATGCCTTTCATGTCCGCTGCTTGAAAGGCGAATAAATCTGCATTTTCCTGAGATATTCAATCAGTTCTGATTGCTCTGCTGCCGGAATCCCTACACCAATCTTTGTACAAAACCCCTCCTTTCAAGGATATAATTCTACCGACAAGAGTTCTTCTTCCACTACCATCTTCCCATGTTCTTCCTCCTCCTCCTCCACCCTCTGCCGTTTCACTCCTGCATCCTCTTCTGCCCCCCTACTTGCGACAGGCAAAGCCCACTTGTGTGCCACTCTTATAGACTCGACATAGCATTTTCTGGAGTGAATTTGGTTTGCCTTCAATTCCCCAATTCCAGCAGAAGTGGGGAACTTAACCTTCATGTAATAGGTGGAGACCACTGCCTTGAGCTCATTCAGTATTGGGCACCCAAAGATGACGTTATATGCAGATGGCGCGTCCACTATTAAGAAGTCCATTATCAACCGCTTCTGGCGTGGCCACTCTCCCACTAGGACATGTAGGGTCACTACTCCCAAGGGGTGAACTGCTCCTCCAGTGAAGCCGTATAATGCGGTATTCACCTGGAAGGATCTGAGTCTTGATATCCATTCTTTCAAAGAAATCCTTGTATATGATGTCAGCAGAACTGCCTGTGTCTACGAATACTCTCGCCACATCGTATCCGGCTATTTCTGCTGTTACTACCAAGGAATCATTGTGTGGCTTCAACATCGGAGTCTTGTCTGCCACGCCAAACACGATATCTGGAGAGGGTTGAACCTCAGACACCTCCATGTGTTGGCTATGCCAGCCTTGCACATATCTCAGGGCCGACTTCCTGGCCCTGTTTGAATCTCCTCCGAGAGGACCACCTGCAATCATATTAATGAAGCCCTTCTTTGGTGGTGGAGGCAGATCTCTTTCTTCTTCTTTTCTTTCCTTGCTCTGGGAGGCCTCCTGCTCATCTGACCTTTCATTTCTTTTTCCATAATTTCCCGCATAGCTCCCTCTTTTGTCTTCGAAGCCCTTCAGCACTCCTGCTCTAACCAGCCGTTTTATCTCATTCTTCAGGTGTCTGCACTCATTCGTATCATGACCGTACTCATTGTGGAACAAGCAAAAGTATCGCCCCTTTGGTCGCGTTGGGGCCTGGGCCCTGTTTGGGGGAAATCTGAACGGGGCTGTTTTCTCAGAGAGTTGAAACACCCTAGCTAAAGGAGCTTTCAACGGAGTATACTTGGTATAGTCTCCTCTGCCAATATCTTCTTCACGCCTTCTGCCTTCAGGTCTAGGCTCTATAGGTCTTCTTGCATTAGTGTCTTTAGAAATTGGCCTTTCAGCTCTCTTAGCTTGGCTCACGTCTTCTAAGTTGATGAACTTGTCTGCTCGAGCAAGAACTTCCTCGAATGTATTAGCCGGCCTTTTTGCCAGAGAACGAAATAAGTCTCCCTCTTGCAGCTCTTGAACAATAGCACTGATCTTCACCTCTGCCGTGGCGGAAGGAACTTCTAAAGCAGCAGTGCTGAAACGTTTAATGAATGCCCCCAGAGATTCTTCGGCTCCCTACTTCAAGGTGAACAAGGATTGGGAGGTCCTCCTCTGGCGTCTTACGTTGGCAAATTGATGGAGAAACGCAGAACTGAAGTCATGAAATGAATGAATGCTATCTTCTGCCAATTGCCCGAACCACCTCTGGGTTGCTTGCGTGAGGGTGGTTAAAAACACCCGGCATTTGACTCCATCTGTATATTGATAGAGGAGGGCCATGTTCTCGAAACGTAAAAGGTGGTCGTACGGATCAGTGGTTCCATCATATTCAAAAGTTAAAGGCTTAAAACTCGCTGGCAGTTCATCCGTCCGTACTGCCATTGTGAATGGGCTTCCCGTTGGCACTTGGATCTGGCTTGCAGCGCCTATCCTTTGTCGTAGCAACTGTATTTCCCGTTGCATCTCCTCCATTTGTTTCTGCACCTCTCAATCCTGTGTGCGCTGCGTAGGAGTGTACACAGACGAGGCCCCGGGTGCATGGTATTTCCATTGCGGCGGATGACTGTCTGCGCTGTGCTCGAGAATCGTCTCCGGTCGACACGAACGCAATCCTTGAGCGGAGATCTTTGTGTCTCTTACTCCCACTGTCTCCTGCTTCTCTTCCCCACCTCTTTCTCTATCCTTCTCTACAGCAGCTTTACTAAGGGCTTTCTGTACTGCTGAGTGAATGAAGCTGTCGAGCTGCTCCGGAGTGAAGGTCCATACCCCAGAACAATCGGCTCCCTTCTTTCCTCCGATCTTCCCCTTACTCTTCCTTCCCCCCAATCTCTTACTTCCCCTGGGTTTCTCCCTTATAATTCTCCTCTTCCCCCTACTCCCAACGTTTCCGGCCTCGCCACCTCCTGAAACTCCTCTCCCAGATCTCGAATTAACCTGTCCGCCATTAACTTCACTAACTCAATCCGATCTTTCCAACTAGTTCCCCCAGAACAGATGTGCAAAGTAGGAAGATATTCCCAATGCAATGAACAGAAACAATGGAAAACAAGTAGGAAAAGAAGTAGACTCACTTCCTTTACCTAGTTTCCCACAGACGGCGCCATTGATGCTACAGTGAAATAAGCAACATAGTATGTTGATGCTATAGTGAAATCAGCAACACAAAATACACCGAATGAAAATATTTTACTTGCTAAAGAAGAAAGAGAGAAAGTGTTCCTTATATTGAGAAAAGTGTGAAAAAGTCCCCTTGCAACACATGATTTCTCCTATTTATACTACTCTTTACAAAGAAGGGTATTTCTGCCATTTCCTCTTAACATTTCCTTGTTACCTAAGCCATCTCAAATATTCATTCTTCAAGGTACCTCCTCTATTGCTCCAAGTACACCTCTCCTTCTCCAGAATCTTCCATTTTCTGTTATACAAGGAGATATTTTCTCTGTCTCGTATGGCCACGTCAGCAAACCATTATAGCATGCTTGCCGCACTTGCTTCTTGAACTATTATCCTCTACTTCGAGCGCACAGAATCCGTTCGTCTGCAACTCAGCATCTCTGCCAGTTCTGCAATCACGTTGTCACGCGAAGTTTCTCTTCTGCAGTTCAACATATCTTTGTCACCTCTACCTCCACTTCTGCCCCCCGAGGGCAGTTCTGCAAAAATTACTATTTTATGGTTTTTGTTTTATTAAAGGTAAGATATCCAAGAATAATGACGTAATACCCTTTTATATTCTCATCCTTCCCACATCAGAGACTTTTGCTAGTCTTCTCATTAATTTATGTGTAATGTGGTAAAGTTTTCATTAGTGAATGGGTAGCAAGTTAGAAGCAGTTGGATCTAGAGTTGGATATCACTGATGTTTGTGCTAGGAAATTAAAACTATGTAGTTTAAGGATTCATAGAATATGTGTCTATCTTTTAACTTTCGTTTTTCTACCCAAAAAATAGATTAAAATCAGTGTGTTGGAGAAGTTCCAAGCTCATTTGAGTATGATTTATGGGGATGTCAGCTGGGTTCTAATCTCGTGTGCAGATTGAAGCACGTGGCCTGCCATTGACTCCAGACTCATTTTGAATTTTTTTTTTCATTTTTGTACTATTTTGTTTCTGATCTTTCTCTGCGAGAATGTTGGTTGAATGATGGCATGGATCCGGTGAATTTCATGCTTTACTTTGATTTTAGTTCCATTTTCAAGATTTGAAGTTAAATACACACTATAATTAATCCTAGAGTTTATTATTATTTTTACCTTGTAAATTAGGGGATCTGGCAGTTTTGTACAGGAATTTATCGGGTTGGCAATTTTGCCCCGTATTGATTTGAAATTATGCAAATCTTGCCCAATTTAAGCCCGAACCTTTTATTTGGGCCGAAATTGCACGTGCCAAGCACGTGTGGCCTAAAATCCGGCCCATTCGGGCTAAAATCCGCCACGTGGTATTATTCTACTTGCGTGGTAGAAAAAAAAATGAAATTATTTCCACCTGGAAATTCACACTCAAAAAAACGGGAATGAACTATTTCTCCCAAATCAAACTAGTCTCCCAAATCAAAACTAGCCTAGCCCTAATTTCACCCTAAAACCCACAGAACACTCCCTGCGTGAAACCACGACGACGATCGGCCACCCATTGCTGCCGACATTGCCGAACCAACTCCCGGTGATCTAAAGAAACTATTACAGGTAATTTCTCATCTCGGTAATACTTGGTGGTCCTGTAGGTAGTATAATCCTTGTGCGATGAAAACTTATGAGTGAAATGGCTTTTCATGGAATGACACAGATTGAACATCAATAGCATCTCAAACTGCGAAATGTCATATAAAATAGGCGATATGGTCTGCAATTGTGGAATAAGAGCTGTAATTCACACTTCTTGGAGTAATGAAAACACGGGAAGAAGGTTCAATTCTTGCCTCCACTATAATGTAAGTAAACATGTTCTTGTTGTCATTTGCATTTAAAATGCCCTATTTTTGGTTGAATCTTGAGTAATTTGAAAAACCCTGTTTTTGTTGTTGTGTTCCAGAGAGGTGGATGTGGTTTTTTTGCTTGAGAGGACCTCCCAATGTGTGGTAGATCAAGAAGTTTGATACCTGGTTTACTGAGAAGGATTAATGCAATGGAGGTTGAAAACACAAGACTGAAGACTGAGATGACGAGCATGGTAGATAGGAAGAACAAACTGAAAAAGTTGAATGCATTGCTTCTGAAGCTCTTGGTTTCCATTCCTGTAATTGGTAGTTTCTGCTGTTGGGTTTGGTTTAGAATGTAGTTTTAGGAGTTTATGTTTTAGGGATGGTTTCCATATCAGTTGTTGTAGTTTTTTGAATTATGTATGAAGATGGATTATTAACTGTTGGTTTTGAATTATGTTGAATGTTATTTGTGACCTATTGGTAGACATATTGTGCAATGTTTATAAGAAATTTTAGTCTTCTGCAATGTTTGGAAGTGAAGAAAGTGTAACATTAGATAGATTAGATATGGAAACAAAGATATTGCCCAAGCATAAATTTAGATAGATTGCAAAGTATTGGTTCAAGTATGCCAATATCAAACTAAAATTCTAGCTAGAATTCTAACCAAGAAAGTATTGGATTAATCTTTACAAAATATGTAATGTAAATTCTAGCTTGATTTCTAACATCCATGGGTGGGATTTCAAAATACAAGGCACCCCCAAAATTCTACATATTTTTGGTTCTCTTTTGTAGCTGTGAAAGAGTCACAAACTTCTTGCCACCACTTGTTGGTCCTCTTGGCCTTGCTGTTGGCTGTCCCCTAAGAAGTTGCTCATGCATTGAAGGCATTGGGGGTTTGACATTGCTGTGTTGGAATGCCTTGGATCACAGTTTCCTGGGTATGTGGCAGGTCAACATGCACATCTTGCTGTGGCAGAATATCATGCAACACTTAATACTTGCATAAAACAAGAAGTTTAATACAAAGAACTAAAGTACGATACTTACATTAAGTACCCTACCAAATCCAGATTCAGTCTCATCAACACTCAGATTTGGGATTGCATTAAAATCCTGGTTTTCCTGTTAAATTTCCATAATCTAACTTCAAATCCACAACAAACCAAAGGACATAATCCAAAGCCACAAAGTATGAAATTAACTTACAGCCTCAGCAAATTCTTCGGCCTCAACCTCCTGCACACTAACTTCATTTATGTCCTCCTGCCACAAACCAAAACAACATTGTCATTCTCTAATGCACCAAAACAACACATTACAGAATTTAATACAAGTTCACCTGTGATTGGTGTGCAAGATCAGGGTTCTTTTGAGGACAGGTCCTCAAATTGTGGCTATGCCCTTTGCAAATGGTACACAGGTAGCTTTTTTGTTACCTTTTTAGAATTTTCACACCCTTGGTTTTTTTCCCTTACTCAACTCTATATCAGCCTTCTTTCTTTTCTTAGGAGGTCTACCAACTCCTCTAGTTATTATTGGTGGAAGAGGTGGTACCATTCCAGTTTCCTCCCACAAGGCCTGTCAATTAATTCCTCTCACACTGGAAGCATACACCATCTTATACACCTCCACAGTCAATTGCAGGTCTACATAATCTTCTAGCTTCAGATTCTTATTGAAGATAGCACACAAAGCATGCTTACAAGGCACCCCACTGAGCCCCCACTGCTTACAGCTGCACTCCCATTTATCAAGGTCAACTATGTATTGGCTCCCATCACAACATGCTATCTGATAATGCATTTTGTCACCTTTGATTGGTATGCAATCACTCACCCTCTCACCTGTCTTTTGGATGATCTTTGCAATTCTTGGGCATAAAAAATCATTCCACTTCTTATCTGCTCTTTCTCTACAGAGGTTCAGCCTCTTCATCACCCATTCCCTAATCCACTCAAGCATAGAAATGATTGGAAGTTCCCTTGCTTCAAGTATGCACTTATTAAACACTTCACACCCATTGTTTAATAGCATGTCACACTTAGGGAATTCTAAAAAATGGGACTTTGTCCACTATTCTGGTGACTTGTTATCCAACCATTTCCAAGCATGCTCATTGAGACCTTTCAATGCATTCATTACAATCTTGAACTCACCTACAGTGCTGGCACATGCAGCTTTCCAAAGACCATTTTTCAAGTCTGCTCCTCTGAACCCTGCAAGCTGGAAGTTTGAGTGAAGATGTCTGACACAAAATCTGTGTGAACTCCCAGGAAAGACTGAATTGAAAGCCTGAACAAGCCCCTTCTGTTTGTCACTTATCCAAGTCATCTCATAGTCCATATATATACTTAAGTCCTTCTTCAAAAACAGCAAAAACCACCCCTATATCTCTGCATTCTCCTTACTCACAACTGCCCAAGCTATTGGATAGATACTATTATTAGGATTTACACCAACAGCACTCAAGAGCATACCTTTGTATGGACCCTTAAAAAAGCATCCATCCACACCTATTATAGGCCTACAACTTCTAATAAACCCCTCTTTCAAGGCTCCAAGGCAGACATAGAATCTGCTGAACCTCTCTAGCCTATCCTCCTCAGTATCAGTCCCTAAAGTAACAGTTGATCCAGGATTGCTTCTCCTAAGTTCCTCAGCATAATCCCACAATTTCCCATACTCCTTGTCTGGATCACCCACAAGCATCTTTATTGCCCTTCTCTTAGCCCTATAAGCAACATCCCTTAGTTATTTATTATCTTGGATTGACTATGAATATATTCTATATTGTTCATGTAGTTTTTTTTAGTTTTTGAACTAAAAATTGGAAAATTCTTCATGTTCATGAGTGGTATGTGGCAGGTCAAAGCAGTGGATTTTCTTGCTATTTCTAAGGTATTTCAGAAGGAATAGAGAAGAGACAAAGATGAAGACTTTGTAGTTTTTTGGGTAGTTATAGTTGTTCAAGTTGTATAGTAGAAGACAATGATCTTCAACTTTTTTATTTTTTTAGATGAATAATTTTATAATAAACTTTATGATCGATCTTAACGATGTACAAGATATTATATATTGATTGCAATTGAAATTTGAAATATTTTGAAATAGTAAATTTTTTATTTATAGGTCATTGATTATGAATTCTTCGGGTTATTAAAGTGTTCCAGATAAAAAGGACAACAAAAAAATAAAAGAAAAAACTATTGTGGAAAAAGATAAGACAACTGTTATTAACCGTTGTGGAAGACAATTTTCTACCGTTGTTGTAGATGGTGTTGTCGTAGACATCCCTCAACCATAACGATTAATAACCGTTGTGGTTGATATTTTCGACAACGGTTAATAACCGTTGTGGTTGATATTTTCGAGAAATTGTGGTAGATAATTTTTTGGTGTTGTAGTACATGGTGTTGTCTTAGACAGGACTCAACCACAACGGTTAAAAATCGTTGTGGTTAACATTTTCGACAACGGTTAATAACCGTTGTGGTAGAGGTGGGTCTACCACAACACCATCTACCACAACGGTAGAAATCTGTCTACCACAACCGTTGTGGTTGAGCGAAATTCTTGTAGTGTTCATAAATCGATCAAGTATTTAGTATCATAAAGATAATCCATATTTATTGAAATATAAACCTAAATTTCCTAAAGGATAAGAGTGACACTTGTGTGCCCCGGGGGCACGGTGCCCCCAAATTAATTATCATATGATGTTAAATATATACTCTATAGGTATCATATGTATACTATTAAGGTATCACATGTATACTCTTATATACATATGATATTTGTAGAGTATATGTATAACACCAAGAAAGTAACACCTGTAGAGTATATATATAACACCTGAAGAACATGTATATAACACCTAGATCTGTGCCTCTGTGTACCCCAGGGGCATATAAGTTTTTGCCAAAAGATAAAGATTAAACACCTTAGCTTGAAAGTGAGAAGGGAAGTCTGCACATTAATTTTTTCACACAACTCTTCAAGTCCTCAAAAATCCGAATGCTTTACTAAAAGCACCCAATGAAGATTCAAAGAGTTTACTGGACTTGGGGTGAAGAGAATGCTTTCCCTACTCATGCAAAAACTGCAGAAGTACCTAAACCTGTACTGGGAGAGACCCTACACCTTAAAGGAGATAATCATAAAGTAAGGAGGAACCTCTAGTACTAACCAAGGTAACTCAGCAGGCAAGATAGAGAAACCCTTGATGGAACTCAATGGATATAAGTGTGCTATGAGACGTCTGCAGCAACCTAACACTTGTTGTTAAAACAAGCAGACAACATTAACTATGAAAGAAAAGAAAACTATCTGCCTTACTTGTATCAACATTGTTGGTCCCAAGTGGTAGTAGACTTAGGGGGGGGGGGGTGAATAAGCCTACTATATTTTCAAACTTTTCTTATCTTCCGAAGGCTTAGGTCTAGAGGCAGTAACCTTTTGGGAGGTTACTTATCAGAGTTATATTGTGGAAGCTTCTCTCATTGAAAGACCAAGTATGGAAGACATACATCTAACATAAGATATGCAGATAGAACGAAGAATAAACAAACGCATAGATATACAGAGGTTCGAAGGTGGAGTGATCCTTATACATCCTCTCTGTCTCTTTTCAAGAGAGAACATTTGTTTAATCTTGTTGATTTACATAGCCCTATCTATTACAACATAGATTTTAACAAGTAAGTAGCAAGCCTTCTCATAGCTGCTCACAACTGCTTGCTTACTCTCCTAACTGACACACACAGAATCTTACCCGACACACTCAGGATCCTTACTTTCTTCTGCAGAAAGCGAATAACTTATCAGGATCCTAGTCCTAACTAAGCACTCCTAGATAGTCTTTAAAAGGTTTGTCTTCTTCTTCAACTGGATGCAGTAAGCTTTGGCTTCTTTTGCAGGTTGCTCTGCTGTTGCTTGCTACAGGACTGAGAGATTGAATATTCTAGCGTTTTTGGGGTGTAGAGTGTTTGAGCTTACTACTCTTCTTTTGATCTTTTGTACACTCTTTTCTCTCTTCTTATTTTTCTTATTCTTTATTCCCCCACTTTGCTCTCTTCTCTTCTATATGTTCTTTCCCCTCTTTTGTACGCTCTCTCTTTCACTTTTCTCTCTTCTTCTCTACTCTGAGCTATCTTCTCTCAACTCTCTGCTGCGCTCTTCTCTTCTCTCGACTTCTCAGTCTTCAATCTCCTTCTATTTATAGATTAGGAAATCTGCCCATTGAAGGTGGGTAGGTTTCTATCATTAGATACGCCACACTCCTTCTGATACATGCCAGCTTTTCAATTTCCACGTGTCTTCATCTGATTGGCTCCATTCCTCTTCTCTCTACTGGTAACTTCTAGCTTCTTTCCCATGCTTGCTTTGTAGCTCTCTTCCCAGCCTTCCCCTTAGGTGGCTTCAGACTTCTGTAGCTTGCTGCTTTGCAGTATGCTTTGACATGGTCTCTTCCAGGTGGCTTTCTGTCAGATAGATTGAGTTCTTTGGTAGCTTGCTCCTTTGCAGTATGCTTTTGGTATTATCTCTTCTAGGTAGCTTCCTGCAGTAAGCAGTATCCATTTTAGTTTACCAGATTCCTTTCACCATTCTCTTCAGAATCCTTCCTCTGAAGCTTTCTCTGTCGTATCTTTCTGCAGTAACCTCGTTGCAGTAACCTTACAAGATAGGTTATGCTTATAGATTGAGGGTTACTTTTCTTTTTGTCTCATCAAAACATTCTTAAATATTTCCCAACAACCACTCTCTTTTCTTATCTAAAGGAGTTTATACTCCAGAGAGATACAGTAAGTAAGCACCTGCACACACACCTTATCTTGATCTTATCCTGTGCTTACTGGTAAAAGTCTTGAAGGAACAAAACAAGTACTACAACAATTGTTGGTTGTAAGAAATGTTTGAACTCCTGAAGGAAACTAACCCAAAAGGACCCATACTCATTTGGGTACCTATAAAAGAATATTCGTTCTGCAGGTATTTTGACAGAAAGCTACATGAAGCAACCTTCAGACTCCTTGAGAATCTAAGAAGAAGATTTTCATGCTCAAGGAAGTCCTACAAGAACTTAAAGCAAGCTTCATGAAGCATATCTGTAAAATTAAAAGGAAGTGGACACCAATAGCAACCAAACAACAGAAGCAAGATGTGATTGCCACAGGAAGCTGAAATTCTAAAGAAGGTCACTTCACCCTAAACACTAGGCTACAGAATCCAGGGGGAAATCTTTGACGAAATGACAAATGAAGTTCTGAGAACATGATGCTAGACACCAAGTTACTGGATATTAGGTTACTGGACAACAGGACGCTGGATATCAGGACGCTAGACACCAGGTCGTTGGATACTAAGTCGCTTAACACTAGGTCGCTGCATACCAGGGTGCTAGACACCGAGTTACTGGATACTAGGTTACTGGACATCAGGTCACTTGTCATCAAGTCATTGGAAAGGAGGTCACTGATGGGTTACACCTCATCGGATCAAGCGGTTACTGATAAACCCGACCCACTCCGTAAAATGTGAACATTAAAAATAAAGTACCTTTTCAGAATCCCAGGATATCAGCCGCGTGATAAAGAAGATCTATGGGTTGAAAATAAAATCTTAACCGTACATCCAAGAAGTCACTTCATGCAGAGGCGAAATGACGCAAAACTGTGGAAATGACCAACCACTTTCTTGAAAACCGGTGAAGCAGTAAATGAGATCTTTGAAGATCTAATCTCAACTGTACGATAAACAGATCAATCAATACAGGGAGTGCTTCAAACTCTATATGTATATATGTGTGTGTGTGTGTGTGTGTGTGTGTGCACCCTTTATATGTCTTCATATATGCATACCCTTAACCAACATAACACTCGATTGCTGGAAATCACCTTCTTCATTCATTCTTAGCAGCAAGCTCTCTTCAAAGAATCAACCAAGCACATCTCAAATCATGAAAAGTCACCCCTCACACACAGCCATTGCTAAGCAGAGCCTTCTTAGAAGATCCGATCTTCTAGCTTACTACCCTCACCTCAAATCCAAGAGTGCTGAAGGACTTGCACCCAAGTTCTTCTCTAAGAGGTCGGAGGATCGAGAGAAGGATCTCTCTCCAGTTACCCTAGAGCTTCAGCTCGATGATGATGACAAAAAGAGGGAAGAATTGTGAAGGATCATGGAAGATAAAAAGTCTTCCAATGGGGGAGAAGAGAAGAGTCCAGCCCTTCTATTCCAATCCTGAGGAGAGGATTTATTTTGATAGAGCTTTAATCTCAGCGGCTGCTTTCTTCACATCGTTGGTACGCTTCTATGAAAACATAGAATTCTTCTGATCATGTAAACCCATGATGTGAGTTTGAGAGAGAGAGAGAGAGAGGTCTTTTCAAAGATGGGATCTGGAAGAATAACCAGTGTAAGTTGATTTTAATCCAACCTACGCTGATACCAGTTTGTTGGTCCCAATTAGCAGTAGGTTTAAGGGGGGGTTTGAATAAACCTACTTAAAACTTTTCAAATCTTTTTGCTCCGATAAGGGTAAGTTCAAGGATGAGCTTTCAGCTTCACAGCTTGCTTCACTGAAGCAACTTTCTTGAACATATAGAGTTGAGAATAGTAACCTTTTAGGAGGTTACTTCGGAGTCTTGAGAATGTAAATCCTATCAACTGTAGACACCTAAAACAACCTACACACAGAACATTAAACTATGTGAAGTTTAGTCTTCTTGAAATCTTCTTGTCGCTTGTAGACTGGCTTCGAGGTTGAGTGACTGAAAAACACTTGATCTTTGAAAGCTTTTGATCTGCTGTAAGCTCAAGAGAGTATGTGTTTGCTTGTATGTTTTACAGTAAAGTTTTCAATTTCATTCTTCATCTTTGTTTAAGTGGAGGAATGTGTTAGTTGAAGGTAACACATCCCATGGTGTCATTGTCCTTGTCATCTCTTTGTCGCACCAAATTTGATCTTTAAATTGTCCTTGTCTTGATCTTCTTGGTCAGCTCTTTGATCTCATTTGATCTTCGGGTATAGCTCCATTAATTTGCACATGTTGTTTGAATGTAAGGTTGTTGTGTTGGTCCGAAGTGGTGCAGAGGTTCAGAGGGGGGTGGGGGTAAATGAAACTCTTCCAATTTTTTGATTTTGTGCTCTATCAAATAGTTCTGTGGCAAGTTATCGATACTTGCAACAAACTCCCTCTATAGTGTGTTCTGCTTGCAGCAATGATCAGATGCAGCAGCAAAACACTTAGAGTTTTTCCATAGCGAAATTGGTGGTGATAGAGTTTCAGCAAATAGAGTATCCTTTTAACTAGAGAGTTAGAATGTTACAACATATGTAAGCATATAACATAAACCTATACAAGCAACATACAACAAAGGATATAAAGATAATAAAGCCGTAAATGCATAATGTAAATGCACAAGAGTTCATAGAGATTCGAAGGTAGTATAAGCCTTATACGTCCTCTCTTCTCCTGCATAAGTAGGAAATCCACTTGGCCAAATGATTTACAAGACTCAATCCAAACATGTTTTACCTAAGGATACAACCTACTATGATTCTTACTCCCTTCCTAGGTTTCAACAATCAAACAGGGATCCACACAGGGTATTGTCTTACACAAGGACTAAAACACACAACGAGGTATTTTTCCTCCCAACCGTGGACACTTAAAACAACCTACACACACAACTATAATGGTTAAAGAATAAACAAAATTCTTCAACTAAAATGAAGCTAAGTCTTCAATGGATCTGAACGTTGTTAAGGACTTGCTCTTAGGTTGAGTGAACTGTGAAACACTTGATCTTTGTAAGCACAATGTTTGCTGCAAGCTCTAGAATATGAAAGTTAGAGCTATAGACAATTTTTTTGAATTTCAGTTCACTTCTTTAGCTTCACTCTTCCTCCTTATATAGGTGGTGGAATGCACTCGTTGAAGGAAACACATTCCACGTGTCTTCATCTGATTCCTCTTTTGGTCACATTAATTATGTCTTCAAATCGTCCTTGATGATCTCTTGTTGGTTCATTCCTTGATCTTCAAATATCTTTGGGTACAACCTCATTAAAGCAAGCTCACAGGTTGTATGCTACGTCGCTTTCTCCATGTTATGGCTTTATTAAATAAAGTTGTCCTCTTGTCCCAAAATCTACAGTTGCTTCAGGCACATGTGGCGACTTCTCGTTGCTCCGCACCATATTATATTTGTCGTTATGCTCAACTGTCATGATAGAACTGCAGTGACAACTGAAGTCTTGATATTTTCTCATATTCTTTCATCGTGCAACAATCTTTTCTGTTTGATCCTTAGTTGATCTTCTGTACGTGACTCAGTTACTGCAACATATTGTTGTCACTGCATCTTAGGTCGCAACATGATATAATGCGCAACTTCCAGGTTGCAGCGTGGAACATCCTTTCTTCCGGAAACCCTTCTAAGTATAGCGCTGTAAGAAGACTTCTTTCTTTCCTTGTTCCTTGCAGCGTGTAACTCTTCATTGTTGTAGAAGGTTTCACGATCACAAAGTTTGCTACTTATTAAAATGAAAATGGGGTACTCTAATTTCCTAATACTTACAGCAGGTTTTGTTTCATCAAAATCTAAACAACCTTCTTCTTATAATTTCTCCTTTTTTGATGATGACAAAACCATACGAGAAAAGTTGTTGTAACTATAAGTTCCCCCTTAAGTAAACATAACCATTTTATTTGGACTCTTCTACTTTTGCTTGGACTCTTCTACTTTTGCTCCATTTTTTTTCTTGAGACTTCTATTTTTGCTTATTTTCGATTTTTTTTGTTTTTCATATTCGAGACTGCTGTTTTTGCTCGTTTTCTGTTTTTCCCCTTTTGTGATTTTCTCTTCCGAGACTTCTGTATGCAAAACTCCCTATGTTTACAATTGAAGATTATGACGATTGGAAGGTTAGGATGCAGACACATCTCTCAGCAATGCATGACTAAATATGGTACGTGATTATAGAAGGGCCACCCACAATCACTAAGCCAAACCTGATATTTGCTCGAGAAAGGAGAGAGCAAGCTGGTGAGCATGAAGTCGATGATGAGGGCGAGGTTGTAGAAGCTTAGCAACTCAGGATGCAGCCTTACATCGAGAAGCCTAGACATGAATGGACAACAGAAGACAGGAATAGATCCAACTTGGACAACATAGCCAAAAATGCACTGTTTTTCACCTTGGACAAGGGAATTTTCAGCAAGGTGAAGATGTGCAAAACAGTAAAAGAAATATGGGATAAGTTGGAACAAATCTATGAAGGAACAGAGCTCAAGAAGGATAACAAAATTTCAACAGCTACTCAGAAGTTTGAGCTATTTGAAATGAAATCTGATGAAACCCTGGAACAGCTGGATCTGAGATTCATTAGAATAATAAATGAACTGGAATCTCTAGGAAAGAGCTATTCCCAAAAAGAGAAGAACATGAAGCTCTTGAGAGCGCTGCCAGCTGAGTGGGACAGTAAGACTATTGCCATGCGAGTTTCCATGGACCAAAAATTGATGAGCACATTTGACCTATTTTCTGACCTCAAATCGTTCGAATTTGACATTAATAGGAGGAAAAAAGAACAAGATCAAGGCAGTAGCAAAGTTACGGCACTTGTAGCAAGAGGAACAAAAGAAAACATTGTTGCAACTAAGCCTATGGTCACAAGAGAATTTGTTGCAGTTGCAGAGGACGATATGGCACTGTTGCTGAAGAAGTTCTCCAGATTCATGAAAAGTAACAAAACAGGGGGAAATCTTTAGAGAAAGACTAACTTACATCAACAACCACAACAACAAATCTAGCAAGCCTAGGATACAACATAATCAAAGGATTTGTGCTACAATTGTAGAAAACCTGTATATTATGCTAGAAACTGCCCCCATCCAATTGTTCATCGATATCCATCGGAGGTCAGAGCCAAAAGAAAAGAAAGAACTAAGAATGAGAGACAGAAGCTAAGCGCACTATTGGTAGAAGCTGAAAAAGCAAAAGGAGTAAGCACATCTACTGAAGCTCAAGAAGAACCCTCTTCAGAGTCAGACTCAGAAGAACCTTCTTCAACATGAAGCAATGATCTGCCTTATGGCACAAACTGAGGAGGATACAGAAGAAAAAGTAATCTTTAAACCTATCTCTTCTAAGTCTGATCATGTTAGGATTTATAGTTTTGTTAGACAACTCCTAAGTGACATTGAAAAAGTAAACTCTGACAATGAAGACTTGAAAAAAGAGAACAAAATGCCGAAACAAGATAGTGACAAGGTTGCCGAATGGAAATATGAGCAAAAAATTCTGAAAGAACTAAGTGAAAGTAAGAGTAAGGAGTGTGCTAAATTAAAGAACATAGTGAGAGAACTTGAGATTGAATTGATAAAGCTCAAATACACTATAAGCTTGTTCAGTAAAGCCTATGAGAAATCAAGGGATTTCATAAGTCAACAGATAACTCTAGAAGTCAGACTTGGAATAGGGTATAATGAATCTGACAAATCTAGTCAAGGAAAATCATGCATGAACCCTAAGTTTATCAATGAGATGTTCTGTTCCTTGAAAAAGATCTTCAGAAGAGAGTGGAGGACCTGACCGTTGATGATAATGAGTCAAAGAAAGCTGTTGTAACCATAAACATACAGACTGCTAAAAGCTGCAGCTTGCAGCAGACTACAGCTGCTGTCAGCGGAAGTAGGATTCAGTAACCACAAAGGTTACAACACAACAAAAAGAAACGAGGAAGCAAAGTTCAACAAAGTGATTGGGATTTCATAGACAAATCCCTATTTCCTAAGAAAAGGATAAAACTGAGATTGAATCTGCAAAGAAAAACCTGAGATCTAATCCCCAAGGACCCGTAGTAGTATGGGTACATAAACCTGAATGACCATCTTGCAGGTACAGTCGCCAGGTAGCAGGGGAGATCTATGGTACATAGATAGTGGCTGCTCGAGACACATGACTAGCGACGAGTCTTCACTGAGTAACTTTCAAGATTGCAAGGGACCAAAGGTGGTGTTTGGGGATAACTCAAAAGGAAACACTTTGGGTACATGAAGGATAATCAGAGGAGATGTACAAATAAATGATGTGTCATATGTGAAGGGGCTAAAGTACAATCTACTGAGCATAAGTAAATTGTTGGAAACATTTAAGTATGTTTTGATGAGACAAAACCTTAAGAAAGTAACTCTAAAGAATAACCAATCTTAGGAGAGGTTACTGCGACAGAGTCAATGCAGAAGAAAGAAAGATCAAAGAAAGTGTCAAAGGAAGGATACTGAAGAGAATGTTGAAGAGAATCGGGTAAACTAATTAGGATACTGATGACTGCAGGAAGCTACTGGAAGAGAACTTGCTGAAACAGAAAAGTAGCAAGCCACCAGACAGGAAGCTACCTGAGAGACCATGTCGAAAGCATACTGCAAGACATCATGCTACAGAAGCCTCAAGCCACCTGAAGGAGCATGCCAGAGAAGAAAGCCCCAAAGTGAAGCACGAGGAGGAAGCTACAAAGCAGGCATGGGAAGAAAGTTAAAAGTTACCGGCAGACACAAGAAGTTACCGGTAGAGAGAAGAGAAGATTAGACAATCAGAAGAAGACATGTGGAAAGTGAAAAGCTGGCGTGTGTCAGGAGTGCGGCATTATCAACGATGGAAATCTACCTACCTTCAAAGGGGAGATTTCCTAATCTATAAATAAGAAGAAGACTGAAGATGCGAGTAAAAAGAAAGAGCGCATAAAAGAAAAGAGAAGAGCTCAACAGAGAAAAAGCTCAGAAGAAGAAGACACAGAAAAGAGGGGGAAGACTACACAAAAGAAAAGAGAGCAAAGTGGGGAGCAAAAGAAGAAGAGAGAAAAGAGAATCTCAAACACCCCAAAGACACATAATCAGTCTCACGGTCAAGACAGCTAGCTACAGCTGTTAAACCTGCAAAAGAAGTCTAAGCTTGCTGCCACCAGTTGAAGAAGGAGAAGACAAACCTTTTTAAAAGCTATCTTGGAGTGCTTTGTGTGAAGAGCGAGTCCTGCTAAGCTTTCCACTTTCTGAAGAAGAAACTGAGGACCCTGGATGGGTAGAATAGGATCTTGTGTGGATGAGTGAGGAGAGTAGGCAAGCGACTGTGTGAAGGCTTGCTACTTACTTGTTAAGTGAGGGTTGTAATAGACAGAGCTATGTAAATCAACTAGTTTAACAAATGTTCCCTCTTGAGAAGAGATAGAGAGGATGTAGAAGGATTACTCCACCTTCGAACCTCTGTATATCCATGTGTCTACATGTCCTTACTGCTTTACTTGCATAACTCTATGTTAAGTTGCACATCTTCTATACTAGGCTCTTATGAGAGAAAAGCTTCCGCAACCACTTTGATCAGTAACCTCCCAAAAGGTTACTGATACTGCAACCAAGCCGACAGAATAGAAAAAAAAAGTTTGAAAATAGGAGTAACACCATATTTGGGACCAACAAGTGGTATCAGGGCAGGTGGCTCATTCATCCAAAGCTCACTGATCAATCTGATACCAACAAGTGGTATCAGAGCAGGTTGGATGATATGCAAAAGATCTAATCGATCTATCCAGATCCCATCTGTGAAAAGTGTCTCTCTAGAAAAACTCTCTCTCCCTCCCTCACATCATAGATCGAATCATTGCATTTGATTTAAAGGATATGATTGATGTGAAGACAACAAACAACTAAGAAGATATGTAAAATCAAGATGAGTTGTGATGAAAAGCTGTCCAGAAGAAGGAAGCTGGTGAAAGCTGCTCAAGGATCAGACTACGAAGAAGGAAGCTGACACAAAGCGAAGTTGGGAAGTATGGACCATACTGGAGCTTCAAGTCTACAACAACGAACAAGCAAGCAAAGGAGAAAAAATAAGAAGCTCACTCCATCAACCAGACCACCCACCAGAAAGAAGCAAGAGATGAAAGAGGATCTATTCTTAGACAACTCTCAAGGAAAGAATAACGACGACCAGGTACCTCGTTCTAATTTTCTCTTGGTCTCGCTTATGTCTATCATAATTAAGAATTCCTAGTGACCACATGAAAATCAAAGTTTATGAAAGCCAAATGAAAGAATCTTCAGAGGATTGAAGATAATAGGCTTGAAATTTTGGTCACCTAACTTGAAAATGAGGAGGGAAGCTTGTATGTTTATTTTCAAATAAGAACGCTTCACCTAATCATGCAAACCTCAAAGATTACCTAAAATAGTACTGAAAGTGTCCCTACATCTTAAAAGAGAGAACCATAAAGTAAGGGGAAACTTCTAGTGCAAATCAAGGTAATTCAGAGGCAAAAGAGTCAAATCCTTGGAGAAACCCATATACGGGTATGCTGAAAATATCTGCAACAAACTGACATTCCCTATGGGAATCAAGCAGAACAACAACTCCAAAAGGGAAAACAAATTATCTAACTTACTGGTATCACGCTTTGCATTTTCTATACTTTAAAGAGGTTCCAGTAAGTAAACACCTGCACATGCTTACTAACGAAAGTCTTACATAAATCAAAACTTTCCCTACAATAACCATGGGCTGTAAGAAAAGGGTAAGTTCTTATAAGAGGACTAACTCAGAAGGACTCATACTTGCATGAGTATCTATACAAGAAGAATTTTACTGCAAGTACCCTAGACAAAACTCCACTCAATTAAGGGGTAACAATTAACGACATGCAAAAGCTCTGACTATAGGACGCTAGACACCATGTTACTGGATACTAGGTTGCTGGATAACAGAATGCTGAAAATCAAGACGCTAGACACCAGATGGATGGATACTAGGTCGTTGAACATCAGATCGCTGGACACCAGAACGCTAGACACCAAACTACTGGATACTAGGTCACTAGACATTAGAGTACTTGTCATCAAGTCATGAGATAAGGTGAAAAGACTCCTTGATATCAAGGAACAAGATAAAGTTTTGACAATAGAACGCTAGACACCAGGACATTGGATACTAGATCGCTGGATAACAGGACGCTGTATATCAGGATGCTAGATACTAGACTAACTGGATATTAGGTCGCTGGATAATAGGACGCTAGATATCAGGATGCTAGATACCAGGTTGCTGGACACTAGATCGCTGAACACTAGGTCGCTGGGTACCAGGACGCTAAACACCAGGATGCTGGACAGTAGATCGCTGAACACCAGGTTGCTGTAAACCAGAATGCTAGATACCAATATACTGGATGCTAGGTTACTAGACATCAAGACTTATCATCAGGTCTGGATGAAGGGATCACTTGGAAGTTACAACTCTCAAATCAGAGCAGTTACTGAAAGAACTTTGGTAACGTGCACACATAAAAAGTGGATCACCATTCCAGAAATAGACCACCTTTTCAGAACCCTACAAGAATTCCAGCCATTTGGTCAGAGGAATCTAAGGGTGGAGAACCAGCTGTTGACCTCATACTCAAACAAATCAATTCATGCAGAGGAGAAAAAAAATAAAGCTGTGGAAACTGCCAACATTAGTCACTGACGAAACAGTTAATGAAGATCTTTAAAGATCTAACTGCAACAGGGAATATCTCAAACTCTATAAATACATACACTTCTTATTCTTCTTTAAGCATGCACATATCCATACCTCTCTCTCATCCTTATGTACATCATGACACCCGATTGTTGGAAACCATTTTCTCTATTCCTTCCTAAATGCACATTCTCTGCAAATAATCAATCAAGCACCTCACAAATCACGTATAGTCACCTCTCACACTTGACACTTGCTAAGCAAGTCTTTCTAAGAAGACTTGATCTTCTAGCATTCTCTCATCACCTCAGACTCGAGGGTGCTGGAGGACTTGCTCCAAAGATCTTCTCTTGAAGTCTAGAGGTTGAGTTGGGGGAATCCCTCTCCAGTGACCCCGGAGCGTTAGCTCTTTGTTGATTATGACAAAAAGGGGGAAGAACTGTGGAGGATTCAGGAAGATCAAAGTCTTCCTAAGGTGAACAAGAGAAGATGCAAACCCTTCCATTGGGTGAGCATTCTTCTGTGTCCGAGAGAGTAAGAATAAAGGGACAGTCATAGGAGTTGGTGAAGATAGTACGAGAAGAAAGGTTGCAGCAAGCTACTGCACCTAAGCTCCTCTACCACTTCACATTCTTCTTCGACTGAATCCCCTTTCTTTCTTCTAGTTCTTGTGACCTTCTCACATTCTTCGATTCTCCATGATCAAAGAGGAAAATCAACTAAGAGCAAGTCCCGTACAATAGAGAAAGAAGCGAGAAAGAAGAAGACAAGAAGCTAAGAGGAAAAGAAAGAAAGGAAAGAGCAAGAAGAAAGAAGAATGAGTCTAGATAGGATGTTTACTGTACTTTGCTTACTCCGTTGTATTATAAATGCCTTATCTAAATAAAATTTCTTCTTCCTTTAAAAAGCTCATTCATTGTGCCATTTCTTTTAGACTTATATGTGATTTAATGATAGCAGTATGCTCTATCTTGTTATATCATACATCTGCTTTCTGTGCTTGAAGTGATTATGCTCTTTTGATCTTCTGCAAAGGTTTTGTCATCATCAAAAAAGGTGAAATTGTTGGAAACGTTTAAGTATGTTTTGATGAGACAAAACCTTAAGAAAGTAACTCTAAAGCATAACCAATCTTAGGAGAGGTTACTGCGATAGAGTTACTGCAGAAGAAAGAAAGATCAGAGAAAGTGTCAAAGGAAGGATACTGAAGAGAATGGTGAAAAGAATCGGGTAAACTAATTAGGATACTAATGACTGCAGGAAGCTACTGGAAGAGAACTTGCTAAAATAGAAAAGCAGTTAGCCACCAGACAGGAAGCTACCTGAGAGAATATGCCGAAAGCATACTGCAAGGCAGCATGCTACAGAAGCCTCAAGACACCTGAAGAAGCAAGCCAGATAAGGAAGCCCCAGAGTGAAGCACGAGGAGAAAGCTACAAAGTAGGCATGAGAAGAAAGTCAAAAGATACCGGTAGACACAGGAAGTTATCGGTAGAGAGATGAGAAGAAGAGCCAATCAGAAGAAGACACGTGGAAAGCGAAAAGCTAGCGTGTGTCAGGAGTGCGGCACTATCAACGATGGAAATCTACTTACCTTCAACGGGAAGATTTCCTAATCTATAAATAAGAAGAAGACGGAAGACTGGAGATGCGAGTAGAGAGAGAGCGCGCAAAAGAAAAGAGAAGAGCTCAACAGAGAAAAAGCTCAGAGGAAGAAGGCGCAGAAAAGAGAGGGAAGGCTACACAAAGAAAAGAGAACAAAGTGGGGAGTAAAAGAAGAAGAGAGAAAAGAGAAGCTCAAACACCCGACACCCCAAAGACGCATAACCAGTCTCACAGTCAAGACAGCAAGCTACAACAGTTAAACCCGCAAAAGAAGTCTAAGCTTGCTGCTACCAGTTGATGAAGGAGAAGACAAACCTTTTTAAAGGCTGTTTTGGAGTGCTTAGTGCGAGGAACGAGTCCTGCTAAGCTTTCCAATTTCTGAAGAAGAAATTGAGGACCCTGGGTGGGTAGAATAGAATCCTGTGTGGGTCAATGAGGAGAGTGGACAAGCAGCTGTGTGAAGGCTTGCTACTTACTTGTTAAGTGAGGGTTGTAATAGATAGAGCTATGTAAATCAACTAGCTTAACAAATGTTCTCTCTTGAGAAGAGGCAGAGAGGATGTAGAAGGATTACTCCACCTTCGAACCTCTGTATATTCATGCGTCTATATGTGCTTACTGCTTTACTTGCATAACTCTATGTTAAGTTGGACATCTTCTATACTAGGCTCTTATAAGAGAAAAGCTTCCGCAACCACTCTGATCAGTAACCTCCCAAAAGGTTACTAATACTGCAACCAAACCGATAGAATAGAAGAAAACGTTTGAAAATACGAGTAGACTTATTCACCCCCCCTCTAAGCCTACTACCACCATATTTAGGACCAACATAAATTTTGTGACAGAGAACACATGGTGGAGTTCTTTTAAGACCAATGCCTAATCAAGGATGCAGTCAGCAAAGAAGTGAAGCTTGCTAGAACAAGGAAAATGAATGTGTATCTAGTGGACTGAAAATCTTAAACTACTCCAACATGCTTCATTGCAAAGAGCTCACCTGAACAAAGCTGGTTATGGCATAAGAGAATGAGTCATCTGAATTTTAAAACAATCAACAAATTGTTCAGGAAAGGACTTCTGAGAGGGTTACCTGACATAGCTTATAAGAAAGAGAGCATATATGGAGCTTGTCAGAAAGGGAAGCAAATCAAAGTGTCTTTTAAGGAGAAGATGCAAAAATCATCATTCAAGATTCTGGATTGACTGCACATGGATATTTTTGGACCAATTGACCCAACGAGTCTAAGTTGAAAGAAATACTCCTTAATAATCATTGATGATCACTCAAGATTTTCCTGGACCATCTTTTTTGCAAAGAAATCTGAAACACAACTAAAACTACCAGAGTTCATGAAGAAAATATCGAATGAGAAGAACTCAAACATTGTAAGGATCAGGACTGACAGAGGCACTGAATTGACAAACAAATTCATAGAGAAATGCTGCACAAAAAAGGGAATCCAACATGAATATTCTACTTCAAGAACCCCCCCAACAAAATGGTGTAGTTGAAAGAAAGAATCGAACTCTCAAAGAAGCAGCACGAACTATGCTTGCAGAAGCTGTCATGCGAAAAAGATTTTGGACTGAAGCTACCAACAGAGCTTGCTACACGCATAATCGATGTATGATCAACAAAGATCAAGACAAAACACCCTATGAAATATGGTATGGATATGCACCAAATTTGTCATACTTTCACATCTTTGGGTGCAGATGCTATGTGCTGAACAACGGGAAAAAACATCTGAAAGCATTCGATTCAAAGGCAGATGAAGCTGTATTTCTCGGATCTTCTTCAATGAGGAAAGCCTTCTGAGTCTTTAACAAAAGAACTCTTATGGTTGAAAAATCAGTACATGTGGGTTTTCATGAACCACACTTTAATGTTGTTGAGTTAGATGAGCTTAAGAAATAAACAACAAAGATCAATTCTAAAACCCAAGTTTCCTATATTGAAAGTTCTCATATACATATGTCTTCTGAAAGATATGAAAAGGAAGGAAACTTGGATGCAACAACTTTAGATGCTGCAGGACATGTTTCAGCAAACTAGGATGCAGCAGAGCAGCTTACAGAAAAATAACTTACAGCAGAACAGAATGCAGAACAAATAATAGATGACATCTCTACAGCACTGCAACCTGAAGATTCAGCAGAAAGACAAGAATATCATGATACAGACAGAACGTGGCTGAGGAATCACCCAAAATACCTAATCATTGGTGATCCTAGAGCTGGAGTGAAAAGAAGAAGATCAATCCCTCATGAAGTACTATTTGCTTGTTTCATCTCACAAATTGAACCAAAATCCATAGAGTAAGCCCTTGAAGATAGCAATTGGATTCAAGCAATGTAGGAAGAACTAAATGGATTTGAAAGAAATCAAGTGTGGAAGCTTGTACCCAAACCTATGCATCAAGGAGTTCTTGGAATTAAATGGGTATTTAAGAACAAGTTGGATGAATCTGGACTTGTACTCAGAAACAAAGCAAGGCTTGTTGCTAAGGGGTATTGTGAAGAAAAATGAATTGATTTTGATGAGACGTTTGCCCCTGTTGCACGCCTAGAAGCTATAAGAATTTTCATTGCATATGCTTCTCATATGAACTTTAATGTATATCAACTAGATGTAAAGAGTGCATTCTTGAATGGATTCTAGCTGAGGAAGTCTATGTTGAGCAACCATCAGGATTAGAAGATGATGCAGAAAGTAAGGTCTACAGGTTGCAGAAGGCATTGTATGGACTCAAACAAGCTCCTAGAGCTTGGTATGATACCCTGTCCCTGTATGTTTTTGAAAATGGCTTTAGAAAAGGGACAATGGATAAGACACTCTTCAGAATCCAAGATGGTGAAAGCATCTTGCTAGTCCAAATCTATGTGGATGATATAATTTTTAGATCAACAAACAAACAACTTTGTGAGAAGTTCTCTTACCTCATGTAGAAGAAGTTTGAGATGAACATGATACGAGAACTAAGTTTCTTCTTGGGACTTCAAGTTAAACAGATGGATACATGAATCTTTATCAAGAAAGCTAAATATACAAATGAACTCATTAAGAAGTTTGGTATGGAAGGAGGAGCTTCTGTAGGTATACCAATGAGCACATCCATGAGCTTAGATAAAGATGAATCTGGAAAGGATGTTGATGTCACAAAGTACAGCAGAATCATTGGATCACTCATCTATTTTACAGCAAGTAGACCAGACATCTTGTTTGTTGTTGGAGTTTGGGCAAGATTTCAATCATGTCCAAATGAATCTCATCTTGCTGCAACTAAAAAGATCATCAAATATCTCAAAGGCACACAAGATGTTGGTCTATGGTATCCAAAAGAAGGAGGATTCAGCTTAAAATGATATTCAGATTCAGGCTTTGTTGGTTGTAGAGTGGATAGGAAAAGCACAAGTGGAACTTGCCAATTCCTAGGCAATAGACCTGTCTCTTGGTTCTGCATGAAGCAAACCTCAATTGTCACCTCCATTGCAGAAGCTGAGTATGTTGCTGCTGGAAGCTGCTATACACAAATCTTATGGTTACAACAACAACTCATAGATATATTATGGCATTGAAGAGAAAGAGACTCCAATTATGTGTGATAATACTAGTGTCACAGCTATAACACATAATCCTGTCTTCCACTCAAGAACCAAGCATATTGACAAAGACCATGTTGAAAAAAAGGGATGTTGTGCTTGAAAAGATTCACAATGATCTACAGTTGGCTGATATCTTCACCAAACCCCTGAATGAAACAAGATTCTCTACATTGAGAAATGAATTAGGAATCATTAAACTGCAATAAAAAAAGAAGAGATGAGGTTACAACAGAACAGTGATGTAAGAAAGGAAATAAGCAGAGAGCTTGCAGTAACATGTTCTCGGATAGGTTACAACAAGGAGAGATACTGAAGAAAGGGGGAACACTACTTACAACAATACTGAAGTGCAAGGATACATCAACATAACTTATATGTATGCACAAGCTAAGGGGGAATCATGCTGTATACAATAAAAATGTCTGCTCAGGTTACAACATTTATGCTACTTATAGCTCTTGTCAGAGGAACATCACCTGAAACAACAGATTAAACACTTAGTGCTCGGAGCAATCAATATTTGTGTGTTTAATGCTGAAACCTCAGATGAAAATATTAATCATGATCATTGAAGGCGTCAAATATGTTCTGTTTCAGGTGATAATACTCGGCGGCAAATATGTGCTTTTGCATTTAATGTAAAAACCCCCCATTTGTGTTAGTAATTGCAGGCACGTATAAGCAACTGTTCTCATTCTGCAAATATTACAAAATTGTCACTCCATGTTTTTTAATAAAATGCTGGAAGATATACACGTCAACAAATCGGTTTAATCTCAACCCTTGAACGATTCAAATTCATGGAAGTTTTCAACAAAACCGATCATCATCAAAGTTTGAGATCATTTACACACAAACACTCTATCTCTCTCTACAAAAACTTTCAAACCCTAAAGTTTCAGAACACCCATCTCAAATATGGCTTTGGAAAAGAAGACTGTCGTCGTTTAAGAAAGATTGATTAACATTGAAGGTTTAAAACAAAACAGCGAGTATGATACTGCTCGACTGGAGGAATCAAAAAATCCTTGAATTCCTATAAGACCAAGGTTGTGGTTATTCTAAAGCCTTAGTCAAATTATTCTACTCCACTGCTAGAACCAATGACTCCAGGAGAAGCAACATTTTCTCAACGGAAGATGGGTAGGAGTATGAGGTTTCAGCACCACCATTGGAGATGCCTTCAAAATCTCCACCGCAGGTCTTAGCCTCAAAATCCTACACATTTATGGCGAAGAAAAATCTTAGGAAATGTGGGACACCTTTACCTGTGAACAGAATGATGAAGTGATGAAGAGTACTGTGAAGAAATCCTTCAAAGCAGAGTACTCACTACTGCATGATATTTGCCCCTACATTATTGAGGGCAGATTAGGGTGCTACGACAAGTGCACCGGGGTTCAGACTGATGACGACGATCATGACTGGAGTAGATGTCAACTGGAGCCGGTTTATCCTTCAGAGGATTTGAGAAGAAGCTTCAAAGGCTACTCCTCGTAGAAGCTATGGGATTGCCATCTGTGCGATTTTCAACTATCTGAGAATCCCACTGCAGGACCCAGTTCTTGCTGCTGGGAAGTTCTTTGGGGAATAAAAAAAGGGCAAGAAAGTGTAGCCCAAGGGAGAACAAGCCAACAAACCTGCTGCATGGCAACCAAAGAAGAAGAAGGAGAAGAAGGTTGCAGCTGCAGAGGGACAGAAGAAGAAGGTGGAGAAATCCGTCAACCTTCTGTATGAGAAAAAGTGGAAGCAGGCTACAACAGGAGAGGAGACTGCAGTCGACGAAAAGGATGCAGAAGAAGAGAATGTTGTAAGTGAGGCTGCTACTGAAGCTGAGGATTGAGCAGAAGGTCTAGTAGCAACAAAGGTACAAAAGAAGGGCCGATCAAAGATAATGGCCAAGAAACTTTTAAGGGCACAATACCTTGTTCCTCCCATAGAATGCAGTAGCACATCAACTGCATCGACGGGAAGAGATGACCACACCACAGAGATGGAGGGTGTGGACCAGACAACTGCACCAGTTGTCACTGCTGCTCCGATGGAGGAAAGGGAAGCAGTAGGAAATAAAAGAGAAGAAGATGCTCCAATCGATGTTGTAAATGATGGTGAGAAGGAAGAAAGACCCTCTGTGAACCCCACCGAAGAGGTGAATCTCAATGACAAATACGATGAGATGAGGAAGAAGTGGGGTGGTAGTGTTATGGGTTCTGACGAAGCCCATGAAGTTGTAGCAGGAGAAGCTGAACTTCCAACTGCAGCTGCTGCAAAGAGGAGAAGCCCTCGAATGAATGTAGGAACTTGGAAGAAGTTCTGCAAGAAGCTCGTTCAGATGTTACAGCAGCGACATAAAGCTTAGAATGAGAAGGTAGCAACTATCTTCATGAAGAAGTGGGAGGTAGATAGGATGGGGAATGAAGAACATGCCAAGATGATAAGGATAGGCATCGTGAAGGAAGTTTTCAAAGTTTCCCTTTGAAACATTTGATGTAGAGATGCTTAACAACCTTCCTATCTGGAAGGATATGAAGATGCATGAGAGTTGGGCGTTGCAGACATGGGACAATTGGATAGTGATGGAAGAGCTCCTCATGCTCTAGGCCGGCACCCGGGATATTAAGACGCAACTTGATTACATCCCTTCTGCGTACAGGAATTCAGGATTGCTGCAACAAAGGCCCATTTTAGTACATTCACGGTAAGGAAGGGGCGACAACAATCAAAGTTTAAGAAGGTCGATGAAGCAATAGAGAATGTTCCAATGATTGTTGCATAGGAAAATATGTCTATGGATGAGGCTGTTTTGAAGGATGTAACACCTAAGACGGCAGATGACAATGATGCGCTGCAGCTGCACGAGACCTTGGAACTTAGCCAAAGAGGACGGAGAACTAAAACCTCTACCAAGTCGCTGCAACCTGATGATGTTTCTTCAAAATTAGGGAGTTTTCCAACCTTCGAAACATTAATGAGTAGTCTACCTCCAATTGTAAGCTTACAACAAATCAGTGAAGAGGAGGAGCAAGTAGACTACAAGGAGTCACCTAAATACCCAGAAGGTGTTGAAGAGGAGAAAGAGCCTTAAGACATGATCAAGACTTTTCTTGCAGATCTTCCAGGTTTCAGTGCAGACACTGAAGTCGCCGATGATGCAATGATGGAGGATGTTGCGGAGGCAGGTCTCCCGGTACTGGCAGAAGTTATAGTACTGTCTACGGCAGGATTACTAGATACAACAGAGTCATCTGAAGTTGCCAAAGACTTAGAGGTTGATCAGACACCTTTCCTGGGTGATGCTGCAAGAGACCAATCTAAAGAAGATGCAGTTCAGGAAGAGCTTGAAGGAGAAAGCCACAAGCAAGCAGAGGAGGAGCTTGCAGCTATAGATATGGATGAAGAAGACAGCAAGTGAGAGGAACTTGTTGCAAGTGCTGAAGATGAAGATCGCAAGCAGGCTAAGGAAGAGCTTACGACAAGAGGAAATGATGAGGCCATGCAGCAAGATGTACCTTAACAGGAGGTTGAAGCTTCAGAAGGAGAGAAAGGCCAAGAAGAGGAGGTTGAGAAAGAAGTTAAGGAGAGCAACGAACCAGTGATTGTAGCAGAAGAAGAGAAGCAGCTAGAGGAACCTAAAGAGGTTGATGCTGCCAAAGAAGATGAAGGTGCAGAAGAGACTCTTGAGGCCATCCTTGGCGATGCCTTTGAAGATTCGGATGGAAAGGTTGACGGTTTCACTGAAGAGCTTGAAGAAGAAGAGGAGCCCTCCATAACTGGTGCTGCCGAAGCCTGGATGAAAGTCGATTCGAGCAAAAATAAAAATGTTATGGATCCAGAAGCTGTCAAGGAACTAGAAGCTTCCATAAAAAGCTCGTTGCAGCAGCCAGAATAGAGGAAGGAAGAAAACTTAAAGCTCATTGTAGTTGCATGTGTTGAAACCCAGCAGCTGCAAGTTCTTAGACCCCTAAAGAATCTTTAAGCAAGATTCTCTCTGCTATTGATCTTCTTGCCAATGCCTTACAGGAGCACAAATCAGTCAATCCTCAACCCAATGTCGACTTGCAGAAGGTGGCAGAGAAGCTAGAAAAGATCTCCAATGCCCTCCGAGATGTACTGAATGATGAATGGACAAAACAACATAATTTGAGGAGAACGACATATAGACTAGCCACCTCTTTCCGTGATGAGACAAAACAGACTCTAAGCTCTGTATCTGATACTATTATAGCCCATGACAACACTCTTTCCAGCATACAGAGTGAATTCAATGATCAAAGTTCAAAGATTAAGAGTATGGATGACAAATTAGCCAACTTCGAGCTGCTAATTTGGGAGATGCATCAAACTCTCATGAGGATGACTAAGTAGCAAGTTACAGTAAGTGGCCACCAGGCGAAGAGCCCTTTTGATGATGTCAAAAAGGGGGAAGAAGCCGCTTAAAAGTTATCTATTCCTTCCTTTACAAAAGGTGGACATACCGAAGTAGAGAAGCTGCTGCCGCAAGCTACTGATGCTACTGCAGTGGAGAAAGATGCAACCGATGATAAAGATGATGAGGAGAGGCTGCAACCTAGAGGCAAGAAGAGGAAGACAAGTCCCCCACCCTAGCAGAGGAAAACAAGAAAAGATGATGAATGAGCTAGAGGTGCAGGTGGTACTGAAAGTAGGGCAGCAGGGGACGTTGCATCAAATGAGACTGAAAGGAATGATGCAGCAGAGCCAACAAAGGGCCAGAAGAGAGGCCGGAGAAACAGAGACAGAGGCGGTTCCCCTCCGCCGAAGAAGTACATTTCCAAACGTGCTCTAATGAGGATGGAGGATGAGAAGTTCTATGTTGCAAAGAAGGCCGAGGTAGAGAAGAAGGCAAGAAAAGAGAGATGGATCAGTAGACTTAGTATTGTGGGTGAAGAAAAATCAAGTGCAATGTAGCAGGTGGATGCAGCGCTGCAAAAATTCCCCCCATAAGAGGTTTCAAGTATTGATCAATTCAACAAATCACCAGAGGTTTCAGTTTTGCTCGACCTGAAACCAACTAGGGATCTAGATCAATAGAACTTGGATATCTTCACACGATACCAACTTTCCAGAGATCAAAATCCCACCTTTGAACAAATCAAATTGTACAAGATCTCAAGGTTCTTGAGATACTTCACGAATCTCTGCAAGAATGACTAGTTCAAAGGGTTTCCAAATTGCTCTGCAGCGCTGATGGACTATGAGCACTTGCTTAGGACTGGAAAGCTGCCGCTGCAACTGGAGTTGATCGATGAGGTGAAGAAGGGGAAACAAATATCCTTCTGGGAGGACTTTTAGCTACGATGTATAGATTGAAGGCATAGTTCGAAAAGACCTACCAAGAGTTGATACTGAATGGGTGGAAGAAGTCGTTGAAGCTTGAAGAGAAAAAGGAAGAGGTTGCTGCAACTGTAAGAAGACTGGAATTCAAAGAGTAAACTTGCAGCAGGCTTTACACCTTTGCTATTTTGTTACTTTCAGCACTGTAACTTTCAATTTCAATAAGTGTTCAACCTTACAGAACACATTTCTTTGGTATTTCTTTTCTGATCTTTTTTAGTTTCAGCTCTGATACTGAAGATTCAATCAAAAAAAAAAGGCAGAAAATAAAAAAAACAAGGAGCAAAATAGAAGTCTCCAGAAAATAAAAAAAAATAGACAAGGGAGCAAAAACAAAAGTCTCCAGAAAAACAAAAAAAGAAGGGAGAAAAAAACAGAAGACTCCAAGAAAAAAAAAAAAGGGGAAAAACAGAAAATGAGCAAAAACAGAAGTCTCATGTTTTATTTTACCTAAGGGAAATTTTCATGTAAGTTATAGCAACTTTTCCTGTAGGTTTTGTCATCATAAAAAAAGGGGAAATTCTAAGAAGAATAAGCTTTAGATTTTGATTAGACAAAACCACTGTAACCTTACTGCATTTATTGTAAATTCTCATTGTATTCTAATGAGTAACATGTAAGAAGAAGCGTTAATGTATTTTGATGAGACAAAACTCATTGTAACCTTATTGTCCTTCAGTGTTTGTATTTTCCCATTTTGTACTTCGTTTTTTAATAAGTAGCAAAAGTCTGCCTTGAAGTCTTCCACTGAAGCTTAGAGCTGTAAGTTGTACGCAACATGGAAAGAAAGAAGTCTGCATACAGCGAGCTATACTTGGAAGAGCTAAAGGAGAACTGTTTTGCTGCATACTGCATGCTAGGGACTGCAACCTACTGATGCAGTAAATCTGGATGCAACAACCAAGATTAAGTTGCAACAACTGAAGTGAGACATGACAAGCAGAATCAACTTTGAAGAACTCAACATCCGCTACATGCTCTCTGCTGATACGAGGGAACATAAATTTCAGTTGAAGGTGCAGTGCTCGATAGGCCGAAGCACAAAGGATGAATACAAGGACGACGAGCAAATGTAGAGCTGCCACCTGGCCTGAGCAACTATCTGTAAACTGTAACAAGAGGACAACCACAATTAATGGCTCTGGAGTTTGAAGAAGAGGTTGTCTCCACCCATCGAGGTTGTTTTATTTGGGTTGGTGCATGATTGTAATAGATTAAAACACAGTGGTTTGTCGTGTAGGTATTCTTTTACTGTTCGATCTAGATTATGTGTAAACTTTTTAGTGGAGCATAGGATCAATGGACGTAATTCTTTTACCTATTTGGTTGTGGCTTGATCCTTTACTGTGTGTGTGGTGGGTTTTGAAATCTGGAGGCGCGACTGAGAAGGAGCGAGAGCCAACTAGCCGTTGGCGGACATATGAGATCGACAGATATATGACGAGGCCATAATAATTGGAAATTATTGTTTTCCATGTTTATTCTTTTCATCTATATGATGTTTAATATGCATGATATTATGTGTTGTTTTTCATATGATATGCATGCTAAAATCCCTTGTGATAAATAACTAAGTGGGAGAGGGATTATGTTTTGAATAAATCCCACGACCTCCATTACTGGTTTGTAAGTGATGCATTTAAACTTGCGCGTTGGCTTCAAGTGCCTTCCTCCATATAGGATGTGTTTGTTTGTGGATCACTAGATCAAACTTCCTAAATGGATGATTATAGGAAATTATTTGGGAGCGTGTGATCTTCTCCATCTGAAGGGGCCTAATCTTAGATAATAGACTAAGTATCAAGTAATGGTATACACTTAGGTGCATTTGATAGTATCCTCCCCATCGGAGTCACTGTTGTTATTTGTATGGTCGAAGGTAGACCAACTATTAATTTTATTTGTCATAAAGTTAGGTTGACAAGATAATAAAATTAATTGGTAAAACCTCCTCTTACGAATGTTTGAATTAGCGTACGTCCACACTATCGTGGCATGCAAAGTTCACGGTGTTTTGAGGTGCTGGTGAATTTAATCATATTGTTTGAATGAATCAATATTGCTTTAAATTGGAATGTTTTGACCTATATATTAATTTACGTGTTTCTCAGGATTTTTTTATGGCTTTCAATCATCTTGTTGTTATACTTAAAGAAAACAAACTTACTGGTCCAAATTATGTTGATTGGAAACAGAACTTGGACATTGTCTTCACTGCTGAGGAGTACAAGTTCGTACTCTCTGAGGTCAGTCCTGACAGGCCCGATGATAACTCTAGTGAAGAGAAGAAAGAGAGTTATAGGAAGTGGGTCAAGGTAGATGAGATGTCGCGGTGTTACATTTTGGCTTCCATGTTAAATGTGTTGCAACATCTGCATTAGGCTATGGCTACTGCCTATGACATGATACTCAATCTTAAAGAACTCTTCGAACACCAGAGTCGGGCAGCCAGACAGGAGGCCATGAAAAACTTGATGATGACCACTATGTCTGAGGGGACATCCGTGAGGGATCATGTCCTCAAGATGATGGCTCATTTGAATGAGATGGAAGTTCTTGGAGCTGAAATCGATGGGGAAACCCAAGTCAATATTGTTCTCCAAACGCTGCCCAAGAGTTTTGAGCAGTTCCACCTGAACTACAACATGAACAAGAGGTTGTATTCGTTGGCGGAGCTTCTGACATAACTCCAAGTGGCAGAAGGGCTGTTTCGTTAAAGTACTCAAGCTTACATTGCTGAAAATGTTTCTACTTCTAAACTGTAAGGTGGAAAGAAGAAGAAGAAGAAACAAGTAGGTTCAGCAAAGAAAGTTGGTGGACCTTAGGAAGCTGGGCCACAAGGTGGCATAAAAAAGCCGAAAGGCAGGTGCTTCACATGCAAGCAGCCAGGACATTGGAAGGTCGATTGTCCTCGTAAAAAGAAGAACAATGGAGGTAAATCTTATTCACTAGTAACTAGAACATGTTTAGCGGTGTTATCTACCGGTACCTAGTATGTATATACGGGAGCCACTGATCATGTCTGCAATTCATTGCAGCGGTTCCAGGAAACCAAGAGGCTAAGTGTGGGTGAGATTACTATCTTCATGGGCAATGCTATAAAAGTGGCGGCTGTTGCAGTGGGAGACGTTTATTTATCTTTTGATAGGAACAAGATTTTGGTTTTGAGGAATTGTCTTTACGTACCTTGTTTTAGAAAGAATTGGATTTTTGTTTCTAAATTGTTTATGGATGGATATTCTGTTTCTTTTGATGACAAGGTTGTTGTCAAGAAGAATAGGGTTATTATCTATTTTGGTACGTTGGTTGGCAATTTATATACTCTTAATCCAATAACTCGCACGATACAACAAATGGAAATTAATAACACATCTTCTAATTCTAATAAGAGAAAAGAACCTTCGAAAATGAACTAAACATATCTTTGGCATCTAAGGTTGGGTCACATTAACTTGAGTAATGTTGGGTGATAAGTGTCAATTTTGCTATAGTTTTGCGTACAATGTTATGATCGATTGATTGCGTTTGTGTACGTTTTTATAGCAATTTTGTTACTTTTCATATATTAGTTGCATTTGACGTTTTGGTTGCTAAGTTTCATGATTCTAGTGGAAAAAGTATGAATTTCAAATGTGATTAAGGATTGAGGAAGAAACGAGGAGGAAACGAGGCCGAAAATGAAGAAAAACGGGGCTGTACATTGGGGCACGGACAGATGCAGCCGCGCACGGTCAGGGCTGCATTGGCGCACGATCGTGAGCCAATGTCCAGAGAGGAAGGCAGCCGCGCACGGACGGCCGTGTCTGGGGGCACGGTCGTGCGCGGCTGGCACGCGCAAGTGCAGCGGGGCACGGGCACGACCGTGCCCGGGTGTCCTATTTCAACTAAAACACGATTTTGGATGATTTTACACCCGATTTTCTTGATCTCCAAGACTCCCAAGAAGATATATATACCCCAAGAAGTCCAGAATTGAAGAACACAAGCATTCACATAGAGAAAACACAAATTCTGAGAGCATCCAGGAGAAAGTACGAAGGAGAATTCGAAGATCGAGAATCACGAGATCGTCGCCTTAGAGTTTTTCTTTTTACTTTTCTACTTTTTGTTGAATTTCGGTTTTGACATGATGTTATCAATTTTGTCTATGGATTTGATTAATATTATGTCTGGCTAGATTTTCGTAGGTTTCTAGGATATGTAAGTAGTTCGATTCGAACCTTGATGGATCTTTGATTTTAATTCAATTTCTTGATTTTTCGATCCTATTCATGTGTTTATGATTTGATTGCTTGTTTGATTAGAGGGCCCCTAATTGAGCATGTTTAAGTAATTAAGTCAAAATTCGAGATAGGAGATTTAATTACGGAAAAGTAAACACATGACATATATGCAGCATGAGATCGAGAGATGAATGACATATGTGATGAGATTTTCAATCCTAGGTGCTTTTGGGAGTTGTTGTGTTATATCAGATAGAGTAGAGATACCTCTGGTAGCATAATAATCAACCGGTTAAATTGACTCGAGAGAGCTTTTAACTTGATTTTCGTGATTGCTCATATAGGATTATTAATCAATGAATTTGGATTGATCAAAGTGACGTTGAGGGGAGAATTGGGTGAAAGCATGTTCTAGAACCTGTCTTAGAATAACTGTTTGATTTCGTGATTTTTAATTGCATTCTTAGTTTAATTGATTCAACATCTTTTGAATTCGATTCCTAGATAAAATTAGGGATAAAATTTAGGTAATTAATTAATTCTAACATTAGTCTCTGTGGGATCGACCTTGCTTGCCGAGTCTACGATCTACACCGTACACATGCGGGAGTAGCTTAAGGAATTAGGTGAACAAGTTTTTGGCTCCGTTGCCGGGGACTAGACGTTAGGATAGTTGATATCTAGATTTATTTTTTGATTTTAATCTAGGATTTTTATTTTATTTTATTTTAGTTGTCATTATTTTATTATGAGTGGTTAATACTTGCTCGTGGATATTTCAGATAGTGCATGAACACACGCTCCAAAAGGGCGACTCTGATTGAACCTGATCCGGAGATTGAATCAACCTGCAGACGCAACAAAACAAAGAAAAAGCTGTTATTCAATCAAATGGCTGACGATCAAATCAGAAATCAAGGACCACCTGGGAATGGAGGATTTGGGAATAATCAACCGAACGTTCCTGCTCAAAGGCCGATTCGAGATTACTTTCAGCCTCAACAAAATAGAAGGGGAGTTGTGAGACCACCGATTGAGGCAAATAATTTTGAACTCAAACCAGCCCTGATAAGCATGGTGCAACAGAACCAATTTGGTGGAAGTCATCTAGATGATCCCAACGCGCATCTAGCGTAATTTTTAGAAGTTTGTGACACAATCAAATTGAATGGGGTTTCTAATGATGCAATCAAACTTCACTTATTCTCATTCTCACTACGAGATAAAGCGAAGTTGTGGTTCAATTCCATTCCACCGGGCTCGATTACTAGTTGGGATGAGTTGAGTAGGAGGTTTCTCTTCAAGTATTTTCCACCGAGTAAGACATTGAAGATGAAGAGCGAGATCACACAATTTAAACAACTCGATGGGGAATCTTTGGGGGAATCTCCCGATATGTTGAGGAGATGTCCTCAACATGGATTTCCGGAGGATCAACAAGTCTGTTTCTTCTATAACGGATTGTTTGGATCCACAAGAGCAATGATAGACGCAGCGGCAAGAGGAACGTTGCTAGCAAAGAGTCCTGAGGAGGCCATGTATATTTTGGAGGAGATGGCGACAAACAGTTATCAATGGCCGTCTGAAAGGACTACTTATAGAAAGGTGGCTGAAATTCAGAATCAAGATCAAGTTTTAGCTGCTATAGCCGCACTCACGACTCAAGTATTTGCTTTAGCACATTCTCGTAATCAACCCATGGATAGTTCGGGAGTGCAGATTGGTGATTTTACCCAACATGAAGACGTTGAGGAGTTGAATTACATCGGTGGGCAAAATTACAATAACAATTTCCGAAACAGAGGCATGTATCAGTACAAGCACGGAGGGAGGAATCACGATAACTTCTCATATGCAAACAATAATAATTGTTTGCAACCTCCTCCAGGGTTCTCCGTTACAAATGGAATGATTGATGAGCCAAGGAAGCAGCCACTTGAGGAGTTGATGAGAGAATTCATAAAAAGTACGGATGAGCGTTTAAAAGAAGCCGATGCTCGTGCCAAATCTGTGGAAAAGCAATTGGATACTCGTCTCAAAGCATTGGAAGTGCAGATGGGACAGCTTGCTACGATTTTGGGAAATCAACACAAGCAAGGGCAATATCCAAGTACGACGGAGATTAACCCTAGGGAGCAATGTCAGGCCATCAATTTGAGAAGTGGAACGAACTATGAAGGACCAAGCATGCCAATCGAGGAAGAACAAGAGATGGAGAAAGAAGAAGAAAATCCGGCGATGGAGGAAGAAAAAGATCATATATCACAAAAAGGGGCTGAGAAGCCAAAATCGATTTCTAACTCTCAATTACCTTTTACTACTACTTCTCTTCCTTTTCCTCAAAGATTCCAAAAGAAAAAGTTGGATTCACAATTTGCTAAATTTCTGGAAATTTTTAAGAAAATTCACATTAACATTCCTTTTGCAGATGCCTTGGAACAAATGCCAAATTATGCAAAATTCTTGAAGGATGTGATGTCAAAGAAGAGAAAGATAGCAAATTTTGAACGAGTGAATCTAACGGAGGAATGTAGTGCAATCCTACAACGGAAGTTACCACAAAAGTTGAAGGATTCGGGAAGTTTCACAATTCCATGCGTAATTGGTGAATCTTATTTTGATAAGGCATTGTGTGATCTAGGGGCAAGCATCAATCTTATGCCGTTCTCAATTTTTCAAAAGCTTGGACTTGGAGATGTGAAGCCTTCAACGGTTATGTTACAATTAGCGGATAGGTCGATAACATACCCTAAGGGAATCATTGAAGATGTGTTAGTGAAAGTTGATCGATTTATTTTTCCGGTGGATTTTGTGGTCCTAGACATGGAGGAGGATCTCGACGTGCCCTTAATTCTAGGACGTCCATTTTTAGCCACGGGAAGAGCGTTAATTGACGTACAAAAAGGCGAGCTCACTTAAGAGTGAATGATGAACATGTGTTGTTCAACATTTACAAGGCAATGAAATTTCACGATGATAGAGAAACGTGTAGCTTTGTTGATGTGGTGGACTTTTGTGTGGAGGAGCAAGTGGATCACATCTTGATGAAAGATTCGTTGGAGCTTTGTTTATCGAAATCTCTTACTACTCATGATAAAATTTTGCATTTAGAAAATGAGGATATAATTGATGAAATATTTTCTTTGGATGCCTTGCAGGAAATTTCAACGAAGACAAATGGAGGAAGGGCGAAAAAACGAGATCGCAAAGAAGATCCGAAAAGCTGTGCAGCCGGGCACGACCGTGCGCTGGGGCACGGTCAGACCGTGCCTGACTGCAAGGTGCACTGGACATTGGGGCACGACCGTGTCCTGGGACACGGTCAGACCGTGCCCGACTGCACTGAAGGCTGTGCATTGGCGCACGACCGTGCGCTGGAGCACGGTCCGACCGTGCGCCAATGCTCCGAGGGAAAATTGAGTCCCGATCAAGACGCCCCTGCTCCGGAACTCAAGCCACTACCCGACCATCTTCAATATGCATTTTTTGGTAACAATAATGCAAATCCGGTAATCTTTTCCTCTTCTTTAAATTATGTTCAACTTGAAAAATTATTACGGGTTTTGAGGGAACACAAATCGGCTATTGGTTGGTCTATAGCGGATTTGAAGGGAATAAGTCCAGCCATCGTGATGCACAAAATCAGGATGGAAGAGACTTATAAACCTTCAATCCAAAACCAACGAAGACTTAACCCAATTATGCAGGAAGTGGTCAAGAAAGAAGTGCTGAAGTGGTTAGATGCCGGGATCATATATCCTATCTCGGATAGCAGTTGGGTAAGCCCAGTACAAGTGGTGCCAAAGAAAGGAGGAATGACAGTGGTGAAAAACGAGAACGAAGAGTTCATTGCAACTCGAACGGTAACAGGGTGGCGGGTGTGCATCGATTATCGAAAATTAAATACCGCCACCCGAAAAGATCATTTCCCTCTTCCTTTCATTGATCAAATGTTAGATAGACTTGCGGGGTACAATTACTATTGTTTTCTTGATGGATATTCCGGTTACAATCAAATTGCGATTGCACCGGAGGACCAAGAGAAAACGACTTTTACATGTCCATATGGCACCTTCGCTTTTCGAAGAATGCCGTTTGGGTTATGTAATGCCCCTGCCACTTTTCAAAGATGCATGATGTCTATTTTTCATGATTTGATTGAGAATATTATGGAAGTCTTTATGGATGATTTTTCTGTTTTTGGAACTTCATTCGATTATTGTTTGGCTAATTTAGCTAAAGTGTTGCAGCGATGCGAGGAGACCAATTTAGTTCTCAATTGGGAGAAGTGTCACTTCATGGTTAAGGATGGAATTGTACTTGGTCACCGCATATCAGCCGCAGGACTCGAAGTAGATAGAGCTAAGATAGTGGCAATCGAGAAGCTACCACCACCGAAGACGGAGAAAGCTATCCGGAGTTTCCTTGGACATGCAGGATTCTACCGGAGATTCATAAAAGACTTTTCAAAGATATCCAGGCCTTTAAGTCATTTGTTGGAAAAGGAGGCGGAGTTCAAATTCACCGATGAATGTCACGAAGCATTTGCAACTCTTAAGAAAGCATTGATAAGTGCACCAATCTTGATCACCCCGGATTAGTCACAACCATTTAAGTTGATGTGCGATGCTAGTGATTATGCGGTTGGAGTGCTGCTAGGACAAAAGAGAGACAAATTGTTGAGGCCAATTTATTATGCAAGCCGAACATTAGACGAGGCGCAACAAAATTACACCACCACGGAAAAAGAGATGTTGGCGGTCGTTTTTGCGTTCGACAAATTTCAATCATATTTGATTGGCACAAAAACAATATTTTATACTGATCATGCAGCAATTCGTTATCTTTTTGAAAAGAAAGATACTAAACCTCGATTAATTCGGTGGATTTTGCTTTTGCAGGAATTTGACGTGGAAATCAAGGATCGGAAGGGATGTGAGAACGTGGTGGCGGACCATCTTTCGAGACTTGAAAATCCAGAAATTGAGGAAAATGGGGAAATCAAGGAGAGATTCCCCGATGAGTACATACTTGCCATTAATGATGCACCGGTGCCATGGTACGCGGACATCGTCAATTACCTAGCCAAAGGAGTTCTTCCACTGGACATAGATGCGTATCAGAAGAAAAAGTTTCTTCGTGATATAAATTATTATATGTGGGATGACCCGTATTTGTTTTGGAGATGTGCAGATTCGCTTATCCGAAGATGCGTAACAATGGAGGAGTGGGACGACATCATGGGAATGTGTCACTCATCACCCGTAGGTGGGCACCATAGCGGAAAGAAGACAGCTATCAAAGTTCTACAATCAGGTTTTTATTGGCCTACTCTATTTAAAGATTGTTATAACTTTGTTGCGGGATGTGATCGTTGTCAAAGGACGGGAAACATATCTCGAAGACATGAAATGCCCCTCACAAATATTCTTGAAGTCGAAATTTTCGATGTGTGGGGCATAGACTTTATGGGACCGTTTCCTCCGTCCAATGGCTATAATTACATCTTGCTAGCGGTTGACTATGTTTCCAAGTGGATAGAAGCCATTCCCACCAAAACTAATGATGCTAAAGTGGTTCTACAATTTATGAAGAAAAACATCTTCAACAGATTCGGGACACCTAAGGCAATTATTAGTGATGGGGGAAAGCACTTCCACAACAAAATTTTTGCTAGGTTGTTGGAGAAGTATGGAGTTCGACACAAGATGACGTTGTCATACCATCCACAAGCCAATGGATTAGCGGAAGTTTCCAATCGGGAGATAAAAACAATCTTGGAAAAAACAGTGAGTGTGAATCGCAAGGATTGGTCAATTCGTCTTGACGATTCATTGTGGGTATATCGAACGGCGTACAAGACACCCATAGGTATGTCCCCGTACCAACTTGTTTTTGGAAGTCTTGCCATCTCCCGGTCGAATTGGAGCACAAGGCGTATTGGGCAACACGAGCAATAAATTTGGACTATTCACGGTCAAGTTCGGAGCGAATTCGAAATCTCTTGGAGATGGATGAATTTCATAACGATGCATACGAGAATGCCCGAATTTACAAGGAACGGACGAAACACTTTCATGACAAGATGATCCAACGAAGGACATTCAGACCGGGAGATCCAGTATTGTTGTTTAATTCTAGACTCCGTTTATTTCCCGGTAAGTTGAAGTCAAGATGGTCCGGACCATTTTGGGTCAAAAAGGTGTTCGATCCGGGATATGTAGAATTGCTAGCAAAGGATGGGTCCACGTTCACTGTCAATGCCCAACGCATCAAACTATACTATGGAAGTGGAAACAAGGAGATGACAAAGTGTGTGTACTACTTGACGGACCCGTAAGAGGTAAGTTTTTTTTATCACGTCCGGCTGAAGACGTTAAACTTAGCGCTAATTGGGAGACAACCCAATATCTAGATTAGGAAGTCGTTTCCTTTATTTTTCTTAAAAAAAATCCTAGAAAAAAAAATCGATGCATTGGCGCACGGCCGGGCGTGTCCTGGGACACGACCGTGCGCCAATGTCCAGAGGGAGAAGCAGCCGCGCACGGTAGACCGTGTCCTGGGACACGGTCGTGCGCGACTGCACAGCGGGAGAGCACTGGCGCACGGTCGGCCGTGTCCTGGGACACGGTCGTGCGCCAGTGCACAGCATGCATAAAAGGGTCGAATTGGGGGCGAAATTTTCAAAATTTCTCCCCAATTTTGAACCCTAAACACCCAAATTCTCAAAATTCCCAAAAATTCTCCGTTTAATCCATTCCAATTGCATCACAAACACTTCCCCACTACATTATAACATCAATTCCGCAAGAAATTTGCGATTTTGGGTTGGATTTCACAACTAGGGCTCCAAGTTCACAATTTTTGATTTTCGTCTCAAAAGGTACGTTTTCTTCAAATTTTTTCAATCTTTTTGAAGATAATACTTGTTTGAGACTTGGGTGATGATTTAATCGGAGCACATTGTTTATGTGACGTCATTTTTCGTTGGGGAATTTTATCGAACACTTGGCATGCGTATGTGTTAACTGTAAATTTATTCAATATAGTTGCATGTTTGGCTCGATTTGATCCTCTAAGAATGAATACATGTCAAATTCTTAAAATGTGAGTGGGATGCCTATTAAATTCGAACTTTGAGATATTCATTTTGATAGAATTGATGTGTTGGTATAATTCGAATCAAGTTTGGGGGAGTGTTGTATAATTCTTGTTAGAATCGATTAAGGTTAATTGTTGAATGCATGGTATACATTGGGCGAATTGTGATGATGAATTGAACTAGGAAAAATTAACATTTACCATGCTCGACTTTTAACTCCGTGACCGAATTTTGTAATGAATTTTGGATTCGGATGTACTTGAGTCGAGGAGTAATTAGTGCAATACTCGGTGGGTGAATTGAAATTGGTTATATTTTGCTTGCAGGTTGAAATGGTAGGTGGCAAGAAACGACGAGTTGTAGGAGGCGCCTCCACATCTGGAGCCCAGGACCAAGTGCCAATTCGGACTCCGATGGCACCCTCTCATCATGGGGTGACGTTGCGATCAGACGAGCACAGGCAGAGATGGGCGGCTCTGGTTACAAGGCCCATGGAGCCTACGAGATATGCAGATGATGTAGCTCTGCAGCGTCTAGGACTCCACGACGATTTTTGGGAACATGTGGAGATCGTGGGCTGGACACATTTGTTCTGGGGTCGCTGGAGGACGTATCCGAGGATCGTCCTCGAGATCCTCAGCACCCTTATGGTGAAGGAACGGAGAGCGAAGCCGACACATATTCAATTCCAATTGAACAACAGACAACACGAGTTGTCCATAGAACAATTCCGGTCCATCTACCAGATGCTGCCAGACCGTGTCGAGACACGTCACAGCTGGCGTTTCCAGCCAGATGAGTTTTGGGGAAGAATCACCAACTGTCGCGGTAGGGAGCCAGTACCATGGAACCCGAGGACGGCCAAGGCGACCCTGATCCGGAACCCGGTGTTCCGTTACTTGCAAAGAGTGCTCGCCAACACCCTGTTTGCTAGATACGAGAATGGGGTGGTACGGTTGGACGAGCTGCACATTCTCTATTGCACGGTTTCGGGGTACCGGTTGACGCAGCTACCCATTTGATCCGTCAGATGAAAAGGATAGCCAATCAGACGGCAGGACACATAGTCATAGGTGGCATGCTCACCCCCTTAGCTCACTACATCGGGATGCCTTGCTGATGTACCCGGGTCGACAACTATTGACCTTCAGGTACTTCTTAACTAGTACTTCATATTGATGGATCCTGCAGGGCACGGGTACTTCTTGCGTCAAAAGGATACAGAGGCGTTTGCTCTACCGAATACATGGTTGACTACCTTGGGTGACGAAACCACATTGCGGAACAGGGCATTAGACACGCCGGCACATGTCGCAGCGAGCGTCGGTGCTCCAGCAGATCCGGACATTCCAGACGAGCCGGTGGGACCAGCTGAGAAGGAGGCCGCGTACAAGCAAGGAGCTGATAATACGCCAGAGTTGCCACCAGAGTACCCGACCCATAGACATGAGGCCGACAGATTGACAGCTTTGGAGTAGAGCATGAGGAACCTCCAGAATGAGTTTCATGACTACCGCGACACCATGACGGACTTCATGGCTCGCATGGACCATTGGAGGATCTCGATGGGTCACGTATACCCTCCACCGCCACCGCCTGCCGATGATGAGTCATAGGTTACGAGTTAGTTACCCCTGTACCCTAGTTTTTTTTTCTTTTCTTTTCTTTCTTTTTGTTTTCCTTTCGTTAGATTTTTCTATTTTTCTTTTCTTTTCGTTTGAAATCATCTCCCATGGTATTGTCGACTTTAAGTTTGGGGGGATTGAATTGTGATGTTTTGATTTGTATGGAAAAATTTGAACAATCTAACGGTTTGTTGCATTGCATTTTAGTTGCATATAGATTTTTATTGCTTTAGCATGTTTGTTTTTTTTTTAGGTAGAATTGTTTTTTCTAAGTTTAGGTTTGTTCTAGGATGGATGATGATCTTTTGGTTTTTGTGGAAGAATATGTGATTTGAATTCTTGAACTTTAAAAAGCATGAATTGAGTTGAATGATCTTGACGATCTATTGCTTGATTAAGTTGGAATTTTCTGATTTTGGTGAATATTTTGAGCATGAAATGATTGTGTATTTTGAGGAGTATGAAAACAAGCCGAATGAGATTTGAGCCTTGACTTGACATTACATCGAGTCTTGTTTTCTTGATGGAGTGAGTATCAATCGTCTTGTACATATCTCTAGAACTTGCTTTGGTATCTCCTTTGAGACTACATGTACATGTGAATTTTTGAAAATGATCTAAGGCCATCTTTGATTTTTAGTCACTTAGCCAAATTTTTCCTACCAAAATCATTATAATTCCCTAGTTAACCTCTTTGAGCCTTTAAGCCTTATTTCTTTGACTAACCGAATAATCGTGTGAATAACCCTTATCTTTTGAGCTTACCTATTTTATATGATTGTAAAGCTAGGATGAGAAGTGATTGGGTGAAAAGAGCTTGAATTAAATAGTTGGGAAAGTAAATAGAGTTGAAAGAATTGGTAGTGTTGAAAAAAAAAATGTGTGGCTAAAAAAAAAAAAAAAAAGAGGAAGTGATTGGTGGAAAATATATTTGTGCATGAGTTGTGCCTTGTTGATGTAAGTTGGACACTTAGTTGAGTTGTGCCTTTTTCTGGAACTCGATTGAGTAAGTCCTTTAGAGATAATCTCTGGAACTCATGTGGAAATAGGTGATTTGTTTTGGGTTTAAGAAACTTCATGGAAATGTAAAAAGTTGTGATTCAAGGAAAAAATTGTTGAAGTAGCTGCAATCATATGCTTTTATAGTCACTTTAATCCAAATTTTCCTACCTTGTCCAAAGAGCCTCATTGCGTCCAAATAAAAGTCTTTTTTGATTCTTATATTCACATGTACGAAAGTGGTGGAGAAGTGAGACGATTTGCAAGCTTATGGTAGATGTTACTTGATTGATTGATCCGAGCGTATACACGACCTATTTTATACACTTTTTGAGCGTGAGTGATACACTTTTACCTTGTGAGGTTCATTACTCCTTGAAGTGCATGATTGTGGATTGTTTGGAGTGTTTGCTTAAGTTTAGAAAGTTTCGATTTTGATTAAGTATTTTGAGTCTTTGGTTGTTAAACTTGGTTCATTCTTTTGTGATTTGTGTTGAAGAAGAGTTCTTAATGTTGCTCGAGGACGAGCAATGGTTTAAGTTTGGGGGAAATTGATAAGTGTCAATTTTGCTATAGTTTTGCGTACAATGTTATGATCGATTGATTGCGTTTGTGTACGTTTTTATAGCAATTTTGTTACTTTTCATATATTAGTTGCATTTGACGTTTTGGTTGCTAAGTTTCATGATTCTAGTGGAAAAAGTATGAATTTCAAATGTGATTAAGGATTGAGGAAGAAACGAGGAGGAAACGAGGCCGAAAACGAAGAAAAACGGGGCTGTGCATTGGGGCATGGACAGATGCAGCCGCGCACGGTCAGGGCTGCATTGGCGCACGACCGTGCGCCAATGTCCAGAGAGGAAGGCAGCCGCGCACGGACGGCCGTGTCTGGGGGCACGGTCGTGCGCGGCTGGCACGCGCAAGTGCAGCGGGGCACGGGCACGACCGTGCCCGGGTGTCCTATTTCAACTAAAACACGATTTTGGATGATTTTATACCCGATTTTCTTGATCTCCAAGACTCCCAAGAAGATATATATACCCCAAGAAGTCCAGAATTGAAGAACACAAGCATTGATAGAGAGAAAACACAAATTCTGAGAGCATCCAGGAGAAAGTACGAAGGAGAATTCGAAGATCGAGAATCACGAGATCGTCGCCTTAGAGTTTTTCTTTTTACTTTTCTACTTTTTGTTGAATTTCGGTTTTGACATGATGTTATCAATTTTGTCTATGGATTTGATTAATATTATGTCTGGCTAGATTTTCATAGGTTTCTAGGATATGTAAGTAGTTCGATTCAAACCTTGATGGATCTTTGATTTTAATTCAATTTCTTGATTTTTCGATCCTATTCATGTGTTTATGATTTGATTGCTTGTTTGATTAGAGGGCCCCTAATTGAGCATGTTTAAGTAATTAAGTCAAAATTCGAGAGAGGAGATTTAATTACGGAAAAGTAAACACATGACATATATGCAGCATGAGATCGAGAGATGAATGACATATGTGATGAGATTTTCAATCCTAAGTGCTTTTGGGAGTTGTTGTGTTATATCAGATCGAGTAGAGATACCTCTAGTAGCATAATAATCAACTGATTAAATTGTCTCGAGAGAGCTTTTAACTTGATTTTCGTGATTGCTCATATAGGATTATTAATCAATGAATTTGGATTGATCAAAGTGACGTTAAGGGGAGAATTGGGTGAAAGCATGTTCTAGAACCTGTCTTAGAATAACTGTTTGATTTCGTGATTTTTAATTGCATTCTTAGTTTAATTAATTCAACATCTTTTGAATTCGATTCCTAGATAAAATTAGGGATAAAATTTAGGTAATTAATTAATTCTAACGTTAGTCTCTGTGGGATCGACCTTGCTTGCCGAGTCTACGATCTACACCGTACACTTGCAGGAGTAGCTTAAGGAATTAGGTGAACATTGGGTCCCATTCAAACGGCTTGGTAGTAGGCTTAGAGGGGGGGTGAATAATCCTACTGATATTTTCAGAACTTTTCTTTCTTCTATCGGCTTAGTTCCAGAATCAGTAAGTAAATATAGCACTAAGCACATATAGACGCATGGATATACAGAGGTTCGAAGGTGGAGTAATCCTTCTACATCCTCTCTGCCTCTTCTCAAGAGGGAACATTTGTTAAGCTGGTTGATTTACATAGCCCTATCTATTAAAACCCTCACTTAACAAGTAAGTAGCAAGCCTTCACACAGCTGCTTGTCTACTTTCTCACTGACCCACACAGGATCCTATTCTACCCACCTAGGGTCCTCACTTTCTCTCCTAGAAAGTGGAAAGCTTAGCAGGAATCGCTTCTCGCACTAAGCACTCCAAGACAGTCCTTAAAAGGTTTGTCTTCCTTCTTCTTCAACTGGATGCAGCAAGCTTGGGCTTTGTTTGCAGGTTGATCTGCTGAAGCTTGCTGTCGGACTGACTGACTGAGCACTCAGGGGTTAGAGTGTTTGAGCTTTCTTCTCTTCTTCTTCTCTTTTGAACACTCTTTTCTTCTGTTTGATTTTTCCCCTCTTTTCTACGCTCTCTTTTGCGCTTTGGCTTCTTCTATTCTTTTCTGCGCATTCTCTCTTGCGCTTTCCTGTGCTCTCTCTCTTCTTCTTAGTCTTCAGTCTTCCTCCATTTATAGATTAGGAAATCTGCCCGTTGAAGGTAGGTAAATTTCCATCATTAATGCGCCGCACTTCTTCTGACACACGCCAGCTTTTCACTTTCCACATGTCTTCTTCTGATTGGCTCCTCTTCTTTTTACCGGTAACTTTTGACTTTCTTCCCATGCCTGCTTTGTAGCTTCCTCCTCACGCTCACTCTGGTGCTTTCTTCTCCGGCTTGCTCCGTTAGGTGCTCCAGGCTTCTATAGCATGCTGCTCTGCAGTATGCTTCGGCATGGTCTCTCAGGTAGCTTCCTGTTTTGCTGCTTTGTAATCTACTCTGGTCTTCCAGGTAGCTTCCTATCTGCAGTAACCTCATTGCATTAACCTTTCAAGAAGGTTATGCTTATAGAATGAAGGTTACTTTCTCTAAGGTTTTGTCTCATCAAAACATACTAAAATATGTTCCAACAATTTCCCCCTTTTTTGATGATGACAAAACCTTTGCAGATAAGATGTAACTTACTAGTGATCCCTTTTCCAGTGACTTGATAATAAGTCCTGATGTGCAGTAACCTAGTATCCAGTATATTGGTGTTTAGCATCCTGGTACACATCGACCTGGTATTCAGCGGCATAGTGTCCAGCATCCTGGTGTTTAGCGTCCTGGTATGCAGCGACCTGGTGTTTAGCGTCCTGGTATGCAGCGACCTGGTGTTCAGCGACCTAGTATCCAGCATCCTGGTATCTAGCATCCTGATGTCTAGCGTCCTGTTATCCAGCGACCTAATATCTAGTAGCCTGGTGTCTAGTATTCTGTTGTCAGAGCTTTGTCATATCATCAATGGTTCCCCCTCAATTCAGTAGTCTTTTGTCATATCATTCAAGAAGGTTATGCTTATAGAATGAAGGTTACTTTCTTTAAGGTTTTGTCTCATCAAAACATACTTAAATATGTTCCAACAAGTAGGATTCAAAGGTTGATAGTCGAAGGACCTTTGGGTTCGTTGGAAGTGGAAAACTATCCAACCTGCGAGTCTTGCTTGGAAGGAAAAATGACCAAGATGCCTTTTAAGGCCAAGGGCTATAGAGCCAAAGAAGTGTTGGAATTGGTTCATTATGATTTGTGTGGGCCTATGACTATCCAGGCAAGAGGTGGTTTAGAATATTTTATCTCCTTTATGGACGACTATTCGAAATATGGGTACATTTACTTGATGCGCCGCAAGTCTGAGTGTTTTGATAAGTTCAAAGAGTACAAGACTGGTGTGGAGAAACATCAAGGTAAGAGTATCAAGACATTACGATCTGATCGTGATGGTGAGTACCTCTTAGGAGAGTTTAGGAGTTACTTATCAGATTGGGATCCAATCGCAATTGTCTGCACTTGATACACCCTAACCGAATGGTGTGACAGAATGAAGGAATATGACTCTTATGGAAATGGTTAGATCGATGATTAGTTTTTTAGAATTATCAAATTCGTTTTGGGGATATGCCTTGGAAACGACAACGTACATTCTGAACTTTGTACCTTCTAAGTCAGTACCCACTACTCCCACAGAATTGTGGACAGGGTGTAAACCTAGTCTGAAACATAATCGGATATGGGGTAGTCCAGCATATGTGTTGAAGAGAGACGCTGATAAGTTGGAATCTCATACGGAAGTTCACTTGTTTGTGGGTTATCCTGGAGGAATGAAAGGTGGTTTATTTTATAGTTCTAAAGATCAGAAGGTCATCGTTAACACGAATGCCCGATTTTTAGAAGAGGACTATGTAATGAACCACAAGCCCATGGGCAAAATTGTTTTTGAGGAAATGAGAGGGAGACTTCTACCTTTGTACCAATGGTACAAAATGAGATACCACAAGTGACTACACTGCCTGTAACAAATGATACACAATTGTCGGTTGTGCCTCATCGTAGTGGGAGAGTGGTTGTTAGACAACCTGATAGATTCATGTTTTTTGGGAGAGTCTTCAGACTTAGTACCAGGTGAACATGAACCTGATCCTTAGACTTATAACGAAGCACTCTAAGATAAAGATGCAATATCTTGGACAAAAACAATAAACTCTGAGATAGAATCTATGGATTCTAATCAAGTCTAGGAGCGGAGCTTGTAGAACCACCAAATGGTGTAAAAGCCATTGGATGTTTACGAGAAGGTGGAAACCTTTAAGGGAAGGCTTGTTGCGAAGGGGTATACTCAGAAAGAAGGGATCGATTATGAGGAAACTTTTTCGCCGGTAGCCATGCTTAAATCTTCCAGATTCTTTTGTCTATTGCCGCTCATATGGATTATGAGGTTTGGCAAATGGATGTCAAAACAACTTTCCTTAATGGAAGTCTTGAAGAAAACATCTATCTGAAGCAACTAGAAGGATTCATTGCAAAGGGCAAAGAGTATCTCGTGTGTAAGCTCAATAGGTCTATTTATGGATTGAAACAAGCTTCCAGATCTTGGAACATCCGTTTTGATGAGGTAATCCAGTTTTATGGATTAATTCAATGTCCGGATGAGTCTTGTGTATACAAGAAGAGTGACATAAATGTAGTGGTATTTCTTGTACTATACGTAGATGACATCTTGCTCATTGACAACAATGTAAAAGTGTTGTCAGACGTAAGAGTATGGCTATCCAATCAGTTTGATATGAAGAACTTGACAGAATCCGGACATATTCTTGGGATCAAAGTTATAAGAGATCGCAAGAAAAGGATGTTGTGCCTATCTCAAGCTTTATACATTGATACTATCCTAGCCCGTTTTAGCATGCAAAACTCCAAGAACGGTTTTCTACCTTTTCGACATGGAGTGCCTTTGTCCAAGGAGATGTGTCATAAGGCACCAACGGAGATAAATGATATGATGGTAGTTCCTTATGTTTCAGCTGTAGGAAGCCTAATTATTGGAAATATTAGAAGAATGTTTTAATGAGACAAATCCTTAAAGTAACTCTAATAAAGCATAACCAATCTTAGGATAAGTTACTGCAATAGAGTTACTGCAGAAGATTAAAAGAAATAGAGAAAGTGTCGAAGGAAGGATACTGAAGAGAATGGTGATGAAGAATCGGATAAACTAACAAAGATACTTATGACTACAAGAAGCTACTGGAAGACCTCATCAAAGCAGAATGCAGCGAGACAGGAAGCTACCTGAAAGACCATGCCGAAGCATACTGCAAGGGCAGTATGCTATAGAAGCCTCAAGCCACCTGAAGGAGCAAGCCAGAGAAGGAAACTCCAGAGTGAAGCAAGAGGAGGAAGCTACAAGGCAAGCATGGGAGAAAAGTCAAAGTTACCAGTAGACACAAGAAGTTACCGGTAGAGAGAAAGATAAGAGGAGCCAACTAAAAGAAGACACGTGGAAAGGGAGAAGTTGGCGTGTGTCAGGAGTGTGGCACGTCAAATGATGGAAATCTATCAACCTTCAACGGACATATTTCACAACCTATAAAGAGGAGGATTGAAGACTGAAACCGTAGAGAAGAAGAGAGAGAATGCGCAAGAGCTGAAAAGAAAAAGATAAGAGCGTAAGAGAAGAGCGTAGAAAATGGGGAATAGGCTACATAAAAAGAAGAAGAAGCCAATTGGGGAGAAAAAGAAGAAGAGAGAGAAGAGAATCTCAAACACCCCACACCCCAAAGACGCAGATTCAGTCTATCAGTTAGGCAGCAAGCTTCAGCAGATCAGTCTGCAATCGAAGGTCAAGCTTGCTGTCACCAGTTGAAGAAGGAGGAGACAAACCTTTCTAAAAGGGTTGTCTTAGAGTACTCAGTGCGAGGAGTAAAGTTCTGCTGAGTTTACCACTTTCTAGGAGAGAAGGTGAGGACCCTATGTGGGTAGTTTAGGATCCTGTGTGGGTCGAAAGGAAGTAGGCAAGTATCTGTGTGAAGGCTTGCTACTTACTTGTTAAAGGTGGGTTGTAATAGATAGGGCTATGTAAATCAACCAGCTTAACAAAGGTTCCCTCCTGAGAGGAGGAAGAGAGGACGTAGAAGGATTACTCCACCTTCGAACCTCTATATATGCTTGCGTCTTTATATGCTTACTGCACTACATGCATACTCTCTGATAAGTTGCACATCTTCTACTCGGATCTGTAATAAGCTTCCGCAAACCACTCTGATCAATAACCTCTCAAAAGGTTACTGATATTAGAAATGAGCAGATAGAGATAAAACAAAAGTTTGAAAAAGAAGGTAGGCTTATTCACCCCCCCTCTAAGCCTACCTACAGCAGTTTTTGGGACCAACACTAATGTATGCAATGCTTTGTACGAGACCGGATATCTGTTTTGTTGTGGGCATGGTCAGTAGATATCAAAGTAAGCCAGAATAAGGGCATTCGACTGTGGTAAAGCATATTCTAAAGTACCTGAAAAGGATTATAAATTATATGCTAGTTTACCAAGCGGATGATTTGCTCCCTGTGGGTTACACGGATTTTGTGTAACACCCCGTTTTCAAGAAAATCTGCATTGCATATTTCACAAAATTTCTTTTACCTTTTAATTGAAAAATTATTCGAAGTGAACTATTATGTTATTTAAAGTTATAATTTACGTATTATGTTGTGCTCAATGATTTTTACGTATTTTGTGATCTAATGTTTCTTTCGAGATTTTAAAGTATTTTTGCAGGATTGCTTACGGAGGAAACCGAGCTTGATCTCAACTCACTTGACAACATGGATGAAAGTAAAAAAAGATAAGATATAGATAAGTCTATATAAGGAAAAATGATACTAAGTTTTTATGCAAAGATTGTTCGTTTGTGTCGTAAATGCCTTTATTCTATTAATTTAATCATGATCTCTATATGTGATTCTATGTGATAAAATAATTTACATAAAATGTACTTAGTAAATACTTGTGTATAAATTATATTATTGTAGTATATTATTATTATTATTATTATTATTATTATTATTATTATTATTATTATCATCTTTAGTATATAAATTAAGCATTCAAATATATATATATATGTATGAGTATATATGTATATTATGTATGTACGTTACTCAACTAAAGCACATACATGTATATTTAATTATTTTGTGAATATAATAAACAACTTTTGGATCAAATTTGGAGAGATGAGTCAAATTGCTAGCTTTTTCTTACACTTACACGTGTAAGCTATACATCTATGAAAAGAAGAAGAAATCTTCTTCCTCCCTAAAATCTTATCTTCTCTTTGCAAAGAAACGGGAAGAAATTTCTTGCAGCTTGAAAATCAATAGGAGGGTAAAGATTTAATTGCTTCCAATTTCTTTTTCCCCAAATTGAGATGTAGATGTAGATGTATGTATATGTGTATGTGTGCTATTGTGTATGTTTATTGTGTGTTGTGGAATTGGAGATGGGGAAGAAAGGAGGAGATGGGGGGAAGAAGGGAAGAGGCGCCGCCGTGCAGAAGCGAGCCAGGTGTGAGTGGGGGTAGAGGGCGGTGCCGTGAACAGCGCCGTCGTGCAGTGTGTGCGTGTGTGGTGTTTTGTGTGCGTGGCCTAAACAGGGGGAAAAGGGTGAAGGGTGCCGCCCGGTGCGGCGGCGCCGTGCAGAGTGTGGGTGTGCGGGTGAAGGGGGCGGCGCCGTGAGCAGCGCCACCGTGCTGTGAGTAAGTTGTGTGTTGTGTGTGTTGTAGAGAAAAGGGAGGAAACGAAGAGGGGCGGCGCCGTGCGTATCGGCACTGTGCAGAGGGTTTGAGGGCGTCGTCGGGCAGCGGCGCTGTGACGGGGCGGCGCCGTGAGTGGCGCCGCTGTGCTGTAGAATCGAGGGAGGGGGGTGTGTACGTATCGTATGTATATGCATGCGTGTGTGTGTATGTGCGGCGGCGCCATCTGGAAGTCGGGTTGTGTGTGCTGCTGCCGACGGACGGCAGCAGTGGCGGCGGCGTAGGGTAGAAACGAAGGGACGGCGGCTGCAAGGTGGGGCTAGGGTTTTGGGGTGTGATTTTGGGAATTAGGGTTAGTTGAGGGGCTTATGTGCAATTACCCATCTTGTCTTATTTATTGTTCAACCCCTTAACTTCTGTATTTTGCTTTACAGCCCCTGAAATTAGAGGGACTTAGATTTTGACCCCAGAACTTTATAAAATTTATAATATGACCCTCATACTTTACTGAAATTACAAAAAGACCCCTGAACTTTAAGGAAATTGCAAATGACCCCAGAACTTTATAGAAACTGCAGAATCACCCTAAACTTTGCTGTAATTATAAATTGAACCAATACTGTACTGGATATTATTTTATGACCCCATACCATATTTTATTCGTCATTTTAAGATTTAAAATTACTAGTGAAATACCTAAAGTTTAAATCATAATTATATTTGTTGTTTCATATGTGAATCATGTTTCAATGATTTTATATGATGATATCAGCATCAAAACTTCATATATGAGTCTAATATATATATATATTGCATGATATATAATTAATATAAATGCTTGAATTATGTGTATAGAATCATGTTAATATTTATGTTTAGTATGAAGTCTTTATATTAAATTACTAATGATTATGCTTTAGATTAAATAACCTAATATAAGACACTAAACAGTTAAGTGTGTCGAGTGCAGTCGAGACAACCGGTGAATCCAGGAGCAATCTTCAAAACCGTCAATTTAAAGTGGGTAACTTCTACAGTCTACTATGCATTGATAATTAAATTAGTAAGTTATATATGAAAATCTACAGCTGAAGCTCCGTAGCTATAACCGGTAGTTGCTTCACTATCGGGCGACGACCATAAGGGTGAGAGTGCCTAGTTTATGAAAGCAAGGTTTAGTGGGCGAGCGACTTCCACATTCCTTTATGTTATGTATGGTCCAGGGTGAGCGTGCCCGACGGACATGTAGTATGTGCTTAGTAGTTTAATTGCTTCAATATATATTAGAGAGTACAGTTATCCCACTGGGATCCCTCTCCGGAGGTGTCTCATGATTCTACTTTTAATATTTTCAGGTTCGGCGTATGATGACGCGGACGTGTAGCGAGCTGAACTGTCTTTCCATCACCCCTGTAATGTTAGAGTACCAAAATAATACTTACTTTCAAAAACAATGCTACTTTTCGATATGTAAATTATGATAGATGATGGGCCTAGACTTATATTTTGGTATAATATGTTTGTTCTATTATGTTATCTCATGTAGGAGTTTGTTTGAGCTTTTAACCTAGAAATGTGGGTAAAACACGAGTTTTAGAAATAATTATATTATGTTTAAAAAAAATGTCTCGTGTTTTCATTCAGTCTTCCGCTGTATATTATCTTATGAATTATTTAGTTAATAAGTAAGTAAAGGGTGACTGCCTGATTTCCAATTAATGGGAATCGGGGTGCCACATTTTGGCTTCCAGTCAGATAGGGACAACAATAAATCTACCTCGGGGTATGTGTTTATCTTAGGAGGTGGAGCCATAGTGTGGAGGAGTGTTAAGCAGAAATGCGTTTCGGACTCCACCATGGAAGTTGAAAATGTGGCAGCCTCTGAGGCAGCCAAAGAAGCAGTATGGCTCAAAAACTTCATAATGGACTTAGAAGTAATTCCTGGTTTGCCCAAAGCTATCACAATTTATTGTGATAATAGTGGTGCCGTAGCAAACTCGAAGGAACCACGAGCCCATAAGGCAAGTAAACACAATGAGCGCAAGTACCACCTGATACGAGACATCGTAAAATGAGGAAAAGTTGTTGTCGCCAAGATTGCATCAGCGGATAACCTAGAGGACCCTTTCAGAAAGGCCCTTCCGGCGAAAGCATTTGATGGGAATGTTGAAGGGATGAGAATCAGATGTATGGCAGAGTTTATGGCAGCATAGTCTTCTACTATTAGTGGGAGATTGTTGGGATATATACTATAAGCCTAGCTTTTGTATGAACATTTTTATTGAAATAAGAATCTTGTTAGTCAAATGTTTGTATTTATATTTGTTATATAAGTTGATGCAATTGTCCAATTAATTTATATTGTAGAAAACATGGTATGTGGTGCCACATAAAAGATCATGTTATCAGTTCCTTATGAATTATAAATAGTAGCTCACAACCAAGATGGATTTGGACTAACCATCGGAATGGCTGTAGTGTAATTTGGTATTAGTCTATCTTGACTATAAAGTTACACTAGTACACTTTGTGTGTATTGAGCAGGACCATTTGAGGTTGTTCGATTTGTACTGACTATATAAGAGAACAAGACCTCTGTTATTATGGATGTGCGTCCTCTTAATCCCTATATAATAACGGGCATGTGTACTCATTATTTGTTTCTTTAATTCGCCAATGGGTGAGATTTGTTCATAAATAAATAAGCTCGGTGAGTTGAGAGATAGTGCTGATTATATGGTGTGTTGTTGATTATAAAAGTAATATGTGTCCTAATAATTTAGGATGATGATGTCCCCTTGAGGAGCTCATAAGGATTATCATGTAAACCCTGCAGGTGGATTTACTCCGGCATGATAATAAAGTTGAGTGGTACTACTCCTGGAATTGGATGTTAATGAATAAAGTTGTCAGTAACTTAATTAATTAACGGACATTCGATATCTTAAACAGAGGGAGATAAACGTGCACATAATAAGAAGGAGCCCATATAATAATATAGGATTAGGGCGGTAGTTCAATAATAAATCCTTATTGGACCAAGTTATTATTGGTGGACTTAAGCTGTGTGTTCAGGCCGAACACGGGACGCCTAAGCTCATCAGGAGGCCCAACCCTAATTCCTCATCTAGGTCCCTGTTATAGCCTATAAATAAGCCTCAAGTCAGCTGGCCTCCTCACGACCTTAATCTTACACGTGCTTTGGAAGCGAGATCGCGAGAAAGAAGAGGCGAGACGGCTGAATATTCTTGGAGGATCGTCACCCACACGAAGTCCAAGAAAAGGTAAGTAATACAGCGGAAGATCGAGAGGTTATGGCTTCAATTCGATCAAGTATTTCAGTCTTTGTTCGTATCAGTCCATCCCCGGAAAGGTATGATTCATCTATCATTCCACTGCATGTTATCGTGCTTTTCATGGACCTCGCCGATGGTCCATCAGTTCCATCATGGGTATCTAAACCTGAATGATCATCTTGCAGGTACAGTCGCCAGGTAATAGGGGAGATCCATGGTACATTGATAGTGGCTGCTCAAGACACATGACTGGCGACAAATCTTCTTTGAGCAACTTCAAAGAATGCAAGGGGCCAAGGGTGGTGTTTGGGGATAACTCAAAAGGAAACACCTTGGGTACAGGAAGATCAATCAAAGGAGATGTACAAATCAATGATGTGTCATATGTGAAGGGGTTAAAATACAACTTGCTGAGAATTAGTCAATTCTGTGACAAAGGGCATATGGTAGAATTTTTCCAAAATTAGTGCTTAATCAAAGATGCAACAAGCAAAGAAGTCGAGCTTGCATGAACGAGGAAAGGAAATGTGTACCTTGTGGACTGGAACTCATCAATAAGGCCAATATGCTTTATTGCGAAAGGATCACTAGAAGAAAGTAGGCTATGGCACAAGAGGATGAGCCATCTGAACTTCAAGACGATAAACGAGTTGGCCAGGAAAGGACTTGTGAGAGGATTACCTGACATCGCATACAAAAAGGAAAGCATATGTGGAGCATGTCAAAAGGGAAAGCAGATCAAAGTATCCTTCAAGGAAAAGTTGTAGCGATCATCGTTCAAGATCTTGGATCTGCTGCACATGTATCTTTTCAGTCCCATTGATCCTACAAGTCTGAGCAGTAAGAAATACTCTCTTGTAATCATTGATGATTACTCAACGTTTTCCTTGATCATATTTCTAGCAAAGATGTCAGAAACGCAATCAAAGCTACCAAAGTTCATGAAAAGGATTCAGAATGAGAAGAACTCAAATATTGTGAAAATCAGGACTGACAGGGGAATATAATTTACTAATGTATTCATTGAGAAGTATTGCCTGGAGAAGGGAATTCAGCATGAGTATTTTGCTGCAAGAACTCCTCAACAAAATGGTGTAGCTGAAAGAATGAATAGAACCCTAAAAAAAGCTGCAAGAACGAATCTTGCAGAAGCTTCCATGCCTGAGAGATTTTGGGCTGAAGCTACCAAAATTGCATGCTACACGTAGAACCGATGTCTAATCAACAAGTAACAAGACAGAACACCTTATGAAATCTGGTATGGATACTCTCCAAATATATCATACTTTCACATCTTTGGATGCAAATGCTAGCTATGTGTTGAACAATGGAAAAGAACACCTTAAAGCATTTGATGCTAAGACAGATGAAGCTATATTCCTCGGATACTCTTCCATGAGCAAAGCCTTTAGAGTCTTTAACAAAAGAACTCTCATGGTTGAAGAATCTGTACATGTGGTCTTTGATGAACCACCTGTAATGCTACTGAGCTAGAAAATCTAAAGAAGGAACCCGAAGGAGTCAATCCCAAGACCCAAGTTTCTTACAAAGAGAGCTCTCATGCTCCCATACTTTCTGAAAAATTTGACAAAGAAAGGAACTTGGATGCAGCAAATTCAGATGCTGCAAGATAGGTTTCAGCAAGTCAAGATGCAGCAATACAGTACACAGAGGAACAACGTACAGCTAAGCAGGATATAGAACATCCCGAGGAAGAGGACTCTACTGCACTGCAACCTGAATATGCTGAAGAAAGATAAGAATACACTGATCCAGATAAAACATGGCTAAGGAATCACCCGAAAGACCTCGTCATTGGTGATCTAAAAGTTGATGTAAGAACAAGAAGAGCAATTCCTCATGAAGTACTGTTTGCATGCTTTATTTCACAAATCGAGCCTAAAACGACAGAAGAAGCTCTTGAAGACAGTAATTTGATTCAAGCAATGTAGGAAGGGCTAAACGGATTCGAAAGAAATCAAGTATGGAAGCTGGTACCTAGACCATCACATCAAGGAGTTATCGGAACAAAGTGGGTATTCAAAAACAAGCTAGATGAATCTGGATTAGTTGTGAGAAATAAAGTTAGGCTGGTTGCTAAGGGGTATAATCAATAAGAAGGTATTGATTTTTATGAGACATTTGCCCCCGTTGCACGCCTTGAAGCTATACGAATCTTCCTTGCATATGTTGCTTACATGAATTTCAATGTCTATCAAATGGATGTGAAAAGTGCATTTTTAAATGGACTTATTGTGGAAGAAGTGTACGTTGAACAACCTCCAAGATTTGAATATGATGCTACAAGAAAAGTCTACAGGTTGCAGAATGCACTGTATGGACTTAAACAAGCACCCAGAGCTTAGTATGATACCTTGTCCCTTTGTCTTCTTGAAAATGGTTTCAAAAAGGGGACAGTGGACAAAACACTCTTCAGAATCAAGGATGGTGATAACATCTTGCTAGTCTAAATCTATGTTGATGATATCATCTTTAGATCAACAAACAAACAACTTTGTGAGAAGTTCTCTTGCCTCATGTAGAAGAAATTTGAGATGAGCATGATGGGAGAGTTAAGCTTCTTCTTGGGACTGCAAGTAAAACAAATGGATGCTAGAATTTTTATCAACCAAGCTAAGTACACAAAAGAGTTCATTAAGAAGTTTGGAATGGAAGGTAGAGCCGTTGTAGGCATACCTATGAGCACATTCATGAGTTTGTATAAAGAAGAAGCTGGAATAGATGTTGATGTCACAAAGTATAGAAGGATCACTAGATATCTCCTCTATCTTACAGCAAGTAGACCAGACATCATGTTTGCAGTGGGAATTTGTACAAGATTTCAATCATGCCCTAAGAAATCCCATCTCACTGCAACTAAAAGGATTATCAAATATCTAAAAGACACTCAAGATGTTGGCCTATAATATCCAAAAGAAGGAGGATTCAGCTTAAAAGGTTATTTAGATTCTGACTTCGCAGGTTGCAGAGTCGACAGGAAAAGCACAAGTGGAACTTGCCAATTCTTGGGAAATAGGCTTGTCTTTTAGCTTTGCAGGAAGCAAACTTCTATTACTACATCCACTGCAGAAGCTGAGTACGTTGCTGCAAGAAGCTGATGTGCTCAAATCCTCTGGATACAGCAACAACTCAGAGACCATGGCATTGAAGAAAAAGAAACTCCAATCATGTGTGATAACACAAGTGTTATAGCAATAATTCACAATCCTTTCTTCCACTCAAGAACCAAGCATATTGACATCTGACATCACTTCATCAGAGATCATGTTGGAAAGAAGGATGTTGTTCTTGAGAAGATCCATATAGATCTACAACTTGATGATATCTTCACTAAACCTCTTAATGAAGCAAGATTTTCAATCCTGAGAAATGATCGAGCTCGGAATCATCAAGCTGCAATGAAGATTGCAGGAGCAAGATTACAACAAAGAAAATGTTGTAAGATGAGAAAGGACACAAAGAGCTTGCAGTAACATGTTCCTAGACAGGTTACAACAAGGAGAGACTTCAGAACAAGGTGGAACACATAAGTAGCCCTTTGTCAGAGGTACCTGCAAATCGAGTATTCTTGTATAGGTACTCACATAAGTATGACTCCTTCTGGGTTAAGCTTCTTTCAGGAGCTTGGACTTTCTTTACAGCCCATGGTTGCTGTAGAGGAAGTTTGACTCCTTCAAGATTTTTTCAGTACAAAGCAAAATGATGGTGTATGCAGGTGTTTTCTTACTGTTATCACTTTAAAATATAGAAAATGTAAAGCATGATACTAGTAAGGTAGACAATTTTCTTTTCCTTTTTAGAGTTGTTGTTCTGCTTGATTCCTTAGTGAATATCAGTTTGTTGCAGACATTTTCAGCATACCCATATCCTTTGGGTTACACCAAAGATTTAAACTCTTATCCCTGCTAAGATACCTTGAGTTGTGCTAGAAGTTCCCACTTACTTTATAACTCTCTTAGTTTAGAATGTAGGGTCACTAACCGCGCTGTCGTGACGCGATAGAATTAAATAAAAATCCTTCCTAACCTAACTAACTAGTAGGTAGGGTAAGTCAGAGTTGATCCCACAAAAAGTGAAGATTTAATTATGTCACCTATGTTTAATTCAAGAAACAGAAAAGATGGGGGTTTTAGATTGATTGGTAACTAACACTAAAATTAACTAAGAACCTAGAAAATAAATTAAACAAGAAATCAAAGGATGGAAAGCATTCCAGTTAACAGTTCAGTTATTATCCAATATCAATTATGTCTTAATCAATGTTACACCCTCTCTCAGATTATCATGGAATTATCATTCCTAGTCTAACAACAAGCTCTGTTAAACCGAATCGTCTCTTAAGATTAGTTAAATTAGGATAAGATCACTAATTAACCCTATTCAATTGAACAACCTAGAATAATCTCTCTAGATTTAATTCATCAAATGCATTAATCACCAAGATGATAGGATGAACTAGATCCAAATACACAAGCTCGATTTGATAATCTAGGATTATGCTGCCCTAGAGATGCACGACCTCTAGTTTACTACTAATGAAAATTAAACCACAAGAATTAGGATTCATAATTTAAGATTCTAGCAATCAATTATCAAACACTTAACCTAGGTGATCAATCTAAATCAAGCATCAATAATCGAAATCATTCAACACAGATATCATAATCAATTCAATCAAACATCAAGAAAGGGAAAGCGAATTAATCATAACATAAATAAATATATGGGTTCAAACATCCTTGCTAACCGGAATTGAAGAATTATCCAAGCATCCTTGAAATCGAATCTATGAAAGTAGAATAATAATCCATAAGAAAAGAAACTAATCTATTAAAATAATTCTCTCTCTAGAGTGGCTTGGAGAGAAAGAAAAGAAAGATCTCCCCTAATTATGTGTGTGAACATATCTTTTTAAGCCCTTTGGAGATGGGCTTAACCCTATTCTAGCCCAAAATCTCGTACACAATCTCGCTGGGCTGGGCTGCATACAGATCACATTGGCAGACTGGGTTGACACTGGGCTTTTGGGCCCAAACTACCCCAACTTCAATTTGTGTTCATTTCTCAACCCATGAACATATCTCTTGATCAAAATATGCTCCAAAATTCCTGAATAATTGTGAAAATGATATATGAAGTATTTTGATACCAAAAACATATATAGATACAAAAACAGTGCATTCAATCACATAAACGATTATAAAATATCAAATCAAACAACAATAAAAGCACCAATTTTCTACCTATCAGTCACTTTCAGCTCAATTTCAGGTAACTTTTAGGTTTGTATGAGAAGGTGAAACGTTCTAAAATGGAAATAATCATACAGGCTTCCCTCCTTATTTTCAAGTTAGGTGACCAAAATTTCAAGCCTGTTATCTTCAATCCTCTGAAGATCTTTTCATTTGGCTTTCTTGATCTTTGATTTTCATGTGGTCACTAGGGATTCTTAATCATGATAGACATAAGAAAGACTGAATTTCAGAGAAGTAAGATTATAACGAGGTACCTGGTTGTCGTTATTCCTTTCCTAAAGAGTAGATCCTTTTTTATCAAGTGCTTCCTTCTGTAGAGTGGTCTGGTTGATGGAGTGAGTTTCTCTTTTTGCTCATTTCTTGACATCCTCAACATCTTCTTCTTTGGTTGCTTGCTTGCTCGTTGTTATAGACTCGGAGCTTCAGTATGGTCCATACTTCCTAACTTCACTTTGTATCAGCTTCTTTTTCATGCTCAGCAACTAGCCTTTCTTGTTGATTCTGCTCCATGTTGGATATCTGCTTGCTCCTTTCCGCACAGCTTTTTGTTCCGCAGCCCTTTCTTTGAGTAACTTGTTGTTCACCAGCTTCCTTCTTTTGAACAGCTTTTACTTCACAACTCAGCTTAATTTTCCATATCTTTCTTAGTTGTTTAGTTGTCTTTCACATCAATCATATCCTTTTAACAAAGACAGTGAGTTGATCTATGATGTGAGTGAGAGAGAGAGATTTTCTGGAGAGAGAGATTATTCACAGATGGGATCTGGATAGATCGCTTAGATCTTTTGTTCATCCACTAGCTCCGATACCACTTGTTGGTATCAGATAGATCTATGAGCTTGGATGAGTAATCCACCTGCTCTGACACCACTTGTTGGTCCCAAATACGCTGGTAGTAGGCTTAGGGGGGTGAATAAGCCTACTATATTTTCAAACTTTTCTTCTTCTATCGGCTCAATCTAGGATCAGTAACCTTTTGGGAGGTTACTGATCAGAGTGGTTGCGGAAGGTTTTCTCTCATTGCAGAGCCAAGTATAGAAGAAATGCAGTTTTATCATAGAGTATGCAGGTTAAGCAATAAGCACACATAGACGCAGGGATATAAAGAGGTTCGAAGGTGGAATAATTCTTCTACATCCTCTCTGCCTCTTCTCAAGAGGGAACATTTGTTAAGCTGGTTGATTTATATAGCCCTATCTATTACAACCCTCACTTAACAAGTAAGTAGCAACCCTTCACTTAACAAGTAAGAAGCAAGGTCACTCTGAAAAGAATGAAGGAGTTCAAAGAAGCAAGATCGCTCCAACAGGAGTGAAGGATTTCAATGAAGTAAGAGTAACCACGAGAAGGAAGCTAGTCGCCCGATAAGGTCACTTCCAGCAAAAGGAATTACAATGGCTAAGGTTGAGAAGAAGTCACCTGATCGAGGAGCATACTGTATTACCAGTAGAGACATTCTCACGAGGACCAATCAGATTTTGACAAGCCACCTGACGGAAGACAGACCTGTTCTGTGGCGCATTAAATGCGTGTACTATGAAGATCAACTTTGTAGCAGGAAGATCACTGCATTAAATGCTGGGCTTGTCACACTTCAACGGGCAAATTTCCAAGCATTATAAAAGGAGATTGAGTGAGAACTAAACCAAGCCTTGCAGAACTGAATATTTGAATTTCTAAATTCTTACATTCACACTCTAAGCCATAAACTTCAGTCACCCAATCTAAGTGCAACAAGCTCGGAAGCAAGCTCATAAAGAGCATATCCAGAGATGTTAGCTGCAGATCTGTTGAGGAAAACTCATATCTTTTATCTTAGATTGTATAAGAGTACCTAGTGGAGGGTTAAGAACCTGCTAGTGTTTTCGCTCTTGAAGAAAGAGTAAGAGTCCTGTGTGGGCTTGTGCGATCCTGTGTGGGTCTTGGTCAAGATAGAGCAGCAACCTATGTGAAGGTTGTCTATCCTTTGTTAAATTGTTTATAATAGCTAGGCTGTGTAAACCAAACAAGTTTAATGAAGCTTCTCCTTGTGTAGGAGTAAAGTGGATGTAGAGGGATTACTCTACCCTTGAACCACTCTACATCGTTTGTTTCTCTTTATCTGCTCACCCTTTGTATATCTAAACTGTTGCATATATATATCTACCATATTGCATTCAAAGTGCTTTTGAACATATTGCTTTAAGGTTTTTCCACTGCATTTTAACTCTATAAGATCAAGCATGTCGTGGAGCTGAAAGCTCACTCTTGATCTTACTCTTCTCGGAGTAAAAAGATTTTGAAAAGTTTTGAGTAGGTTTATTCACTCCCCCCCCCCTCTAAACCAAGTACTACTTGGGACCAACACTTTGAATGTTAATGTAAGTACTTGGAATTTCAGATCTTCAGTTCTGCCTCCTCAGTTCTCACTCAATCTCTTTTTATAGTGCTTGGAAATCTGCCCGTTGAAGTGTGGCAATTCCAGCATTTAAAGCGGTGATCTTCCTGCTACAAAGTTGATCTTCATAGTACACACATTTAATGTGCCGTAGAGCAGGTCTATCTTTCGTCAGGTGGCTTGTCAAAATTTGATTGGTCCTCGTGAGAATGTCTCTACTGGTAACACAATATGTTCCTCGATCTGGTGATGTCTTCTCAACCTTAGCCACTGTAATCCTTTTTACTGGAAGTAACCTTATCGGGTGACTAGCTTACTTCTCGTTGTTGCTCTTACTTCATCGAGATCCATGCTTCCTGTTGAAGCGGTCTTCCTTCTTCGAAGTTCTTGCTTCCTTTTTAGAGTGACCTAGCTTCTTTGAAGTCCTTGCTGTAGCGAACTTCCTGCTTACTGTAGCAATCCTCTGTACTTAGAAACGATTATAATTAACACTTAAGTACAAGGTTACTTCCCTACAGAAGCATGCTTTTACAAAAGTGTTTGTCTCATCAAAACTACTATAGATCCTAAGAACTTCTACTCCACTGCTCGAACTAGTGAATCAGGGAGGAACATTGTCTTCTCTATGCAGGGGAAGGAGTACGAGGTTTCCATGGAAACCATTGGCAAAGCCTTCAGCATTGGTGCAAAATGAATGGGCATGAAGGTAATGCAGCAGTTTGGGGAAGACAGATCCCAGGAAATGTGGGAGCTCTTCATCGGTGAAGTGAATGGTAAAGTCAATGGAGTACTCTAAAGAAGGCCTTCAAGCTGGGGTACTCGTTGTTGCATGATATTTACGCCTTACATCATTGAGGGCAGATTGGGGTGCTATGACAAGTGCATTGATCTCCAGTTTAGAATGATGTCGGCAATAATGGCCGATGAATCTGTTAACTGGAGCAAGTTCATTCTTCAGAGGATTTGAGAAGAAGCTTCAAAGGGTACTCCTCGGAGAAGCTATGGGATTGTCATCTGTGTCATCTTGAAATATCTAGGCATCCCACTGCAAGATCTAGTTCCCATTGCTATTGGTAAGTACCTTGGTAAACCCAAGAAGGGGAAGAAGGTGCAGCCCAAGAAAACACCAGCCAGCACCCCCTCTGTAGAGAAATCGAAAAAGAAAGAGAAGGAGCCTGCAGAGGGAGTCTCGAGAAAGAAGCTACCAAGAAGAAGATGGAGAAGGCCGCCAAGCCACTGCAGAAGGTGGAGCTAAAGAATGCTGCAGCGGGAGAGGAGGCTACAGCAAGCAGGCTGGATGCAGCAGAGGAGGTTGCAGCTAGTGATGATGATGATGTTGGTGGTGCTGCTAATGTTGGTGCTGCTATTGATGTTGTTGTTGCTGCTGCTGATGTTGGTGTTGCTATTGAAGCAGCAGCAGAGGCTGAAGAAAGGTTGGTTGCAGCAAGGACACCCAAAAAGAGCCGAAGCAAGGTGAAAGCTAAGAAGGCTACCAGAACAACTAGTCTTGTTGTACCCATAGAATGCAGCAGTGCATCTACTGCATCCAGGGAAGATGATCACACCAAAGAGATGGAGGGTGTGGATCAAATACAAGCTGCTGGCCCGATAGAGGAAAGGGAAACAACAGGGAATAAAAGAGGAAGAAAAAGCTCTCATCATTGTTGGTCCCAAGTGGCAGTAGGCTTAGAGCGGGGGGTGAATAAGCCTACTCATATCTTAAACTTTTCTTCTTTTCAAGAGGCTTTGGTCGGGAGTCAGTAACCTTTCGGGAGGTTACTGATCAGAGTTATGTTGCGGATGCTTTTTCTCCTTTGAAGACCAAATATGCAAGACATGCATCTAGTATAGGATATGCATATATGACAGTAAGCATATAGAAACATATGGATATACAGAGGTTTGAAGGTGGAGTAATCCTTCTACATCCTCTATGCCTCTTCTCAAGAGGGAACATTTGTTAAGCTAGTTGATTTACATAGCCCTATCTATTACAACCCTCACTTAACAAGTAAGTAGCAAGCTTACACATAGTTGCTTACAGCTGCTTGCCTACTTTCCTATCTAACCCACACAGGATCCTACTCTACCCACCCAGGGTCCTCACTTTCTTCTTCAGAAAGTGGACAACTCTGCAGGACTCTATTCCTCGCACTGAGCACTCCAAGACAGTCCTTAAAAGGTTTGTCTTCTTCTTCTTCAACTAGGTGAAACAAGCTTTGGCTTCTTTTGCAGGTTTCTCTGTTGTAGCTTGCTGCAAGACTGAATGACTGAGTACTCTAGCGTCTGAGGTTTAGAGTGTTTGAGCTTCCTTCTCTTCTTTTGATCTTTTATACACTCTCTTCTTCTTTTTCCTTCCCCCTGTCTTGTTACTCTATTCAGTCTTCTATTTATAGATGTAGGAAATATGCCCGTTGAAGGTGGGTAGGTTTCCAGCATTTAATGCGCCGCACTCCTTCTGACACACGCCAGCTTTTCGCTTTCCACGTGTTTTCTTCTGATTGTCTCCTCTTCTCTTCTCTCTACCGGTAACTTTTGACTTTCTTCCCATGCCTGCTTTGTAGCTTTCTCCTCGCGCTTGCTTTGGAGCTTCCTTCCCTGGCTTGCTCCTTCAGGTGGCTTGAGGCTTCTGTAGCATGCTGCTCTGCAGTATGCTTTCGGCATGGTCTCTCAGGTAGCTTCTTGCCTGGTAGCTTGCTGCTTTGCAATCTGCTTCAGCAAGTTCTCTTCAAGTAGCTTCCTACAGTCATCAATATCCTTTTAGTTCACCCGATTCCTTTCACCATTCTCTTCATTATCTTTCCTTTGACACTTTCTCTGATTTTATCTTTCTGCAGTAATCCCGTTGCTGTAACCTCTCCTAAGATTGGTTATGCTTGTTAGAGTTACTTTCTTAAGGTTTTGTCTCATCAAAACATACTTAAATGTTTCCCACATATTTTTAGGGTGTAACAACACCGAACTAAACCGAATTGGTTGCAATTAGGTTTTAGGGTCTATTCGGTTAATTCGGTTTCTTATGCCCATAGTTCGGTTTTTTTCGGTTTTGTCAATTCGGTTCGGTTTGGCTCAGCTACTAAACCGACCGATGAACACCCCTACTCTCCAGCGTATGACTTCTTTGTTGCGTGAATTCTGCCCCCAAAGATTTGAGGCTTGTATCTTCTTGCTTATGACTTGGGGAGAAAATTAATATCCCCTGCTTTTCATGTATGATATGGGCTTTCAAACCACATGGGCCCAACTCTTGTTTTAAGAGGGTAATGGGCTGCCTTCTTTCCTCTCCAGTCATGTCGGTCACTTTCATTGTTGGGCATTCTACTTCTCAATTAAATTTTGGATTAATCAACTCTAGTAAAAAATACTTCAAAACTCCTACAATAATAAGGAAAATAAAATATAAAATATCTCGAGTTCAAACACATATATAGGTAAGAAAATGGTGCATCCAATCATATAAAACATTATAAAAAATCCAATTTAATCCATAATAAAATGCACCTATTTTCTACCCATCATTATGTAAGACATTTTTAGTCGTATGGTTTCTTAGTTCAAAAGATTTTAGTTTCATCTTTAATATTGCACAATAGATTTTAGTTACATCTCCATGGTTCTTAGTTCAAAAGATTTTAGGTGTATTCTAATATTGCACAATAGATTTTAGTTACATCTCCAATATTACACAATATTTTATTGTAAAATTTTCACTATTTTAATGTAAAAAACTTTCATATTTTCACTATCTTCTGCAAATAAAAAAAAATGTTCTATGATAATTTTTATTATTATAAAATAAAGAATGAAAATAAATAAAAAAATTAAAAGAGAAAAGAAAAGAAGTCTACCGCAAGTTTTAAGTCTTCGTTAAGAAAATGAACAAATTAAAAATTCGATTTTTATGTGCATATAAAATCCATAATTTGTTAAGTAATGAATAGCACATTATCTTTCCTATGTTCTTTTCCTAAGGAATTGATAATTCTTATCAACAGTTATAAAACATATGTTGCCTTACTCACTTTAAATAAAAGTCTTAAAAACCTTATGATATCAAATTGGGGATGTAGCTCAGATGGTAGAGCGCTCGCTTAGCATGCGAGAGGTACGGGGATCGATACCCCGCATCTCCATTTTTTCAAATTATTATTACACATGTGTTTTCATAAAATCGACACACGCCCCTTTTTTTTAATGGATGTTAACGGCGTTAAATTTTTATTTAAAATTCCTGTTACACCCTTGGTAAACTCCCAACTATGGCATCTCGTGTGCTACTCTATCTTCTCACTCTAACTCTCTTTCCTCTCTGTCGCCGCCCAACCACCTCCGTCGCCGCCGCCGTGGAGCTCCGTCTCCCCTGTACAAGCAGAATTACAATCTGATTACAATCTCGGAAAGGATAATGGCTATGTCGTTCAGTTTCGTACTTTGGTTAAGGATGACTTCTCGGGGCCGCTGAGAGAGGTGGCGTCCACCGCCGAGGTCCGGCCTCGGCCTCCTGTGGCGGTGGCGGCGGAGTACCGGTTGGGGGATGTGGTGGACGTGTTCGATAACGATGGATGGTGGATGGGGAAGATCACCGACAGAGTTGACGGAGATAAGTATTTTGTGTATTTTCCGACCACCGGAGATCTGATGGAGTACACCAAGGATCGACTCAGAGTTCATCAAGTTTGGGAGGATGGAAGGTGGATTCATGATTACAAGATTGTTGGAAATTAGGGTTTCTGGCTACGCATCATTTCTCAGTATGCATTAATTTGTTCATTCCGTTTTGGGGATTTCTTGGTTATGAAATGTGATAGAACCCCCCTGAAAATATTGTAATCTTTTTTTAATTGATGGTAATTGAAATGAGTTTTTAGCTTTATTTGATTTCGTTTCTTTTTTCAAATTGTAGAATTAGAGATGGCGGCGGCGGCGGCGGCAGTGGCTCAACAACCAGTTTCTGCGCAAGTTGTAAGTCTTTATTTATCTCTGTGCAGAGTTTCGTTTTGTGTTCAATCCTTTCTGTAGGTGGAAAACACAACGTACATATACTTATTCAATAATGAGAAATTCAGATCGATCACAAGAGAATGTGTATGCACAAGATGAAGAAAAAGACTTGCTAAATAAGAAAGTTCTTTGTATTCAGAAAAAATGTGAAAGTCCCTTTGGGTGTACAATTTTTCTCCTATTTATACTTCTCTCCTCTCAGGAGGACATTTCAGTCATTCTCCCTGATATTTCTTGTTGGTTAAGCCACATTTTCTATTTCTTTTGTCAAGGTACTTTCTCTATTGCCAAAGGTATACCACTTTTTCTCCAGAATCTTCCAATTTCTGTTATGTGTGGAGATATTTTTCCTTTTGTCTTTTGTAGCCATGTCAGCTACTCTCCTAGCATGCTCATCATTGCTTTTTCTAAGTTGTTATCCTCTCTTTCGCGCGTACAGAATCCGTTCGGCTGCCAATGATTATGGGATCGCCGTTTCTGCCTCATCAAGTCTTGGAAGCTCTGCAGCCCCTTCTATTTGCGTGATGTGTCCACTTCTTTCTGCTTTCGCTTCTGTGTAGCAGGAGTTCTGTTAATTTATGGTGACGTGGAATATCTCTGCTTCGCACTTCTCTTTCCTTGTTCACTTCTGTTTCCACATCTGCGTTGGAGGAGTTCTGCTATTCTATGATTACGTGGAGTATCTTTGCTTTCCTTTCTTCTTTTCTTCACCACTTCTGCTATGACGTCTGCACCAAGAGAGTTCTGCTATTCCATGACTACGCTGAATATTTCTGCTTTCCTTTCTTCTTTTCATCGCTACTTCTGCTATGACGTCTGCACCAAGAGAGTTCTGCTTTGTATATTTATTCAATAACTTTATCCTATCCACATCAGCTACTCCCCCTGCTGCGGTCGAGCAGATCTGGTTTGGCAGAGCTGGTTGATCGCAGCACATCTTGTTCTTTTCCCTCTCGAGCAGAGAGCTAATTTTCCCCTTAGCTACTCCCCCTGGTGCGGTCGAGCAGATCTGGTTTGGCAGAGCTGGTCGATCGCAGCACTTCTTGTTCTTTTCCCTCTCGAGCAGAGAGCTAATTTTCCCCTTAGCTACTCCCCCTGGTGCGGTCGAGCAGATCTGGTTTGGCAGAGCTGGTCGATCGCAGCACTTCTTGTTCTTTTCCCTCTCGAGCAGAGAGCTAATTTTCCCCTTAGCTACTCCCCCTGGTGCGGTCGAGCAGATCTGGTTTGGCAGAGCTGGTCGATCGCAGCACTTCTTGTTCTTTTCCCTCTCGAGCAGAGAGCTAATTTTTCCCTTAGCTACTCCCCTGGTGCGGTCGAGCAGATCTGGTTTGGCAGAGCTGGTCGATCGCAGCACTTCTTGTTCTTTTCCCTCTCGAGCAGAGAGCTAATTTTCCCCTTAGCTACTCCCCCTGGTGCGGTCGAGCAGATCTGGTTTGGCAGAGCTGGTCGATTGCAGCACTTCTTGTTCTTTTCCTTCTCGATCCGCAGTTCTTCCCACGCGCTATGTCTTTTCCTTCTTCTTGAAGATCTTAGCGAATCTCTTAAATCTGACAATAAATGTCCTATCACCTTCACTTTTTGGTACATCACATTAAATGCATGTGATCTACTCCATCCACGTGTCGACCATCCCCCGGTGGACTTCAAAGAGTCATATCTTCTCCCGATAAACGTTTCGAATTTACCCTAATTTCACATTTCCCCCCCTTTTACTCATACGCCTCTTTCTCTCTCTTTTTCCTTTTCGCAATTCCTTCGTCTTCTCCGGCGGTCCTCAGGCTGTAGTCTTTTGGGATTCTTCCTCCGGTGATTCTTCTTCTTCCTCTTCTTGTTCTTCATTTGCTTCCTTTGGTTTTCGATGGCGAGAGGAGGTAATTTCTGACTTTTGCTTGTTTTGGTGTTTTTGTGTTCCTGTGCAGTGCCTGTGTGCTCGTAGATTGAAAGATATTTGTTGTCGCATTTGTTGGGTTTGGTTTGTTGCTCGTGTTGGGAGGATTCTTGTTAATAAAAAACCCCCTTTTCATCTTTTCTTGTGATTATGGATTCTTCTGGCCAAGAGACTAACTCCTCTGATGTTCAAATGATGGAGGGTGTTTCTCCTCTTCTGCCCTTCCTTTGCCTAGTGATCAGACTTCCTCTAGTTCCTCTAAGAGTCCCTCTGTTCCAGTAGAGGAGGTAGAAGAGTCGTCTGCTTCGAGCGCTGAGCCTCTTAATTATAGTATATCCGACCCGAATTTTAATGCTGTTAGTCATAGGACTGTTTTCTCTCCCGATCGTGTTGATTTTCTTCGATTGGCATATAACATTCCTCAGGATTTTAGTTTATACTGTCCTGCTGGTCATCAGAGACCCAATTTTCTTTCGGGGCGCATGCTTGCCTTCTGGTGTTCTCAATTGAAGGCTGGTGTGCGCTTTCCTGTGAATCCCTATCTCTGTAGATTATCCTATTTCTATCAAGTTCCCTTAAACCAGTTTACACCTTCTGCCATCCGACTCATGCTTGGCTTTTACATTATTTTAAAAGGCAACGGGGGTAATCCTACTGCCGAACTCTTTTTCTCTAATTTTCCTCTTAAGTTTAAACCTCCTTTCTTTTATGTTACCGCTGACCCTCGAGGTCTGATTCATTTCTTGGGGAAGCCCCAGAGCCGAGATAAGAATTGGAAGGAAGACTATTTCTTCATTTCCTGGTCTGACATGTGGGACTTCCCAGTGGGCCCTTGGCTGTATACTAAACCCCTAATAAAGAAGGAATTTTTTGTCAGCTGTCCTCCTTCTGACCGTGAAATAATTGAGGCCTTAAACACTTCTGTGGATGAAGTAGGGCCCTTCGATATAGTTAGTCTTGTAGAGCAGCCCTCTGTGTTATCGTATTTTGGTCTTTGTTCTGGAGAGACCACTTGTCCTACTGAATTTGGTATTCTCTTCTTCTGTTATTTTTCTTCTCCTGCTTGCTTGTTGATTGTTTGTGTCCTTAACTGTTGAGTGGTTTTGATGGTGCAGAGCCTGCATGGAGGAGGACTATTCCTCGCAGAGACGCCAATCCCCCACCTCGGCCGCAAACAGAGGTAGCTCTGATTTCCGAAGCTCAAGCGGCTGCACCTCTTCCAGTTGTTGCCAGAAGTGACAGAGGCAAGCGTCCTCTGAGCACCTCTGATCCTACCTCTGATGCCCAACGGCCACGTCTGCAATCTCCTGGCAGAGGTGGACACGAAGGGAGAGAGCACTCTCGATCGAATCGAGTGAGAGCTTCCGCAAACGACGCTTTTACTCTGGAACTCCCAAAGTCTCTTCTGGAGCTTACTGCGGAGGAATCACGCCAATTCCTTCAGCTCTGCCTGACTCCCGCGGATACTTTTGCTTTGAGCAAACTCTCTCTGGATAATGAGTTGGCTATGAGCGCTCACTGTGCTTTGAGGGTATTCTATTGTTCTCTCCTTTTTCTTTATTTCTTAGGCTCTTTTGCACCTCGTTTCATTGTGCCCCTTTTTTTTTTTTTTTTTTTTTTTTTAGAGCTTGGTCCATTTGAGCCGTCTTCAGGCTAGGGCGGCTTCTGCTGTGGATCCTGCTCCAGCGCTCTTGGAGAAGGACAACGAGATTTCCTCGTTGAAATTTAAGCTGGTGGAGCAAGAGAAACAGCTCAAGGAACAGCGGAAGGAGGCAGAATTCTGGAGGAAGAAGGCTGCTGAGGAAAAGAGTCGCAGTCGAGAATATGGGGCTAGGAAGTTTTCTGAAGGAGTGGAAGCATGTAAGAAGAATCTTCATATGACGGCAGCGGGGCAGAGCTTTCTAGAAGAGGTGGTCACTGGGCTGAAGGAGGCCTATCTCAGGAGTACCAGCTCTTTGGTTGACTTTGGGCCCCACATAGGCCATTATTATGGTTATGGGTTTGATTCAGCCCTGAAACAGGCGCAGGACCAAGGTTTTTCTGGGGTCCTTGATTTTAACGCTCCTCTGGATGATCTACCAGCCTCCCCTTTCTTTGAGGGTGACCCTTTGGAGGATCCAGATTCTCCGTGGTGGCTGCCGGTCTTGCAGAAGGCATATGCCAGGCTATGCTCTGCAACCAACGACGCCTTCACTCCTGTGGACCCGGCTTCCTGCAAGTTCCCATTACTGCCGGCACCACCTTTGTCTGATCCTCCCGTGGTGGATCTGATAGTGTTGAGTGGAGATTCCTCTGAGATAGCAACAGGAGCGCCTCTTCAGCCACTCTCCGGAACTCTTCCAGAACCGCAAGGTCCAGAGGAGCCAGCCTCATCTGATCCTCCTACCGAAGTCGTCCCTTCTGCAGATTGACCTTCCTGACTTTTGGAATTATGCCTTTACAAACAATCTTCATTTTCCTGTTTTATGCTTGGGACAAATTTATGTTTTCTTATGCTTAGACCATCTTTTATTTGTTTTTCGTTGAATGTTCTGATGTTTCTTTTTTCATACCTACTGTTGCAAATACCCACGATACTCTCTTTATTATTGCCAAGATTTTGTTATTCATGCTTGTGGTGTGACCTTTTCACTAATATGCTTATAAAAATGACAACGCTATTTCACCCAAACAGAAAATGCAATTCAATATAGATAATCTAAGTAGGCAAATTCAAAACGAAAAACACGAGAGAAATTATATTCAAAGACAACAGTACTTGTAAGACAATTTCTTAAGTAATGTCCTGCTCTCCGGTCCCTCCTTTCAAGTTAGTCGGTTTCAGAAGCTTCTTCTCGTTTTCCCTCTTCCGCTTTTTCATCCACCAACTTTCAAGTCATATCTGCAAGTAAAGGAGTAGTGTGTGTGGGTTATCAATCGAATAAATATGTCAGTTTTTTAAGGCAAGATGGCCTTGGCCCCACCAACCCTAATCAGAGATATGCTAGACCCGGAGGTTCGCCTCTGTTAAGGTGGCTGCTTTCTAGGGCGGTTTTGACTTCTGGCCCCACCAACCTTAGTCAGAGATGTGCTAGACCCGGGGGTCCGCTTCTGCTAAGGTGGCTGCTTTCTAGGGCAGTTTCGACTTTTGGCCCCACCAACCTTAGTCAGAGATGTGCTAGACCCGGGGGTCCGCCTCTGCTAAGGTGGCTGCTTTCTAGGGCAGTTTCGACTTTTGGCCCCACCAACCTTAGTCAGAGATGTGCTAGACCCGGGGGTCCGCCTCTGCTAAGGTGGCTGCTTTCTAGGGCAGTTTCGACTTTTGGCCCCACCAACCTTAGTCAGAGATGTGCTAGAACCCGGAGGTCTGCCTCTGCTAATGTGGCTGCTTTCTAGGGCGAATTTGACTTTTGGCCCCACCAACCTTAGTCAGAGATGTGCTAGAACCCGGAGGTCTGCCTCTGCTAAGGTGGCTGCTTTCTAGGGCGAATTTGACTTCTGGCCCCACCGACCTTAGTCAGAGATGTGCTAGACCCGGAGGTCTGCCTCTACTAAGGCGGCTGCTTTCTAGGGCAGTTTTGACTTCTGGCCCCACCGACCTTTGTCAGAGATGTGCTAGACCCGGAGGTCTGCCTCTGCTGAGGTGGCTGCTTTCTAGGGCAGTTTTTCAAGTTTGTGGGGTGTTTCTTACTTGTTTCTTCTAGGCGTAATATCTTTTGAGATTGCCGATGTTCCACGGTCGGGTTACTTCCTTCCCTTCTGCTGTCATCAACCGATAAGCTCCCCCTTTTAATACCTCTGATACAATATACGGTCCTTCCCAGTTCGGCTCCAGCTTTCCCTTAGGCTTTAAAGCATCGGCTTTCCTGAGGACCAGATCTCCCTTGTTCAAACGTCGTGGTCGCACCTTTTTGTCATACGCTGCCTTTACTCTACTCTTGAACTTCTCAATTTTCAATCGTGCTGCCTCTCTGTCTTCTTCAAGCAGGTCTAGATCCTCCTTCATAAGTCTCTCATTCTGTTCTTCCTCAAATGTCATGATCCTATGGGTTTCCATACCCACCTCTGCTGGGATTACGGCGTTGGCCCCATATACCAGATTGAAGGGGGTCATGTCTGTTGCTACCCTTGGTGTCGTCCTGTAAGCCCACAGGACCGAATCCAACTTTTCCACCCAATTGCCTTTCAAGGTTTCTATCCGTGCTTTCAATCCATTGATGATAGTTCTGTTAGTGACTTCCACTTGGCCGTTTGCTTGGGGATGAGCTACTGCCGCGAACCTTTGGGTGATCTTCATCTCCGTACACCAAGCTTTAATCTTTTTTCCATAGAATTGCGTGCCATTATCTGAAATCAAAACTCTGGGTATTCCGTATCGACAGCAGATCTGCTTCCATAGGAACTTTATGACACTCTGCTCGTCGATTTTCCCCAATGGCTCAGCCTCCACCCATTTTGTGAAATAATCGATAGCCACTATCAGGAATTTTTTCTGCCCTTTGGACAAGGGCAACGGTCCTACTAAGTCCACTCCCCATTGAGCGAAAGGGCATGGGGAACACATTGTTCTCAATTCTTCCGCTGGGCTGTGAATCAGAGATGCGTGAATTTGGCAACTATGGCACTTTTGCACTAACTCCTTGGCGTCTGCATTCATGGTGGGCCAAAAGTATCCTGCTCGTAGGATCTTTCGAGTCAATGTTCTTGATCCCACATGATCACCTCCACATCCTTCGTGTGCTTCTCGCAGCACGTATAACCCTTCGTCCTTATTTAAACACCGTAGGTATGCCTGCGAGAACGATCGTCGGTAGAGCTGTTCCCCTATGATGCAATACTTCAGAGTTTCTTTAGTCCACTTCGAGGTTGTCAATGTTTCTGCTTTCCTCAGCTCGTTTATGATGGGCGTTCTCCAATCATCTGCTTCCTCCACCTCTGCCACCTCTGCTACCCCGACTGACTTTTCTGCCACCAACAAAGTTATTCTTCTCGGCTGCAAGAGTGGATAAGAACTGGCGATCTTGGCTAGGTAATCTGCTTGAGCATTCTCTGCCCTCGGGATTTGTTTCAGCTCAAATTTGTTAAAGGATAGTTGGATTTTGGCGATCTCCCTTAAGTATTCGGACAATGACTCCTTTTTTACTTCATATGTCCCTCCAAATTGCTGAAACACCAATTGCGAATCGGTGTGGGCTACTAAGTCACTTCCCCCGGCCTCTTTCACTATGTTCATGCCCCGTATTAGAGCTTCGTACTCTGCCTCATTGTTAGACACGGAATAGTTTAACTTGATGGCATACTGCATGTCCTGCCCATCTGGGCATTCTACCAACACTCCCACTCCGCAGCCCTCCTTGGTAGCAGAACCATCCACAAAGATTTTCCAGCTCTGTTCCTCCTCTGGCAGAGCTTGTGATTCTTGTATGAAATCTGCCAAAGCCTGTGCTTTGATGGCTTTTCGGGGTTCGAACTCCACGTCATAAGCCCCGAGCTCCACTGCCCACTTGACCATTCTACCAGAGGTGTCTGCCTTGCCCATGGTCTGCGCCAGCGGGTAATTGGTGCGCGTGACTATTTTATGCGACAGGAAGTAGGGGCGCAGTCTCCTAGCTGTGGTGATAACGGCTAACCCAGCCTTCTCTATCTCTGCATATCGGGTTTCGGGTCCTTGTAACATATGACTGACGTAGTATACTGGCGTTTGTTGTCGCCCCATCTCCCGTACCAGAACTGTACTGACTGCTGCCTCTCCAACTGAGAGGTACATGTATAGAGTTTCATCCTTCTCAGGCTTGGAGAGCTGTGGTAGACTGGCGAGGTATTCTTTCAGTTCTTAGAAGGCTTGGTCGCATTCTTCTGACCATTGGAATCTGCATCCCTTCCTCAATATTTTGAAGAAAGGATAGCTCTTATCCGCCGATTTAGAGACAAAATGGTTCAGTGCAGTTATTCTCCCCAACAGCCTTTGCACCTCCTTGACATTTTTGGGTGGGGCCATATCCATCACCGCTTTCACTTTCTCTGGATTAACTTTTATGCCTTCTTTAGTAACCACAAATCCCAAGAATTTCCCTGTCGTCACGCCAAAGCTGCACTTCTCTGGGTTCAGCTTCATCCCGCTGCCACGTATGATCGTAAAGGCCTCTTCCAGATCTGCAATGTGTTGCTCGGCCTCTTTGCTTTTTATCAACATGTCGTCTACATAAACCTCCATATTTCTGCCAACCAGTGTTTTGAATAGCTTGTCTACCATACGTTGGTAGGTGGCTCCTGCGTTCTTTAGTCCGAAAGGCATACGCACATATCCATAGGTCCCGGCAGCTGTGATGAAGCAGACCTTTTTGACGTCCGCAGGATCCAACTGGATCTGGTGATACCCCTGGTAAGCATCCATCAGAGACAAACGGGCACATCCAGATGTGGAATCCACTAATTGATCTATGCGAGGCAGCGGATAATGATCTTTGGGGCAGGCCTTATTCAGGTCACGGAAATCAATACACATGCGCCATTTCTGGTTGGGCTTAGGCACCAAGACAGCGTTGGATAACCATTCCGGGAACTGAACGGGCACTATGTGTCCTGAGTCCAATAACTTCTGGACTTCTGCCTGAATGATTTTGTCTTTTTCTGCTCCGAAATTCCGAAGCCTCTGCTTAACGGGTCTCACTTCGGGACTGATGTTGAGCCGATGTATCGTAATATCTGGGTGGATACCTTTCATATCTGCTGCTTGAAAGGCGAACAGGTCAGCATTCCTCCTCAAGCATTCAATCAATTCCGCCTGTTTTGCTCCTGGGATTTCTGCGCTGATCTTAGTACAGAATCCCTCTTTCCCTGGATACAGCTCTACCGATAGGAGTTCTCCGTCTGCTGCCATTTTCTTGGGCTCTTCTTCCTCCTCCCCATCTGTTTTCTGCCGTTTCGTTTTGACCTCCTCGTCTACAGCTCTGCTCATCACTGGCGAAGACCACTTATGTGCTACCCTAATAGATTCAACATAGCACTTTCTCGAGTGTACTTGGTTCGCCTTCAGCTCTCCTACACCTGCAGACGTGGGGAACTTGACTTTCATATAATATGTGGAGACTACAGCTTTCAACTCATTTAATATTGGTCGTCCAAATATAACATTGTACGCGGAAGGAGCATCAACTATTAGGAAATCCATCATTAGTCTCTTCTGCCTTGGCCACTCTCCTACCAAAACATGCAAAGTCACCACCCCCAAAGGGTGGACTGCTCCTCCCGTAAAACCGTACAGTGCCGTGTTCACTGGGCGGATCTGGGTTCTGATGTCCATTCTTTCAAAGCACTCTTTATATATGATGTCTGCAGAGCTCCCTGTATCCACAAATACTCTGGCAACATCATACCCAACTATCTCCGCCGTCACCACCAAGGAGTCGTTGTGAGGTTTAAGCATGGGAGTTTCATCGGCTGCCCCGAACACGATATCCGGAGACGGTTGAACCTCCGACACCTCCATGTGTTGGTCATGCCATCCCTGCGCATATCTCAGGGCTGACTTCCGGGCTCTGTTCGAATCTCCTCCCTGAGGGCCGCCAGCAATCATATTAATAAAGCCTTTTTTCGGTGGTGGGGGTAGATCTTTTTCCTCATTTCCCCTTTCCTTGTCTTGAACGCTCTCTCTTTCTTCCGATCTCTCATTCCTCTTCCCATAACTTCCAGCATAAGTCTTGCTCTTATCTTCAAATCCCTTCAATGCCCCAGCTCTGACCAGGCGTTTTATCTCATTTTTCAGATGCCTGCACTCGTTCGTGTCATGACCATATTCATTGTGAAATAGGCAGAAGTATCGTCCCTTCGGTCTTGTTGGGGCTTGAGGTCTGTTGGGAGGGAACCTGAATGGAGCGGTCTTCTCGGAGAGCTGGAACACTCTTGCCAGTGGGGCTTTCAACGGAGTATATCGGGCATAATCTCCTCTGCCGAGGTCTTCTTCACGTCTTCTGCCATCGAATCTGGGCTCCCCATGTCTCCGCATATTCACTTCTCTGGGGGCCGGTTTTTCTGCTCTCTTAGCACGGCTGACGTCTTCGAGGTTAATAAACTTATCTGCCCGAGCTAAGACCTCCTCAAAAGTATTAGCTGGTCTCTTTGCCAATGAGCGGAATAAGTCCCCCTCTCGCAGACCTTGTACTATGGCGCTGATTTTTACCTCTGCCGTGGCAGACGGTACCTCCAAGGCAGCGGTACTAAACCGTTTTATGAAAGCTCTCAAGGACTCCTCAGCCCCTTGCTTCAATGTGAATAGAGACTGAGATGTTCTCCTTTGTCTTCTGGCACTAGCGAATTGGTGGAGGAAGGCAGAACTGAAATCGCGGAAGGAATGGATGCTGTCTTCCGCTAATTGCCCGAACCATCTCTGGGCAGCTTGTGTGAGTGTGGTCAAGAATACTCTGCATTTGACTCCATCCGTGTATTGATGGAGGAGGGCAACATTCTCGAAGCGTAGGAGATGATCATACGGATCCGCTGTACCATCATATTCGAAGGTTAAGGGTTTGAAATTTACCGGTAACTCATCCATCCGGACCGCCACTGAAAATGGACTTCCTCCTGGCATCTGGATCTGACTGGTGGTGCCTATTCTCTGCCTCAGCAATTGTATCTCCCTCTGCATAGCTTCCATCTGTCTTTGTACTTCTTGATCTTTCGTCCGTTGTGCGGAGACGTCTGCCGACGACACCTCGTGAGAAGCATATTTCCATTGAGATGGGTGACTATCTGCACTCTGTTCCAGTGCCGCTCCCGATCGGCCTGGCCGATCTGCTTGTGCAGGGATCTTGGTAGCCTCTGTTTCCAGAAACTCTCGCCTTCCTCCTTCTTTTCCTTGCTCAGCGGCCGCTTTGTCTAAAGCTTTCTGCACGGCGGAATGGATGAGACCATCCAGCTGTTCTGGGGTGAAGGTCCACATGCCTGGCATAGCCGGTTCCCTCACCTCTTCCGCTCCCTCCTTCGCCCTTGATGTTTCCGGCCTAGCTACCTCCCGGAAATCCCCATCGAGATCTCGGATCATCCGATCAGCCATTACTCCGATTGATTTTTAACAGATTACAGTAACCCTTTCTCCCAACCAACGTAAGAAAGGAAACAAAAGAAAAGAGAAACAATACCAAGAACAGTAACTAGAGGAAAACAGGTAGGATAAGAAGGAAACTCACTCCTCTCCCCTTATTCCCACAGACGGCGCCATTGATGTGTAGGTGGAAAACACAACGTACATATACTTATTCAATAATGAGAAATTCAGATCGATCACAAGAGAATGTGTATGCACAAGATGAAGAAAAAGACTTGCTAAATAAGAAAGTTCTTTGTATTCAGAAAAAATGTGAAAGTCCCTTTGGGTGTACAATTTTTCTCCTATTTATACTTCTCTCCTCTCAGGAGGACATTTCAGTCATTCTCCCTGATATTTCTTGTTGGTTAAGCCACATTTTCTATTTCTTTTGTCAAGGTACTTTCTCTATTGCCAAAGGTATACCACTTTTCTCCACAATCTTCCAATTTCTGTTATGTGGGGAGATATTTTTCCTTTTGTCTTTTGTAGCCATGTCAGCTACTCTCCTAGCATGCTCATCATTGCTTTTTCTAAGTTGTTATCCTCTCCTTCGCGCGTACAGAATCCGTTCGGCTGCCAATGATTATGGGATCGCCGCTTCTGCCTCATCAAGTCTTGGAAGCTCTGCAGCCCCTTCTATTTGCGTGATGTGTCCACTTCTTTCTGCTTTCGCTTCTGTGTAGCAGGAGTTCTGTTAATTTATGGTGACGTGGAATATCTCTGCTTCGCACTTCTCTTTCCTTGTTCACTTCTGTTTCCACATCTGCGTTGGAGGAGTTCTGCTATTCTATGATTACGTGGAGTATCTTTGCTTTCCTTTCTTCTTTTCTTCACCACTTCTGCTATGACGTCTGCACCAAGAGAGTTCTGCTATTTCATGACTACGTTGAATATTTCTGCTTTCCTTTCTTCTTTTCATCGCTACTTCTGCTATGACGTCTGCACCAAGAGAGTTCTGCTTTGTATATTTATTCAATAACTTTATCCTATCCACATCACTTTCTTTGTGTGCTTATGTTATTTCTAATTTGTACCTGGCTTTGCATTTTGGTGGGAGATAGGTTGGGAACGCATTTGTGCAGCAGTACTATCACATTCTGCATCTCTCTCCGGGACTGGTTCACCTGTTTTATCAGGATATAAGCAAGCTTGGTCGTCCTGAGGAGGATGGCTCCATGAGCATTACCACCACTATGCAGGTAATCCCTCCCTCCCTCTATTTCTCTCTCAAAGTCTGTGTAATGGACTTTTAACATCGCGGTTAATTTGATTGATTGTCTCGGTCTGGTTAGTATAATCATATTTCGATATATGAGGCTCTGTTTATTATTTATTTTCTTACTGTGAAGATGTGGATGAGACAACTATAGGAAAAGAAACAAACTTTTGTATCATTTCTCAGCGATTGTGCATAAATGACCATTGTTGTGCTTCTGGTTTTTGTGGTTGTATGTGGTGTACATGTCCTTCTGTTTAATGCAGTGTGGTTCCTTTCCTTTGGTTGGCTTGTTCAATCAATTAGATAGTAGTTTATTTTAATGTTCAATGATTTGGAGATTTGAAACTGCCTTTTTAATATCAATATGATGTGATTGCACAGGCTATAAATGAGAAGATTGTCTCCCTCAATTACCCTGAATTCGTTGCTGAGATTAAGTCAGTGGATGCACAAGAGTCGTTTAATGGTGGAGTTCATGTTCTTGTAACTGGCCATCTGACAGGGAAGGAGAAATCAGTCCGAAAATTTGCCCAGTCTTTTTTCCTTGCACCTCAATACAAGGGATACTTTGTTTTGAATGATATGTTCCGGTATTTGGATGATGCCAACGTGAACCTATGGCTGCGGCTCGAATTTGGGGATTTTTATGATGTGGGTTGTTATACCTGTAAATGATATTTCCTAATTAGAAAGTTGAACAGAAGAAATTTATCCTAATTTTATATGCATCCTTATTGCATTCTTGTTACTTTATGACATTCATTGCAAGTGTATTTTATATGCTGAAGTTAAATTTTGATTAATTTTGTTACTCGAATGTTAATGTGAAAACATCATCATGTTAATTAAAAATTTGGAAGAAATAATTAATTATTATTGAGTACAAAAAATAAATTATAAAGAAATTTAATTAAATAAATTTAAACAAATACATTAACAGAATATTTGATAAAATAAATAACATTACTAAACTGAACCCAAATTGTGCACAAAATCATGTTAATATAAATTAAATAATTAAGAAACCACAAAAAAAAAAAAAAAAGATATACCAGTTTGTGAGTTAGGATGGGAGAGTGTTTTATGCTAGAAGTATATTTGAGTGTACACATACACATATAAGCAAAAACAAGGGTAAATAGGTCTTTTCTCATGAAAATAACGGTCAAAAATGAGAAAAAATCGCACCTCCAGCGCGTGCAGCGCACAACCGTCAATTTTAACAGATTTGGGGATTTCACGTCGATTTTATGAAAACACACGTGTAATTCATGCATTTTCATTGATACAGGGGGGTCCGATGCCAAATTTCCAAATCACGAGGGGGTTTCGCGCATTTTCCCCCTTTTATTTATATATTTTTTCAAATTATTTTTGGTTCCTTTTATTTATATATTATTCATTGAGTTGGTCTTGTGTAGATGTGGCAATTTGGGCTATCCAACCCGGCTCAGTCCAACACAATAGAGAAACAAAAAAATCGGGTCGGTCCATCCATCCATCATTTGGTCGGACGTAAAAAATGGAGCTCAGTCCAACCCTGCTTGAGCCATCGAGCCGACAGGCCAAATCCCTAATTTATTTTTAAAATTGTAATAATTTTTATTTAACTAATTTTTTACACCAATATAAGTAGAAATAGAATTTCCTATTTGTTAAGACCTTCAATTTATAATATAGTATCATATTTATATAATCGAAATTAATTTTTTTACTATAATTAAACTATTAGTGAGAGCATGATCCTCTCATTTTTACTTTCTTTTAACATTCAAAAATATTTTAACTCAATTATCATAGTTTGCCAATGGATTCTAATTAGTTAATGATAGTTAAAGATGAAAATAATTATTAAAAATAAATTAAAAGAAAACATTAAAACATGATAGAGGAAATTGAGTCACATGTAAAATTTACAAATTGTATAAAAAAAGGTAATAAAATAAACTAAATTATCGGGTCATCTGGCCTGCCTAAGCCCAACGGGCCAAATTGGCCCCGAGCCCATCCGGTCCATCGGGTCATTGGGCCAGGCCAAAAAGTTCCGGTGTTTTTCGAGTCACTCATTTTAAAGCCCAACCCGATCTCATTTACTGGTTGTTCGGGCCAGCCCGTCGGGTCGGGCTCACATTGTCGGCTTTAGTCTTGTGTGCACCAAGTGCACATACAATTCGGATCGGATCTCGCATCTCCATATTTTCAAATTACTTTTGGTTCCTTTTATTTATATATTATTCTTTGAGTTGGTCTTGTGTGCACAAAGTGCACATACAATTCGAATCGAGTCCACGCTTTTTTTCATTTGTTTTTTTTTAAAATTTTATTTTTTCGCTTCAAACTGTTACGTTTATGTTATGTAGGTATGACATTTATATTATATAAGTGTGACTTTTATGTACAAATGTAGTGACTTTTATATACTTTAACTTAGAAAAAAAATGAAGAATTTTAGCAAAATTTGTACATATTTACCTTTATGTCATATAAAATGCATCTAATATCACATAAATGTATGCGTAATATCACATAAAATATGTTCATCTTAAAAATTCGCTGAATTTTTTTGAAAATCTTCATTTATTTGAATTTTGTTGCAAAGTCTTTATTTATATATGTATGTTTGAATATCACATAGAGGTTGTGATATTCGTATGTAAAGGTCACATCAATACAACATAGAGATTACAATAATACAATACAAAGGTTTCAACCTGATGCAAGAAAACCCGAAAATCTTCATTTTTCCTAAGTTACTGAACTTAAATGTCATAATATTTATATATAAAGGTCACACTTATATAACAAAAATGTCACATCCTTACAATATAAAAGTAACAGCCTGAAACGAAAAAAATAAAAAGAAGGAAAAACCCAAATGCGTGTATTCGGGTCGGATCGCCCCAATTACACAAATTAAGATTCGTGCACCTAGTGCACAGGAGAATTTGTCTTATTCTTTTAGTATTTAACATTATTTTTTTCAAATTATTTTCGGTCCCTTTTATTTATATAACTAGCGTAAGTCCCGTGTATCACACGAGTATTTTAATACTAATTAAGAAATTTAAAAATTGTTATTTATAGAGAAATTTAATTATTATTATTATTTATCATTAATTTTTATTTTTAATTTAATTAGTATGAATTTAAATTGTGTGAAATTTTTTAATTTTCAATTAATATAATTGCAAACATCAACTTAATTAAAATGTTTGTCTAAAATGTCATATTTTACAATTTTATTATGAATCATAGCTATTAACACTTTATTATTCAATTATTATTATCTCATTAAATGTTCTATTATAATAGATTATTATAAATACTAAATGAATTAATTGAAAATTAAATTATAATTGAATAGGATTAACCAGAGAGTGACATGTGTCACTCTTGGTTATTCCTTTAGTGTGTACTAGCTTGAGTCCCCTGTATCACACGGTATTTTAATACTAATTAAGAAATTTTTTAAATTCTTATTTATAAATATAATTAATTATTATTTATAATTAATTCTTAATTTAATTAGTATGTAATTTAAATATAAATATATTAATTATTTTAATTATCATTTAATGTAATTGCAAACATCAACTTTAACTAAAATGTTTGCCTAAAATTTCATAATTATATTTAAAATTTTATTATCAATCATAATTATTAGCATTTTGTTATTCAATTATTATTATCTCATTAAATGCTCTATAATTATAATAAAATTATAAATATTAAATGATTTAAATTATAATTAAATAGGATTAACCAGAGAGTGACATGTGTCTCTCTTGGTTATTCCTTTAGTATAAATATAGATATATAATCTTCTACTATTTAACTTCAAACGTTTAATTTATTGCTAATTTTATACCCACAGGCCGCCATTTACAACTTTTGACCTCGGCTATTCTTTTTTATTTCACTTTTCCTTTTTACTCCTTGATATATTTGATTGTAATTAAGTATTATAACAATTAAAATAAAAATTATAATTAAAAAATTGGCAACAATAATGAAAATTATTTTAAGTATATAAAAGAGGAATTCAAAATGAAAGTGAGGAATATTATTCCATAAAATTAAGGCAAAATATTTTGTGCAACTGGTGCATGGATGAGTCAACCCGTCCCACGCACCTATGACGCGCGTTTTCACGTGCCCCAAAGCGCTCCCACGCGTCTGGTGGGTTCGCTCAACCCATCAATATTCGCTTCAGGCAGTCATATCTTGTCACGCCCACTTTTCTTACATAATAGTATTTATAATAGATTTTATATTAAAAGACCTGAAAAAGGATGTGCTTTTTTTTTTCTTTTTAAAATATAACCCTTTTTGCACACGAAGCTATTTAGGATTATAACAAGCTTCATTGCATACGTACCATAATATCAAACTCGACTCACTGATATATTTACATACTTATACATATCAGAGTACGGGAATAAAACGAAGGTTTAACAAATACTAACAAAATATTCTTTAAAGCAAAATAGGTTCATAACATATAGCTTAGTCCAGCAGGTCGTCATCCATGTACACCATCTCTGATCTCGTAGGAACTCAACATAGCATCAGTAAGTCTATGAACTTACACATAATTCCATTTACCTACAATGCATGAATTATATGAGATAAAGCTCAGTAAGCAGAAATTATGCATGTGCATAACATGAATGATATGAATGATGCTCATGATGCATGTTAATGAATCAAAAACATTTCTTTCAAAATCATTTTCTTTTATTGGGCCCTTGACTACCATCTACTAGGCACCAGATTCAGCTCAACATAATATTATTCATCATAGTCATATCCATGTCTCACATGCCACCGGCTGAACAAATCAAGCCATATTCATGTCTCACATGCCACCAGCTAAGCATTTATCATTAATAGTCATATCCATGTCTCACATGCCACCGGCGGAGTAAATCCAGTCTATCCATGTCTCACATGCCACCGGCTAAACATATAGTATTGGTAGCCACATTCATGTCTCATATGCCACCGGCGGAGTGAATCCAACCTATCCATGTCTCACATGCCATTGTGTGGCACCCCGATCCCCATTAATTGGAATCAATCTGTCACCCTTTACTTATTTACTAATTAAAGAATTCAAAAGATAATTTACAGCGGAAGACTGAACGAAAACATGAGACATTTTTTTTCTTTAAATATAATATAATTACTTCTAAGACTCATGTCTCACCCACATTTCTAGGTAAAATGTTCAAACTTATTACCGTGTGAGACCATATAACAGAACACACATATATATCATAATATAAGTTTAGGCCCATCATCTATCATAATTTATATATCAAAATACAACATTGTTTTTTAAAATAAGTATTGTTTTAGTACTTTAACATTATAGGGGTGATGGAAAGACAGTTCAGCTCGCTACACGTCCACATCATCATATGTCGAACCTGAAAATATTAAAAGTAGAATCATGAGACACCTCTGGAGAGGGATCCCAGTTGGATAAATGTACTCTCTAATATATATTGAAATAATTAAATTATTAAGTACATACTACATGTCCGTTGGGCACGCTCACCCTGGACCATACATAACATAAAGGAACGTGGGAATCGCTCGCCCACTAAACCTTGCTTTCATAGACAAGACACTATAGCCCTTATGGTCATCGCCCGATAGTGAAGCAACTACTTGTTATAGCTACGGAGCTTCAGTCGTAGATTTTCATACATAACTTACTAATTTAATTATCAACGCATAGTAGAGTGTAGAAGTTACCCACTTTAAGTTGACGGTCTGAGGATTGCTTCTGGATTCACCGGTTGTCTCGACTGCACTTGACACACTTAACCGTTTAGTTTCTTATGTCATATAACATGATCTTTTGTATCTTATATTAGATTATTTAATCTAAAGCATAATCATTAGTAATTTAATGTGAACATTTAATCTTAAACGCAAATATTAACATGATTCTATATACATTATTCAAGCATTTATAATAACTATACTTTATTTAATACATACTTCATTCATACAAAACAAACCAATATTCTTATAATTTAAAATTTAGATATTTAACTAGTAATTTTAGTCTTAAAATGACACATAAAATATGGTTTGGGGACATAAAATAATATCCAGTAAAGTATTGGGTTTAATTTATAATTGCATCAAAGTTCTGGGGTCAAAATACTACTTCAGCAAAGTTTAGGGGTGATTCTGCGGTTTCTATAAAGTTCTGGGGTCATATTATAAATCCTGTAAAGTTCTGGGGTCAAAGTCTAAGTTTCTCTAATTTCAGGGATTGAAATGCAAAATGCAGAAGTTAAGGGGCTGGAAAATAAATAGGATAAAATGAATAATTGCAACCAAGCCCTTCAACTAACCCTAATTCTCAAAATCACACCCCAAAACCCTATCCCCTATGGCAGCCGCCCCCCCCCCCTTCGTTCCTGCCCTGCCGCCGCCGCTGCTGCCGCCGTCCGTCGGCAGCAGCACACACATACCCCCACCTCTGCACGGCGCTGCCGCACACGGCGGTGCCCACACACGTACACACACAGCACGATACACACACTCCCCCCCAATTCTGCAACACAGCGGCGCCGCCCCCCATCTTCTCGCTTGTCTCTGCACGGCGCTGCCACAGTGTGCGGCACCCTCTACCTTTCACCCTTCTTCCCTCCCTTTTCCTCTTCTCCCTTTTTCTCTCTCCCCGTTTCTGCAGCACACACATACAAACACACACACACGCACCTCTTCCAGTATGGCGCCGCCACGCACGATGGCGCCCCCACTCACCCCACACTCGCACCACCTGCACATACATGCACACGATACCGCCACTCCCAGCGACGCCCAAAAATCACAGCAGCGGCGGAGACAGAGAAGCAGAGAAAAAGAGAGGAAGAGAGAGAGAGGAGCTGCCGTCACCGCGATGGCAGCGAACGGCGATGAGGAAACGGGGCAGCAAATAACAATTAACATCAAAGCAGATTAAAACTTTACCCTTCGAATTTTCACTCCACAAACTTGCTGATTGAACAAATTTTAATTTCTATGTTTAATTTTTCTTGAGATTGAATTGTGCAAAGGAGATGGAAATGTATCCTACTTTTAGCTTTTTCTCCCACGTGTCTCAATTTTGTGAGGTGAGTTGTGACTCATCTTGCTAAGGGAGAAAAATCAACTTTTTAAAAACAAACCCTTCTCACATACTCTTTTACATATACACATACATACTTATTTACATATATATGTACCTACTTATTTATATATATATATATAATTTATTGTGTATAAGAACATATTTTGATACATATATACATTTCATGTAAATTATTTTATCACAAGGAATCACATATAAAGATCATGATTAAATTTCATGAAATAAAAGCATTCTCGACACCAACGAATAATCTTTGCATAAAAACCTAGTATTATTTTTCCTCATTTTAACTTATCTATATCTTATCTTTTTACTTTCATCCATGTTGTCAAGTGAGTTGAGATCAAGCTCGGTTCGTTCCGTGAGCAATCCTGCAAAAACACTTTAAAATCTCGAAAGAAATATTAGATCATAAAATACGTAAAAATAATCGAGCACAACATAGTACGTAAATCATAACTTTTAATAATATAAGAGTTCACTTCAAATCATTTTCAATTAAAAGGTAAAAGAAATTTTGTGAAATATGCAATGTAGGTTTTCTTGAAAACGGGGTCTTACACATTGGCTACCCCATATAATATAAGCATGACTTTCATGCCTCGGTGAACTAGTAGGGGTCAATAAAATACTTTTCTTCTTAAAATCATTTCGTGCATGTAAAATGCAATTACCTTCATCATTTGCATATGCACGTGTTGATGCTCGTGAATAACATTCACAATGCAATCCATATATTTCACCATAGCATCAATTCTCAAGGATACATAAACTCATGTAATATCAATCAATCGAAGATAACACAAAATACTGAGGTGAATGACATTCTTAATGCAATCCATATATTTCACCATAGCATCAATTAAACACGCCAATTCTCAAGGATACTTGAACTCAGATAATATCAATCAATCGAATATAACACGTAATACTATGTTCATGCATTGTAGTTGCAAATGAATTTCTACTTACCTTATCTCCGGAACTGGTTATTCTGAAACCTTTTTATCTCTCACGCCAACACAATTAATCTAGAATTATAAGTAGTATCTTATTGTTAAATCATTGATATTAACATCCTGCTTAAATAACTTTAGAAACAAGGCTAATAACTCCTCATTTAAATTAAACAATTCATACATGAAGCTAATTAATTGATTTAGAAACATAATCATTTTAAACAAATGTTTAACAGTACATATGAAATCAAAGTATATAGAATTTCTTTTCTTTTATTATCTACGTAACTCATATATGCATTATTTATTATTATAATTCATAAATATCCAACTAATTTAGATTATGAGACATGATTAGTAAATAAGTATATTACATGACCCATAAATAAATGTGAATCAAATCTATTCTAACTAATGTTATGCTTGTTTATTTGGAACAATTTGAATAATCACACAATTCTATTTTATTAAGTTACTTTAATTTCAATATTTCAAATGTTAACAGACTGAATAACTTTAGGAAAAAAAGAAATAATTTTCATTTATAAAATGAGACTGCAACATAAATTATTAATTAGTTCTAATAAGTAAAAATATTATAAATATATGTATATAAAACTGAGCTAGTGCCTCAGATTGGCATCCAATATTTGTATGCTTAATTAACTAATCTTAAAGAATTTCATAACCACATGAGCTTATTATACTTAATATTAATATACATGAATTAGAGATTTGTCAACTTGGATGAATACATGTAATTTACGTTTACCAGTAAAGTGGATTGCTAATTAAATCTATTTAAATGATTCTATTACACCCACAAAGATGTCTATAACTAAGCAATTAAAATAATGAAATAATCGATACTTGGAACTCAATTTGAAGCAAGTGAAGTACGTACCTTTTCTTCTACTTCTATGCCATTTTCCTTTTTGCTTTTGTTTTTGCTTTCACTTACTCTCTTAGAGCAGCCCCAGCACTACGCTGGGGCAGCGTGAGCCGTCAAAATTTCCTCTCCAGCATGGCGCTATCCATAGCGCTAGTTTATATATATGCACAGTGTGGTGCCACACCACACTGTGCTTGCGTTATCTTTTTTTTTTAATTTATTTATTATATATTGTGGAGTTATTTTATAATATTTGAGATAATATAATTGTATTTTTGTCAACACAAATTGTGATATAAAATTATAATTGAAATGATAATTTGAACAACACGAATGGTAATTTAAAAAACATGAATACAAGAAAAATTGAACAACACGGATGGTCATTTAAACAACACGAATGGTAATTTGAAAAATTGAAATGATCGTGAGTGATCGTTTCTCAACATGGATAGTGAAAATTAGAAAAACGAGAAGCAATTACATAAAATTACTAATAATAAATTAAAATGCAAAAAATACAACATCACATTACTAAAAAATAAATTACAATACATGAAAATAAAATACTGAAATTGAAGAAAATACATGAAAATAAAACATAAATTGAAAATAACAAACAAAACCTAGTAATCCGATAGACCAACACCAGATCCAGATCCTCCAAAATTTGGAAATTGTCAATACATATCAAACATATTTGGAGTTGATGGCACTTGAGATTGTCTCCTCTTCTGCATAATTATCTGTTGTTGTTCTTGAAAGTACTCACGTTTGACGGGATCAGCAATCGTATCCAAATCAATAAGTAGTATGTTATCTTCTCTAGTTATTTCATACTGGTATTTGCTTGTTGCAATTTGTCGATTTTGTGCTTCAATTTTTAGCCTTTGTGCTTCAATTTTTTTGTCTTTGCACCTCAATATCCCGCTCTTTATTTGCAGTCGAAGTTGAAAATAATTCTCGTAATTTCTCATTCTCCTCCTTTATAGTGTTTAAAAATGCAGACATCTCTTCACTTTGCTTCCTTTTTGATTTGGACTTTTTTACCCCATCTGGCCGTTGTGATGAAGAACCACCACTTATGTTTTCATCGCTTAAATCGATCGAAAATGAAGGTGCAGAAGGGTCAGGAGAAATGGGAGACTCATTAACAATTTCTTGTGGAAATGATGGTGACACTCTGCTGGTATTTTCAATTTGCACATATTCTTTCAAAACATCCCACACATGGTCGAACTTAAACCCGTCTTTATATCCCTTTTGTTGGACCAACAACTCGTTTGCTTGTCGTATCTAAAAAAAATTGAGATTTATTAAAATTGAAATATTGACACATAAAATAGTGAAACATAAAAACAATTACTTACCATATTGAGCTCATTTGCACCGCTTGGATGCATATGCTCAACCTGACGCAAACAACCATTGAACTTTCTAGTATCCTTAAGAATTGTTTGCATACGACATTGTAGTGATCTTTGGTTCCGCACTTTTATGTTCAAGCTTGGCATTTCTGAATTGAACTTATCAGTAATGCGTTTCCAAAATTGATCTCTTGATTGATTTATACCAACAATTGGGTCTTGTGAAATTTCAAGAAAGACACCACAAAGATATCAATCTTCAGCATTTGTATTGTTGGTGATGTTTTTAATCATGATAATTGTTTTGTGCAGCGAAGGAATGCAGTTGGAAAACTTGGTTTGTCTACACTCCAAAAGGTGACAGCTGCATTTCGACAACTAGCATATGCAGTTCCAGCAGATGCAACTGATGAGTACATTAAAATTGGAGAGTCTACAGCACTCGAGTGTGTTAAGAGGTTCTGTCGTGCTATTGTAGCGATATATAAAGAGCAATATTTGCGATCGCCCACTCCCAACGACGTTGCTAGACTGCTTTATATTGGTAAGCAACGGGGTTTCCCAAGAATGTTAGGCAGTCTAGATTGTATGCACTGGAAATGGAAAAATTGTCCAACAGCTTGGGTAGGACAATATGCCGGGCGAAGTGGATCTCCAACAATTATTCTAGAAGCTGTGGCTGATTATGATCTATGGATATGACATGCTTATTTTGGGATGCCAGGATCCAACAATGACATTAATGTTTTGGAGACATCTAATCTTTTCTCGAACCTTGCTACAGGTGTTGCTCCTCCAGCACATTATGTTATTCAAGGGAAAGAATACAATATGGGATATTATTTAGCTGATAATATATATCCCAAATGGGCAACTCTTGTGCAAACTATCCATTCACCAAGTGGTCCGAAAAAACAATATTTTGCGAAAAAACAAGAAGCATGTAGAAAAGATGTGGAACGTGCATTTGGAGATCTTCAAAGTAGATTTGCAATTGTGGCGAATCCAGCACGCTTGTGGTTGAAAAGTGATTTGCAAGATATCATGACTACATGCATAATAATGCATAATATGATAGTAGAGGATGAACGAGATCTTAATGCTCCAATTCAAGAAAACTTGGAAGTGTCACCTCCAGACATCGAATTTGCTGAGAATTAACCTACTCGCTTTCAGGATTTTCTTGGTCGATTTAGACAAATTAGAGATACAGATGCTCATTTTGCACTTCGAAATGCATTAATTGATCATTTGTGGGAAGAATATTCTAATTCAGAAAATTAAGAATTATGACTATGTAACATCTATTTCCCTTTCAATAAAAATAAGTTGTTGTTTTTGTTTTCATTTTACCTTAAGTTTCATTCAATTACTCATATAACTTTTTATTTATACAATTTGAATATAAATAATAAAATTGTATTAAACAACTTGTAGGTGTAAATATATTAATCAATTATAATATATTTGAAAAATATGATTAAATAAATTCATAATTAAAAATATAATGGAATATTCCTTTTTAGTGCAAAAAGTAGTGCAGAGTGCTGTAGATGAAAATACTGTTTCTGCACTACTTTAGTGCAAAATCTGCATTAAAGTAGTGCTAGTGCTGGAGATGCTCTTATATACTTCCTCTATGAGTATATGGCTCTAAATATGAGTCATCCCAAAAAAGGAATACGCGGCACTCTCCCTCTCATCTAACTCTTATCAACCTTATGACTCAGCACATGACCCTTATTTTATTTTCTTTTATTTATTATATGGACTATTCTTTGATGTATATATATATATATATATGATTTTATCTTTAAATTATTATTTTTAGAGCAACTAATATTATACATAAAAATCACTGGCACCTAATTTCTCGTTCTTAACAGATCCTTTAGCATACATTAGGAGTTTTCAATCACCAATGACCAACGAACAAATTTATGATTTCCTAAGTTTAATTAAATAAAATTAACATGTTCTATAATATCCATGTAAACTCAAGTATCACAAAATAAATAACAAGAAATTCATAAAATGCATGGATGCACAAAGAAAAGAGATTCGGGGTATCACATATCTTCATGTTATGTTAGTGTTACCTTCGTGTTATTTTAGTTAAATGGTTTTAAACTAAGGGTATAAAATCTGGAGATGAGGTCACGCTAACATAACACGAAGGTAACACTAACATAACATGAAGGTAACGACCAAAATACGTGAAAAAGTAAAGAGGCGCGAGCTGGTCGGGCCAGCCCAGCCCGTGCGAGGCCCGCGCGCGGCCCGTATAGGAGAGTAACTCTAAAATTAATCAAAACCGGAATCAGAATGATATTTACCACAATATCGTTGATACACTGGCGATATTTGGTTTGAAAATTAAAACATCATATTCTGTTTTGGTTGCATGATTTGAGCAACATTTTGACGATATTTTCGAAATATCATGAATTTTTTTATCCCCGTTATAAGTAATCAGAATCTTGTTACAAGGGTGATCAGATTAATTAACATTTGAGTAGGTCTTGTGTGAGACCAGCTCACGAATTTTTTTTCGTGAGACGGGTCTACCCATAACCCACACCTAGCAATTCATATGGAAATATGTGGATATGAGTTCAATTCATTGATAATAAGGATCCGTCTCACGGAAACTATCCGTGAGACCGTCTCACATGAGTTTTTGTGTTAACATTTTACTTGAAAACTAATTTTAGCTTTACAAACAAAATTGTACTATTGTTTTTTGACAGAAAGATTTTTAAAGATTAGATGACTCTTTTCATTATATTGTTTTTGATATATAATGAAGTAGTTCTTGTGTGAGATCGTCTCACGGATCTTTTTTCGTGAGACGAGCCAACCCATAATCCACACATATCAATTCATATAGAAATATGTCGATATGGATTCAATTCATGGGTTTTAAGGATCCGTCTCACGGAAACTATCCGTAAGACTGTCTCAGATGAGTTTTTGTGTATATAATGCAGTTTAATTTTGGAAAAGTTTATTTAAATATAATCAAAAAGTTCATTTTGTTTTAAGATTTTTTGATTTGAACATGATAAAAAAAATTAGAATATAAAAAAATCAAGAAAGAAAACTAACTTATTAATTGTTTAAAAATGAAATTATTTTGATAATTTAAAATTTCACATAATGAAAGTTATAAAACCTATCATTAATTTTAGTCTATTTTTGTGGAAATTAAACTGCAACTCATCTTCAACACTGTGCATTGCCTTTTGCAACAAAAAACGAAAATTCATAAATAAATGGATGAGATGTGAGCAATGATGGATCTAGAATTCTGTTTCAAGGGGGTAAAATTATTTAATTTATAAATTTTATAACATAAGGGGGACGAACCCTATAAATCATTGATAATAATGAAAAATATCGAAAAAATTTATATATAACAATTTTGATATAACAATTTTGAAAATCTAAGGGGAAACTGCCGCCCTCGCACCCCCTTAAATCTATCCCTGGATATGAATGCGATTCGATGGCTTACAAAAGGTTATACTTTCATTTAGTTGATCCTGCTCATGCATACTTGAATATAATATGTGTTAAAATATAGTTGAACACTATATTTTAACACTATATATATATTCAGGGACGGACCCAAGATTTTTGTTGAGGGGCCATATATAAAAAAAAGTGATACAAACAATTTTAAAAACAAGATCATAAATTAGTAACAACTTCGATAAAATAAATATCACTAAAACTTGTGTACCCCCGGGGTACGGATCTAATACTTGAATATAATATGTGTTAAAATATAGTTGAACACTATATTTTAACACTATATATATATTCAGGGACGGACCCAAGATTTTTGTTGAGGGGCCATATATAAAAAAAAGTGATACAAACAATTTTAAAAACAAGATCATAAATTAGTAACAACTTCGATAAAATAAATATCACTAAAACTTGTGTACCCCCGGGGTACGGATCTTAGATCCGTACCCCCAAAACCGACCCGACCCGCTCCATATACAATTCGGATCTATTATAAATAACAATACTTAGCGGTTTTTTTATGGTTTTGAGTTTCTTCTTCGCGTTTCCATTCTTCTGCACTCTTCTTCTATCTTTCTCAACTTTTTTGCTTCGATTTCGTCTCCTTAAAGTTTGTTTTGGGGTTGATTTTCCGTTTTCGTTGAAGAATATCGGTGCTTTGGAAGTATTTTCAGCCGTATTTCATTCTTCGGTTTGGTGGTAAGTATTTTTGTGCATGCGATGATTTTTTTTTGTTTAGATTGTTTGCAGTACTTATAATCGAGTATTTATTTGTTTATTTTGTTCGTTTGCACTCGATTTGTTTGTTTTTGTGTTTGTGTGTTTGAATTTCTAGGGTTTTTTTAGTTCTTTTGTTCTATGTTTTGATTATCTTCTCTAGTTTTGTAGTTTATGTAAAATCTGTAGTTTAATGTTACGTAGCGCAAAAAATGTTGTTCTGTAGTTCTCCAACATTGTGTAATATAGGTCTTTATACATATATGTGTACATGCAGGGCATATATCAAGAGATGTAGAGTGTGTTGTGTACTGAGTTGATGAATATGTTCTGGATAATGCTGAATATGCCTGATCTTTATTATGCGAAGCTTCACTCTGTTTTTCAAGCTTAATACTGTGATTAACTTTAGCTTTGTTTTGATTTTGATGCTAGTGATTTGTGCTTTTTCTGTGTTTTTATTGGAAACTCATTAAAATATAAGAATGAAGTTTTTTAGAGTTCAAATGGAGTCCATCTGGTTTATATGCATCTGGGTTATATGAAATCTGGTATTACAACTATGCCTTAAGGGTATTACAGTTATATACATATGGTATTACAACTATGTCTTAAGGGTATTACAATTATATGATTTTATTTTTTTTGTTTAGATTGTTTGCAGTACTTTATAATCGAGTATTTGTTTGTTTATTTTGTTCTTCTGCACTTGATTTGTTTGTTTTTGTGTTTGTGTGTTTGAATTTCTAGAGTTTTTTTTTAGTTCTTTTGTTCTATGTTTTGATTGTCTTCTCTAGTTTTGTAGTTTATGTAAAATCTGTAGTTTAATGTTTGTATGTTTATAAACTGTAATACTTTTAGTTTTTTTATTGTAGAAAGATGGATAATATAAGCAAAAAAGGGTTGAAGAGGAAGGTAATTGTTACTGATGAAGCTGCAATTCGTGGGAAAAGAGGAAGTTTGCATAAGAGAGCTAATGTTAGCGGGTTGGATTTGACAATTTCTGATGTTCCTGCTGATAGGTATTATACTTACATTGATGTGTTACATCTTTTAGTTCTAGGTATCATATGTTTTACTTTAAAGAACTGAAGATGATCCGATCAAGTGTTTTGTATGAAGAAACCATAAGACAAAAGAAATTGATAGAAAAAGGTTTAGAGGCTGTTTTAGTTAATGTACATACATGTATTACATATATACCTTTATGGTATCACATATATACATATAGAGTATTACATGTTTACCTCTATGGTATTGCATTTATACTCTAGAGTATTACATATGTATCTTAATGGTATTACATATATATACATAGGGTATTACATGTATACATTTATGGTATTACATATATACACATAAGGAATCATATATGTACCTGTTTTATTATGCATTTTTTATAATTTTTGTAGTGTGAAGAAGATTACGAAGGAAAAGGTTGTTGAGAAGGAAAAGGTTGTTGAGAAGAAAGGCCAAGTTAGACTGAAGAAAAAAAAGAATGATGAAGATATATTTCAGGAGGATGTTGTTCATTTGAAAAGGTACTTATATGTTTTGGTATTATGTATTTAGAACAATTTTCAATATCTATTAAGGGTATTTTTTATATTTACATGAATTAATGTAAATATATCATATTATTTTTGCAGCATGTTTATTACTCAGTGTAGGCCTAATGGTATATTTGATCTTGTGAAATCTTTGAATGACAAGCAGAAAGAAGATGTTAGAAATATTGGATTAGGTGGGTTTTTACATTTAAATTTTAGAAAATGCAATATGAAGATGATGAGGTGGTTAGTTTTAATTGCAAGAGTAGGATGCTTAAAATTGATAGTCATCGACGCTTTGCTGTTACAACGGACGATGTTTATGATGTTTTTATGATACCTAGGAATGAAGGTTGTAGTGTTCCAAAACATGTTACGGGTGACAATATCCCTAACATGTTAGAGAGGTTAGGTGAGTTGTATGGAATTGGTTCAAGATCTCCGTTACGAGCACTTGCTGATGTGATGCAGACACGTTTGCTTGATGGAGGCGATGATTTTAAAAGGATTTTTGTTTTGTATGCAATGTCTTCTTTTTTGACTCCTTCAGCAAACCGTCTTTTAAATATGAGTGTTATTGAGTCTGTTGTAGATGTTAGTATGATTCGAAGGTATGACTGGTGCACATATGTTTTGGAAAAGCTGTGTGATGCTGTTGATTCATTCAAGAGGAATGATCAAACAAAAAATGTTTGTGGCTGCGTTGTGTTGCTCCAAATTTTGTATTTCCAAAGGATGAAATGGCAGGGGGTTGCTGCACCTAAGACATTGCCTCTCATCCAACATTGGAGTGATGAGAAAATTTCAAGAAGATGCCAAGAGGAGGTTTCTGCTGGCTGCTTTGGCGAAGAAGGAGAGCTTATTCTCAAGGGTTACCCTATTTCATCAATGGGTAAGGTTGCTGGAATGGATCTTGAGGGTGAATGTCAGAAGGAGAAAGAAGTGGTGGATGATGGAATTCATTTGAAGAGTGATCAACGTTCAAGTGGACAGAAAAAGATATGTTTTGATTTACCGGAAGGAGAGCAGGATGATGAAGAAATTAAGAGGATTGCGAAAGATGTACGTGTTTTTTTAAAATAGTAAGTAATTTTTGACATTGTAGTGTTATTTTGTTTGAAAGTTTTTTTTTTCAGGAAATACACGAGGCATTTCTGTGCTACAAAAGAGACATTTCTATTGTGTCCAATCATCATATGTCAAAGCTGCTGAACATGAAGAAAAAAATGGAAAGTAATCAAGCAGGCAGCCCCACAACTGAAATGTCGGATTCATCACAGAAGTTCTTTTCAGATGAGAAGTTCCACAAATATATTGATGATGTTGTAGAGAATTTTTTGAAGATGAAGAAGTTAGCTGCTGAAATGCCCTCATTCGAGCTCTTGACACCAGAACCTCCACAGTACAAAGAATCAATTGATGATCCAGTGCAAGAACATACACCAGAACCTCCACAGTACAAAGAATCAATTGATGATCCAGTGCAAGAACATACTTCTGATGAGGACATCCCTTCAGAGAAAGAGTTGAATGATGCAATGGATTCTGTTGGTTTGAAAAGCAAAAATGCAGAGGAGGCTGGAGATTTTTGGAGCATCAATGAAGATATAGGATATTTGTCTGAGTTTTTTGTGCATTCAAAGCACATTTTTGAGTCAATGGATCAGAAACACAAAGAGATTGTAGACTACTGCTGCTATGAAGATGGATCTGTCAACTGTAATGAGTAAGTTTATTTTATCTGATTTTTTATATATATACTGGTGTTACATGCATGTATTAAAGGTATTACATGTATACATATAGGGTATTACAACAATGCCTAAAGAGTATTGCTTGTTTATATGTATGGTATTACAGTTATATACATATGAGGTATTACAATTATGCATTAAGGGTATTGCATGTATAACTGTATGGTATTACAATTATGCATTAAGGGTATTGAATGTATAACTGTATGGTATTACAATGGTACATTAAGGGTATTGCATGTATAACTGTATGGTATTACAATGGTACATATACGGTATTACAACTATGTTTTAAGGGTATTGCATGTATAACAATTACAATTATATATACATATGGGGTATTTTGTGTATTGGATGTATAACATTATGGTATTACAGTTAGATATATAGGGTATTATATGTTTTCCTTAAGGGTATGACAAGTAGATATATAGTTTGTTACATATATAGTTGTATGGTATTACATAAATGTTTTCTTCATTACTTAATATGCTCCATTTTATTATTAATACAGAAGTATTTTTTCTTTCATTTTTTTTTTTTTTGCAGTGAAAGATTGTTTCATAATGGTTATTTCAATTTCGTGCCAAAGGAAGATATTGTTTCGTTGATTCCAAAATGTGAAATATATCAATCTGTCATTAGTGCTTGGTGTTTGATTGTGAATAGTGAAGAAGACGTTGGAAAAAGAAGTCGATTTGTGTTCAACTTGGAACACAGTGTAAGTTTTATAATAAATTGAATTTTTTCTAAGATTTTTTATGTTTTTTGTGATTTGTGAGTTATTTAACGTCTTTATTTTTGTATTAGATTTACTTGGATAAGATGTTGGGAAATGGTGATGATTTTGAAGAAAATTCAGTATGCATGAGAGGTTGCTGGAAGACGTGGATGGCTTCTAATAAGAATACCCTCCGTTCGGTTGATATGGTACTTATTTTCATAATACTCTTTTTTATTAAATTATAACTTTTTAATGTTTTTTTCCTTATGGAAATTGTAGATCTTTATCCCTTTCTGTCTCAATGGTCACTATACTGTTGCTGTACTAAATCTTGTTGATAAGAAGTTTCAATATCTGGATAATAGAAAATACAAGGATGAGAATAAATTTTTCAAAGCTGCTGAAATATTGGTAAGGTTTTCTTAATGATTTTTTCAGTTTAATAAGTTGTTTTCTTATGATGAAATTCAATTTAATATTTTTTTTTTCCTTTTTGAATGTTGTGCAGAGAACTGAAATGATTAAATTTCTAATTGAAATGAAGCATGAAAATGTAACATCCCCAATTTATTTAAATTTAAAACCAAGAAAACGCGTATAAATTAATTTTTCTTCGCAGCGGAAATTCATAAATAAAAATTAAAAACAAAAATTTAATTAATTACTCGAAAACAATTTAATGGGAATGTTATAGAAAATTCTTGACTAACATGCAAATTAAAAACGTCATAGATTCTCAAAGAAGTAGTGAAGATAACAAAATGCTAAAATGAAATGATTTTGAGAAAACGTCCAATCACTAATTATTTTAAACAAAAGATAATATATTGTCTCTAGCCACCGCGCAGCCACCATCTTGCGTCCATGAATAATTAATCTGAAATGTTAGATTTGTTTGGGGTGAGCAAAACACGAGCTCAGTGGGGACATGCTTGTCTAAATTAAAGGCAACATGCGAAATAAGACAAATATCACAACATGCATAAAAACATTTTCCTCGTCTTGGGATTGGCCAATCAATAGCACGGCGGGCAAACCCGAAGGCCTACTTATGACCCATGGACCTTTGACGGCCCCTGGCTAATTCTGAGCACGGCGGGCAAACCCGAAGGTCTATGAAGACCCATGGACCTTTGACGGCCCCTGGCTAGTTCTCATGCATAGATCATAAATCATAGCAAGCATTTTCATAAATAACTTTCATTAGACACATTGCATCAATTCATCAATCACCTCACATAAAACATTTAATAGAGACAAACACGTAAAAGAAATCCCCACCTTAACAGTTGAAAAACCTTGAATGCTATGAGAATGAATGCAAGCTTATATCTCGTGGTTCACACCTTCTTCGTCACCTAATCACCCAAAATAAAAGGGAAAATACACTTAATATTTATTCTATAATTTAATAACTTTTATTATTTATTTTAGATTGAACTAAGGCTTTAAATGGTCTTAAAATAAATCTGAACTAATCTGGAAATTAAATTAAGTCTTTTAGGCTTAATCTGAAATTCTAAAATACTACCTATATCTGATTTAAAGTAAAACTAGGTTACAACAGAATCAATTTTAGATGTATTGGACCACATAGTAATACAATTTCTCTCTCCTCAGTGGACCCCACCCATCATTCCTCTCTCTACACTCTCTCTCCTCTCTCTCTCTCCTCTCACACGATTCCTTCTCTTCTCTTTTTCTCTTTTTCTCTCTCTTCTCAATTGGTCCTCTCTCTTTCTCTCTCTCTTTCTCTCTCTTCTATGATCTCCTCTCTCTCTCGGTCAACTCTCTCTCTCTCCCTAACTTTCTTTCTCTTCCCCCTCTCATTCCCTCTTGCACGTCACTGCCTCTCTCTCACTCTTTTAATTTCTTTCTTCTTCTCCTTCATCATATAACTCATCTAAACATTAACATGTATAATCTACTATTTTGTAACATGATAAAAATCTATACCCTAAGAATTGAATCACTGCAGAATTTAAATATGAAGAAATTATTATCTTAATCTACTTGATTCTACTCCTAATCAATTCTATCATATATCCCTAATTAATTAAATAGAGATTAACCGATATTGATCCAAATTCTACTTTGAAAGGCTTGAAGAAAAGGAACTGGAAAAGAAAGAAAACACGTACCTTTCTGCCGTTCCTTTGAAAACTGTGGGACCCTAAAATCCTATTCCTCATTATTTATATATTGATTTTACGGGCCCTCAATCCTTGTTGGGCCACACTTAAAAATTATTTATTTATGGGCTCACCACTAACATGACCCATCTTAATTTTATTATCTTGATTAATTAATTTGCTATAAGATACCAATAATTTATTAATTAGTATACTAGAATACTATTAAAATTTGGGGTGCTACATCCTTACCCCCTTAAATTAATTTCGTCCTCGAAATTTAGGACTTACCCGATGTTGGAAAATCTGGATATTTTGCTCGGAATTCGTCCTCTCGTTCCCATGTAGCCTCTTCTGCCGCATGATGACTCCATTGTACTTTAATTAGATTGACCTCTCGACTCCTTAGTTTGTGTACCTTGCGGTCCAAAATTTTCTCCGGATACTCCTCATATGTCAGGTTAGGGTTGATCTCCATAGTCGCATAGCTGATGATGTGTCTTTGATCATACACATACTTCCTCAACATGGATACGTGGAAAACATTATGAACGGCTGCAAACTCCGGTGGCAAAGCCAAACGATAGGCCAACTCTCTCACTCGCTCCAAAATCTCGAACGGTCCAACAAACCTCGGCCTCAACTTTCCTCTTTTCCCAAAACGAACGACTCCCTTGGTTGGTGCCACCTTGAGAAATACATGATCTCCTACATCGAAACTTATGTCCTTCCTCCGTATGTCTGCATAGGACTTTTGTCTATCATGAGCCGTCTTGATTCTCTCTCGTATCTCTTGTATCACTGCAACAGTCTGCTCCACTAGTTCAGGACCCAACATTTTTCTTTCTCCAACCTCGTCCCAATATAACGGCGATCTACACTTCCTTCCATAGAGCGCTTCATATGGAGCCATTCCGATAGAAGATTGAAAACTATTATTGTAGGCGAACTCCACTAGAGGTAAATATTTCTCCCAATTGCTTCCCAATTCCAGTGTAGTTGCTCGCAACATGTCTTCCAATGTCTGTATAGTCCTTTCTGACTGACCATCTGATTGTGGATGATAAGCGGTGCTGAAGTTCAACTTCGTACCCATAGCTTCGTGTAGGCTCCTCCAAAACTTTGATGTGAAACGAGAATCTCTATCGGATACGATAGAGACAGGTATCCCATGCAACTTGACAATCTCTCGAATGTAGACTTGCGCATATTGTTCCAAGGTGAAAGTCATTTTCACTGGTAGAAAATGTGCAGACTTTGTGAGTCGATCCACCACTACCCATATTGCATGATTTCCTTTACTTGTCCTTGGCAGACCTACGACAAAGTCCATTGTAATTTGTTCCCATTTCCACTGAGGAATTTCAAGTGGCTTAAGCAATCCTGACGGTCTCTGATGCTCGGCTTTCACTTGCTGGCAATAAAGACACTTTGCCACAAACTCCCCAATATCCCTTTTCATACCTCTCCACCAAAAAGCTCTCTTCAAGTCATTGTACATCTTTGTACCTCCAGGGTGCGCTGTGTACGGTGTACAATGGGCTTCCTCCAGGACTTCTTTCTTCAACCTTTCCTCTCCCGGTATACACCATCTCCCTTCAAAAGTTAGTAGGCCATCATCGGCAATAACGAACCCTTTTTCACCTCCGGCTGTCATTTCCTCTTTTATTTTACACAAGAAGACATCTCGGTCTTGCGCCTCTTTAACCCTTTTCCTCAATGTGGGTTGTATAATTAAGGTTGCCAATACCGACCTTGTATCGCTTGGAGGTGTCACAACCTCGAGATTCAACTTTACAAACTCTTTCACCAACAGTTCTTGTGTTGTGAGCATACTTGTCAATTCCCCTTTTGATTTCCGGCTTAATGCATCGGCTACCACATTAGCTTTGCCGGGATGGTAATGAATGGTACAATCATAGTCCTTCACCAATTCCAGCCATCGTCTTTGTCTCATGTTTAATTCCTTCTGTGTGAAAAGATACTTCAGACTTTTGTGGTCCGTATATATCTCGCACTTACTTCCATACAGATAGTGACGCCAGATCTTCAATGCATGTACAACGGCTGCCAATTCCAAGTCATGTGTAGGATAGTTTATCTCATGTGATTTCAACTGTCTCGAAGCATATGCAATAACCTTGCCATGTTGCATTAGAACACATCCCAGCCCTTGTTTTGACGCGTCACTGTATATGACAAACTCCTCAGTAGGGTCAGGAATAGTCAAAACCGGCGCAGTAGTAAGTCTTCTCTTCAACTCTTGAAAACACTCTTCACACTTATCAGTCCATACAAACTTCTCTCCCTTTCTTGTCAACCGCGTCATTGGGGCTGCTAACTTCGAGAATCCTTCTATGAATCTTCGATAGTACCCGGCTAAACCCAAGAAACTGCGTACCTCGTTCGCACTGGTTGGCGTTTTCCAACTATTAACAGCCTCAACCTTGCTAGGATCAACCTCGATTCCATGTGAAGTGACCACATGTCCGAGAAAAGCCACACGTTCCAACCAAAACTCACATTTCTTGAACTTCGCATACAACTTTTCCTTTCGCAGTACTCCCAATACGATCCTCAAATGCTCCTCATGTTGCACCTTATCTCTCGAGTATATCAAGATGTCGTCTATGAAAACGATCACAAACTGATCCAAATAAGGGTGAAATACTCGGTTCATCAAATCCATGAAAACTGCAGGAGCGTTGCTAAGTCCAAAAGGCATCACTACAAACTCATAATGACCATAACGTGTTCTGAAAGCTGTCTTAGGTATATCCTCCTCCTTGATCTTTAGCTGATGATAGCCCGACCTCAAATCAATCTTCGAAAACACTCCAGCTCCCCTCAGTTGATCAAAAAGATCTTCTATCCGAGGAAGTGGATACTTGTTCTTTATTGTTAGCCGATTGAGCTCTCTGTAGTCAATGCACATCCTTAAGGTCCCATCTTTCTTCTTCACAAATAAAACCGGTGCTCCCCACGGCGAAACACTGGGTCTGATAAAGCCCATATCCAGCAACTCTTGTAACTGAGTCTTTTAACTCTTGTAGTTCCTTTGGTGCCATTCTGTAGGGTACCTTCGATATTGGTGCTGCTCCAGGAATCAAATCTATGACGAACTCCACTTGTCGATCTGGGGGAATTCCAGGCAGATCTTTCGGAAAAACGTCTGCAAACTCACGTACTATAGGAACGACGTCAACAGTATGCTCAACGGACTCTAAACCTATCACATTCACTAGATACCCTTGACAACTCCCTTTTCTCAACATTCGCATTGCCTTCATTGCTGGTATGACACGCGGAATAGATAAACATCTTGTCGCATCATACGCTATCTCACCAACCCCGGATAAAACCAAAGTCACGACCCTTTCTTGACACTTAATGTTAGCTTTATACTTAGATAACCAATTCATGCCCAAAATCACATCAAAATCTTTCATACTCACCACATATAAATCGGCCTCTAAGTTCCTCCCACAAAAGATAATATTTACCCCTTTTACCATCGAGCTAGCAGTTATAGGTTTTCCCGACGGTAAACTAATTTCAAGCGGCTCAAAAACGGTTACCCTTCTACCCTTAATTAGATCACAAAACTTGGAGGAAATGAAAGAGTGTGTGGCTCCGGTGTCAAATAACACATAAGCAGGCATGTTGGATATTGTTAACATACCTGACAAGGTCCCTTGCTCCTGATCATTGCTGCCCTCAACCATTGCAAACATACGCGATTTCCCTCCAGATGCTTGTCCTGTTCTCCCTCCAGTTGACTGCCCCTTTCCTGTCGACCCATTACGAATTACCCCTGGGCAATCATACGACATATGTCCTGATTGGTGACACCTAAAGCATTTCCCTTGTCCAAGCAGACACTCCCCTCTATGAAGCTTTCCACAAGTAGTGCAAGGTGGTCTGGTCGTCGTCACACTTGGTCGTACAACCTGACTGTTTGATGAGTTGCCTCCGGTTCTAGTTTGTCCTCCCTGCTTCTGGTTTCTATTCTGACTAGGGCCTTCCCATTTCCTTTTCCCTGATCCTTCAGTCTGCCCCGATAGCCTCCTTCCATATCCATACTTGCAGAGATCACTTGAGCTCTCGCCACAGCCTGTGAGTAGTCTAGGTCCAGATGTGCAGATAGAATGTTACGGATACTCGGTCTCAACCCCTTGATGAACCTCTGTGCCTTCTTCCGTTCAGTATCAATCAGATGCGTAGCAAACCGGCTCAGCTGGTTGAACTTCCTCTCGTATTCGGTCACTGAAAGTCCTCCTTGTTTGAGAGTTAGAAACTCATTCTCCATCTGGTCACGGTACACCTGGGGGTAGTACTTATCCATTACAATATCCTTAAACTCGGTCCAAGTCAGTGCATTTCTTTCCTCTTGTGGCTTCAGTCTCCAATATGCCTCCCACCAATGGTCAGCATCCTCTATTAGTTGATATGCAGCACAGTCAATCCTCTGGGCATCAGTGCAGTCGATGAGTGCAAACGTACGCTCCAAGGATCGAAACCATTCCTCCACATAAGCAGGTCCTTGTCGTCCATTAAACTTTGGCGGTCCATGTCGGCGAAATTGTTCTACCACTTGCACTCGATTGTTCGCAGTGTTGGGTGCATTCTGGAGAGCATTCATGAATTGGTTCAACAGATCCTGCCCTGCATTAGGGGCTGGCTGTCGTCCACGACCCCTAGCGGCTTGGTTTCCCTCAGCAGCTGGGTTCTCATGTGCAGCTTGATCTTGATTCACAACGTTACGTCTTGGAGGCATTTTCTATGTCAGCACATAAATTCTTCTTAGTTGAATCCAAATTTGTTTATAAGGATAAGTATGAAATAAATTAAATAACAACCCATAAAGAGAAATTATTTCAAAAAGTAAAATAATCATATAGTAATAATATTAAAAATAATAATAAATATATATATAAAGCATAACGATGTTAATTACATCCACTTCGTCTTAAATAAAAAGAAACTGCAAATGTAGAATGAAAATGTAAACTATCTAAAAATAAGAGTACCCCGAAATAAAATAGGAATTCATCTACTAAATACTATTATAATATATATGCATCTCAAATGAACTACTTTGAATCCTCCCTAAGTATCCATAACTGCACCACTAGTCGATCCTTCTCCTTCTTCTGGTTCCTCCTCGGGTTCCTCTTCGGGTTCTTCCTCGTCACCCTCATCAGGCTTTTCTTCCCAACGTGATGTGACGTCTTCACTTCGTATAGTCCATGTAGAATAAAGCACTCCTGAGAATCTTGCATAGCTTATAGTTGGCACGTTGGATTGTGTGGTGAACCTTGCCATCTGAAAGAAAATGTGCCTAGCTCGTTCTTGCCAAACTCTGGGGAGGATCTCCATGAGTTTGCAACACGTCCAATAGTCAGAAATCCCCTCTCCAAAGTCTTTTACGTCCCTCCACTTTTTCAGTAAGGAATCGATATTGGTACCCAAACTAAGTTCACTATCGTACTTATAGTTCTTATACGACTCCACTCTAACCTCAGGAGGCCAAATAGGCATGGTCCTCTTAGCATACGAAAACCTACGCGCCATCTACTCACATACATAAAGAATTTTATTATTATTAAATTATTGCTAAGGCATGAACTCTCCATCTATTTATAACATGCATAATGATATGTCATGAAAATTCCATAAACATGGGTTTGAAATTTTTTTTTTTTTTATTTTTTTTATTTTTTTTTTATTTTTTTTATTTTTTTATTTTTTATATTATTATTATTATTTTTTTTTTATTATTATTATTATTTTTTTGCATGATCATTGATCTCTTTGAAAAGAGCACATCATAATTCATCGTTTCATACCTCGACATTGTTGACGCGATGGAGCTGGGCGGCAGTAGCTAGTGACTTATTTATTTATTTATTATCTTAATTAAATCATATTTTATTGAAACCATTAATTAATTTCAAATTTTTTTTTTACGAGTCTACAGAAACGTCGACCCGCTCTGATACCACTATGTAACATCCCCAATTTATTTAAATTTAAAACCAAGAAAACGCGTATAAATTAATTTTTCTTCGCAGCGGAAATTCATAAATAAAAATTAAAAACAAAAATTTAATTAATTACTCAAAGACAATTTAATGGGAATGTTATAGAAAATTCTTGACTAACATGCAAATTAAAAACGTCATAGATTCTCAAAGAAGTAGTGAAGATAACAAAATGCTAAAATGAAATGATTTTGAGAAAACGTCCAATCACTAGTTATTTTAAACAAAAGATAATATATTGTCTCTAGCCACCGTGCAGCCACCATCTTGCGTCCATGAATAATTAATCTGAAATGTTAGATTTGTTTGGGTGAGCAAAACACGAGCTCAGTGGGGACATGCTTGTCTAAATTAAAGGCAACATGCGAAATAAGACAAATATCACAACATGCATAAAAACATTTTCCTCGTCTTGGGATTGGCCAATCAATAGCACGGCGGGCAAACCCGAAGGCCTACTTATGACCCATGGACCTTTGACGGCCCTGGCTAATTCTGAGCACGGCGGGCAAACCCGAAGGTCTATGAAGACCCATGGACCTTTGACGGCCCCTGGCTAGTTCTCATGCATAGATCATAAATCATAGCAAGCATTTTCATAAATAACTTTCATTAGACACATTGCATCAATTCATCAATCACCTCACATAAACGCATTTAATAGAGACAAACAGGTAAAAGAAATCCCCACCTTAACAGTTGAAAAACCTTGAATGCTATGAGAATGAATGCAAGCTTATATCTCGTGGTTCACACCTTCTTCGTCACCTAATCACCCAAAATAAAAGGGAAAATACACTTAATATTTATTCTATAATTTACTAACTTTTATTATTTATTTTAGATTGAACTAAGACTTTAAAGGGTCTTAAAATAAATCTGAACTAATCTGGAAATTAAATTAAGTCTTTTAGGCTTAATCTGAAATTCTAAAATACTACCTATATCTGATTTAAAGTAAAACTAGGTTACAACAGAATCAATTTTAGATGTATTGGACCACATAGTAATACAATTCTCTCTCCTCAGTGGACCCCACACCATCATTCCTCTCTCTACACTCTCTCTCCTCTCTCTCTCTCCTCTCACACGGATCTCCTTCTCTTCTCTTTCTCTCTTTTTCTCTCTCTTCTCAATTGATCCTCTCTCTTCTCTCTCTCTTCTCTCTCTCTATGATCTCCTCTCTCTCTCTCGGTCAACTCTCTCTCTCTCCCTAACTCTCTTTCTCTTCCCCCTCTCATTCCCTCTTGCACGTCACTGCCTCTCTCTCACTCTTTTAATTTCTTTCTTCTTCTCCTTCATCATATAACTACATCTAAACATTAACATGTATAATCTACTATTTTGTAACATGATAAAAATCTTATACCCTAAGAATTGAATCACTGCAGAATTTAAATATGAAGAAATTATTATCTTAATCTACTTGATTCTACTCCTAATCAATTCTATCATATATCCCTAATTAATTAACTAGAGATTAATCGATGTTGATCCAAATTCTACTTTGAAAGGCTTGAAGAAAAGAAACTGGAAAAGAAAGAAAACACGTACCTTTCTGCCGTTCTTCTGAAAACTGTGAGACCCTAGAATCCTATTCCTGATTATTTATATATTGATTTTACGGGCCCTCAATCCTTGTTGGGCCACACTTAATAATTATTTATTTATGGGCTCACCACTAACATGACCCATCTTAATTTTATTATCTTGATTAATTTGCTATAAGATACCAATAATTTATTAATTATTACACTAGACTGCTATTAAAATTTTGGGTTGCTACACCGAAAAATTATAAACTATTCCCTAAAAACCCTAATTTACCCCTATGTAATTTTTAAAATTTTCCAAAGCGTAATATTTAATTTTTTTCTATTAGATCGACTTGATATGATGCCAAAATAAAACATATGAGAGAAAAAAAATGTGTGGCCATTAAAACACTGAAACATTGCACATGATTTACCGAAAACCCCAATTTACCCCTACAGAATTTTGAATTTTTTTTTAAAGCGTAAATTTTCATTAGTTTTCATTACATCGACTTGATATGATCCCAGAAAAGTAAATATGCGAGAAAACAAGGTTCTTGTGGTCATTAATGCACCGAAAAATTGTAAACGATTCCCTAAAAACCCTAATTTACCCCTATGGAATTTCGTAAATTTTCCCTAGTGTAAATTGTCATTTGATTTTCATTAGATATTTGACTTGATATGACGTCAAAACAATATGTATGAGTGAAAAAATGATTTTCGTGGTCATTAAAACACTGAAAAATTACACACTAGTTATCGAAAACCCCAATTTACCCTTATGGAATTTTGAAATTTTTTGAAAGCGTAAATTTTCATTTATTTTTCATTTGATTAACTTGATATGATGCTAGAAAAGCAAATATGCCGGAAAACAAGGTTCTTGTGGTCATTGATGCATCGGAAAATTGTAAACAATTCCCTAAAAACCCCAATTTACCCCTATGTAATTTTTTTTATTTTCCAAAGCGTAAAAATTTCATTTATTTTTTATTAGATCGACTTGATATGATGCCAAAATAAAACATATGAGAGAAAAAAAATGCGTGGCCATTAAAACACTGAAACATTGCACATGATTTACCGAAAACCCCAATTTACCCCTACAGAATTTTGAATTTTTTTTGAAAGCCTAAATTTTCATTAGTTTTTCATTTCATCGACTTGATATGATCCCAGAAAAGTACATATGCGAGAAAACAAGGTTCTTGTGGTCATTAATGCACCGAAAAATTGTAAACGATTCCCTAAAAACCCTAATTTACCCCTATGGAATTTTGTAAATTTTCCCTAGCGTAAATTGTCATTGGATTTTCATTTGATATTCGACTTGATATGATGTCAAAACAATATATATGAGTGAAAAAAAGATTTTCGTGGTCATTAAAACACTGAAAAATTACACACTAGTTACCGAAAACCCTAATTTACCCTTATGGAATTTAGAAATTTTTTGAAAGCGTAAATTTTCATTTATTTTTCATTTGATTAACTTGATATGATGCTAGAAAAGCAAATATGCCGGAAAACAAGGTTCTTGTGGTCATTGATCCACCGAAAAATTATAAACCATTCCCTAAAAACCCTTATTTACCCCTATGTAATTTTTTAAATTTTCCAAAGCGTAAAATTTCATTTATTTTTTATTAGATCGACTTCATATGATGCCAAAAAAAATATATGAGAGAAAAAAAATGCATGGCCATTAAAACACTGAAACATTGCACACGATTTACCGAAAACCCCAATTTACCCCTACAGAATTTTGAATTTTTTTTGAAAGCGTAAATTTTCATTAGTTTTTCATTACATCGACTTGATATGATCCCAGAAAAGTACATATGCGAGAAAACAAGGTTCTTGTGGTCATTAATGCACCGAAAAATTGTAAACGATTCCCTAAAAACCCTAATTTACCCCTATGCAATTTTGTAAATTTCCCCTAGCGTAAATTGTCATTTGATTTTCATTAGATATTCGACTTGATATGATGTCAAAAACATTATATATGAGTGAATAAAAGATTTTCGTGGTCATTAAAACACTGAAAAATTACACACTAGTTACCGAAAAACCCAATTTACCCTTATGGAATTTTGAAATTTTTTTGAAAGCGTAAATTTTCAATTATTTTTCATTTGATTAACTTGATATGATGCCAAAAAAGAAAATATACCGGAAAACATGGTTCTTGTGGTCATTGATCCACCGAATGTAACATCCCCAATTTATTTAAATTTAAAACCAAGAAAACGCATATAAATTAATTTTTCTTCGCAGCGGAAATTCATAAATAAAAATTAAAAACAAAATTTTAATTAATTACTCAAAGACAATTTAATGGGAATGTTATAGAAAATTCTTGACTAACATGCAAATTAAAAACGTCATAGATTCTCAAAGAAGTAGTGAAGATAACAAAATGCTAAAATGAAATGATTTTGAGAAAACGTTCAATCACTAGTTATTTTAAACAAAAGATAATATATTGTCTCTAGCCACCGCGCAGCCACCATCTTACGTCCATGAATAATTAATCTGAAATGTTAGATTTGTTTGGGGTGAGCAAAACGCGAGCTCAGTGGGGACATGCTTGTCTAAATTAAAGGTAACATGCGAAATAAGACAAATATCACAACATGCATAAAAACATTTTCCTCGTCTTGGGATTGGCCAATCAATAGCACGGCGGGCAAACCCGAAGGCCTACTTATGACCTATGGACCTTTGACGGCCCCTGGCTAATTCTGAGCACGGCGGGCAAACTCGAAGGTCTATGAAGACCCATGGACCTTTGACGGCCCCTGGCTAGTTCTCATGCATAGATCATAAATCATAGCAAGCATTTTCATAAATAACTTTCATTAGACACATTGCATCAATTCATCAATCACCTCACATAACGCATTTAATAGAGACAAACAGGTAAAAGAAATCCCCACCTTAACAGTTGAAAAACCTTGAATGCTATGAGAATGAATGCAAGCTTATCTCTCGTGGTTCACACCTTCTTCGTCACCTAATCACCCAAAATAAAAGGGAAAATACACTTAATATTTATTCTATAATTTACTAACTTTTATTATTTATTTTAGATTGAACTAAGGCTTTAAAGGGTCTTAAAATAAATCTGAACTAATCTGGAAATTAAATTAAGTCTTTTAGGCTTAATCTGAAATTTTAAAATACTACCTATATCTGATTTAAAGTAAAAATAGGTTACAACAGAATCAATTTTAGGTGTATTGGACCACATAGTAATACAATTCCTCTCTCCTCAGTGGACCCCACACCATCATTCATCTCTCTCTACACTCTCTCTCCTTTCTCCTCTCTCTTTCCTCTCACACGTGATCTCCTTCTCTTCTCTTTCTCTCTTTTTCTCTCTCTTCTCAATTGATCCTCTCTCTTTCTCTCTCCTCTCTCTCTCTCTCTCCTCGGTCAACTCTCTCTCTCTCCCTAACTCCTTTTCTCTTCTCCCTCTCATTCCCTCTTGCACGTCTCTGCCTCTCTCTCACTCTCTTAATTTCTTTCTTCTTCTCCTTCATCATATAACACATCTAAACACATCTAAACATTAACATGTATAATCTACTATTTTGTAACATGATAAAAATTTATACCCTAAGAATTGAATCACTGCAGAAATTTAAATATGAAGAAATTATTATCTTAATCTACTTGATTCTACTCCTAATCAATTCTATCATATATCCCTAATTAATTAACTAGAGATTAACCGATGTTGATCCAAATTCTACTTTGAAAGGCTTGAAGAAAAGAAACTGGAAAAGAAAGAAAACACGTACCTTTCTGCCGTTCTTTTGAAAACTGTGAGACCCTAGAATCCTATTCCTGATTATTTATATATTGATTTTACGGGCCCTCAATCCTTGTTGGGCCACACTTAATAATTATTTATTTATGGGCTCACCACTAACATGACCCATCTTAATTTTATTATCTTGATTAATTTGCTATAAGATACCAATAATTTATAAATTATTACACTAGAATGCTATTAAAATTTTGGGTTGCTACATCCTTACCCACTTAAATTAATTTCGTCCTCGAAATTTAGACTTACCGGATGTTGGAAAATCTGGATATTTTGCTCGAAATTCATCCTCTCGTTCCCATGTAGCCTCTTCTGCCGCATGATGACTCCATTGTACTTTAATCAGACTGACCTCTCGATTCCTTAGTTTGTGAACCTTGCGATCCAAAATTTTCTCCGGATACTCCTCATAAGTCAGGTTAGGGTTGATCTCCATAGTTGCATAGCTGATGATGTGTCTTGGATCATACACATACTTCCTCAACATGGATACGTGGAAAACATTATGAACGGCTGCAAACTCCGGTGGCAAAGCCAAACGATAGGCCAACTCTCCCACTCGCTCCAAAATCTCGAACGGTCCAACAAACCTTGGCCTCAACTTTCCTCTTTTCCCAAAACGAACGACTCCCTTGGTTGGTGCCACCTTGAGAAATACATGATCCCCTACTTCGAAACTTATGTCCTTCCTCCGTATATCTGCATAGGACTTTTGTCTGTCTTGAGCCGTCTTGATTCTCTCTCGTATCTCTTGTATCACTGCAACAGTCTGCTCCACTAGTTCAGGACCCAACATTTTTCTTTCTCCGACCTCGTCCCAATATAACGGCGATCTACACTTCCTTCCATAGAGCGCTTCATATGGAGCCATTCCGATAGAAGATTGAAAACTATTATTGTAGGCGAACTCCACTAGAGGTAAATATTTCTCCCAATTGCTTCCCAATTCCAGTGTGGTTGCTCGCAACATGTCTTCCAATGTCTGTATAGTCCTTTCTGACTGACCATCTGATTGTGGATGATAAGCGGTGCTGAAGTTCAACTTCGTACCCATAGCTTCTTGTAGGCTCCTCCAAAACTTTGATGTGAAACGAGAATCTCTATCGGATACGATAGAAACAGGTATCCCATGCAACTTGACAATCTCTCGAATGTAGACTTGCGCATATTGTTCCAAGGTGAAAGTCATTTTCACTGGTAGAAAATGTGCAGACTTTGTGAGTCGATCCACCACTACCCATATTGCATGATTTCCTTTACTTGTCCTTGGCAGACCCACGACAAAGTCCATCGTAATCTGTTCCCATTTCCACTGAGGAATTTCAAGTGGCTTAAGCAATCTTGACGGTCTCTGATGCTCGGCTTTCACTTGCTGGCAATAAAGACACTTTGCCACAAACTCCCCAATATCTCTTTTCATACGTCTCCACCAAAAAGCTCTCTTCAAATCATTGTACATCTTTGTACCTCCAGGGTGCGCTGTGTACGGTGTACAATGGGCTTCCTCCAGGACTTCTTTCTTCAAACTTTCCTCTCCCGGTATACACCATCTCCCTTCAAAAGTTAGAAGGCCGTCGTCGGCAATAACGAACCCTTTTTCACCTCCGACTGTCATTCGCTCTTTTATTTTACACAAGAAGACATCTCGCTCTTGCGCCTCTTCAACCCGTTTTCTCAATGTGGATTGTATAATTAAGGTTGCCAATATCGACCTTGTATCGCTTGGAGGTGTCACAACCTCGAGATTCAACTTTACAAACTCTTTCACCAACAGTTCTCGTGTTGTGAGCATACTTGTTAATTCCCCTCTTGATTTCCGGCTTAATACATCAGCTACCACATTAGCTTTGCCGGGATGGTAATGAATGGTACAATCATAGTCCTTCACCAATTCCAGCCATCGTCTTTGTCTCATGTTTAGTTCCTTCTGTGTGAAAAGATACTTCAGACTTTTGTGGTCCGTATATATCTCACACTTACTTCCATACAGATAGTGACGCCAGATCTTCAATGCATGTACAACGGCTGCCAATTCCAAGTCATGTGTAGGATAGTTCATCTCATGTGATTTCAACTGTCTCGAAGCATATGCAATAACCTTGCCATGTTGCATTAGAACACATCCCAACCCTTGTTTTGACGCGTCGCTGTAAATGACAAACTCCTCGGTAGGGTCAGGAATAGTCAAAACCGGATGCAGTAGTAAGTCTTCTCTTCAACTCTTGAAAACACTCTTCACACTTATCAGTCCACACAAACTTCTCTCCCTTTCTTGTCAACCGCGTCATTGGGGCTGCTAACTTCGAGAATCCTTCTATGAATCTTCGATAGTACCCGGCTAAACCCAAGAAACTGCGTACCTCATTCGCACTGGTTGGTGTTTTCCAACTATTAACAGCCTCAACCTTGCTAGGATCAACCTCGATTCCATGTGAAGTGACCACATGTCCGAGAAAAGCCACACGTTCCAACCAAAACTCACATTTCTTGAACTTCGCATACAACTTTTCCTTCCGCAGCACTCCCAACACGGTCCTCAAATGCTCCTCATGTTGCACCTTATCTCTCGAGTAAATCAAGATGTCGTCTATGAAAACGATCACAAACTGATCCAAATAAGGGTGAAATACTCGGTTCATCAAATCCATGAAAACTGCAGGAGCGTTGCTAAGTCCAAAAGGCATCACTACAAACTCGTAATGACCATAACGTGTTCTGAAAGCTGTCTTGGGTATATCCTCCTCCTTGATCTTTAGCTGATGATAGCCCGACCTCAAATCAATCTTCGAAAACACTCCAGCTCCCCTCAGTTGATCAAAAAGATCTTCTATCCGAGGAAGTGGATACTTGTTCTTTATTGTTAGCCGGTTGAGCTCTCTGTAGTCAATGCACATTCTCAAGGTCCCATCTTTCTTCTTCACAAATAAAACCGGTGCTCCCCACGGCGAAACACTGGGTCTGATAAAGCCCATATCCAGCAACTCTTGTAACTGAGTTTTTAACTCTTGTAGTTCCTTTGGTGCCATTCTGTAGGGTGTCTTCGATATTGGTGCTGCTCCAGGAATCAAATCTATGACGAACTCCATTTGCCGTTCTGGGGGAATTCCAGGCAGATCTTTCGGAAAAACGTCTACAAACTCACGTACTATAGGAACGACGTCAACAGTATGCTCAACGGACTCTAAACCATCACATTCACTAGATACCCTTGACAACTCCCTTTTCTCAACATTCGCATTGCCTTTACTGCTGGTATGACACGCGGAACATATAAACATCTTGTCGTATCATACGCTACCTCACCAACCCCGGGCAAAACCAAAGTCACGACCCTTTCTTGACACTTAATGTTAGCTTTATACTTAGATAACCAATTCATGCCCAAAATCACATCAAAATCTTTCATACTCACCACATATAAATCGGCCTCTAAGTTCTTCCCACAAAAGATAACATTTACCCCTTTTACCATCGAGCTAGCAGTTATAGGTTTTCCCGATGGTAAACTAATTTCAAGCGGCTCAAAAACGGTTACCCTTCTACCCTTAATTAGATCACAAAACTTGGAGGAAATGAAAGAGTGTGTGGCTCCGGTGTCAAATAACACATAAGCAGGCATGTTGGATATTGTTAACATACCTGACAAGGTCCCTTGCTCCTGATGATCGCTTCCCTCAACCATTGCAAACATACGCGATTTCCCTCCAGATGCTTGTCCTGTTCTCCCTCCAGCTGACTGCCCCTTTCCTGTCGATCCATCACGAATTACCCCTGGGCAATCATACGACATATGTCCTGATTGGTGACACCTAAAGCATTTCCCTTGTCCAAGCAGACACTCCCCTCTATGAAGCTTTCCACAAGTAGTGCAAGGTGGTCTGGTCGTCGTCACACTTGGTCGTACAACCTGACTGTTTGATGAGTTGCCTGCGGTTCTAGTTTGTCCTCCCTGCTTCTGGTTTCTATCCTGACTAGGGCCTTCCCATTTCCTTTTCCCTGATCCTTCAGTCTGCCCCCGATAGCCTCCTTCCATATCCATACTTGCAGAGATCACTTGAGCTCTCGCCACAGCCTGTGAGTAGTCTAGGTCCAGATGTGCAGATAGAATGTTACGGATATTCGGTCTCAACCCCTTGATGAACCTCTGTGCCTTCTTCCGTTCAGTATCAATCAGATGCGTAGCAAACCGGCTCAGCTGGTTGAACTTCCTCTCGTATTCGGTCACTGAAAGTCCTCCTTGTTTGAGAGTTAGAAACTCATTCTCCATCTGGTCACGGTACACCTGGGGGTAGTACTTATCCATTACAATATCCTTAAACTCGGTCCAAGTCAGTGCATTTCTTTCCTCTTGTGGCTTCAGTCTCCAATATGCCTCCCACCAATGGTCAGCATCCTCTATTAGTTGATATGCAGCACAGTCAATCCTCTGGGCATCAGTGCAGTCGATGAGTGCAAACGTACGCTCCAAGGATCGAAACCATTCCTCCATATAAGCAGGTCCCTGTCGTCCATTAAACTTTGGCGGTCCATGTTGGCGAAATTTTTCTACCACTTGCACCCGATTGTTCGCAGTGTTGGGTGCATTCTGGAGAGCATTCATGAATTGGTTCAACAGATCCTGCCCTGCGTTAGGGGCTGGCTGTCGTCCACGACCCCTAGCGGCTTGGTTTCCCTCAGCAGCTGGGTTCTCATGTGCAGCTTGATCTTGATTCACAACGTTACGTCTTGGAGGCATTTTCTATGTCATCACATAAATTCTTCTTAGTTGAATCCAAATTTGTTTATTAAGGATATGTATGAAATAAATTAAATAACAACCCATAAAGAGAAATTATTTCAAAAAGTAAAAATAATCATATAGTAATAATATTTAAAAAAAATAATAAATATATATAAAGCATAACGATGTTAATTACATCCACTTCGTCTTGAATAAAAAGAAACTGCAAATGTAGAATGAAAATGTAAACTATCTAAAAATAAGAGTACCCCAAAATAAAATAGAAATTCATCTACTAAATACTATTATAATATATATGCATCTCAAACGAACTACTTTGAATCCTCCCTAAGTATCCATAACTGCACCACCAGTCGATCCTTCTCCTTCTTCTGGTTCCTCCTCGGGTTCCTCTTCGGGTTCTTCCTCGTCACCCTCATCAGGCTCTTCTTCCCAACGTGATGTGACGTCTTCACTTCGTATAGTCCATGTTGAATAAAGCACTCCTGAAAATCTTGCATAGCTTATAGTTGGCACGTTGGATTGTGTGGTGAACCTTGCCATCTGAAAGAAAATGTGCCTAGCTCGTTCTTGCCAAACTCTAGGAAGGATCTCCATGAGTTTGCAACACGCCCAATAGTCAGAAATCCCCTCTCCAAAGTCTTTTACGTCCCTCCACTTTTTCAGTAAGGTATCGATATTGGTACCCAAACTAAGTTCACTATCGTACTTATAGTTCTTATATGACTCCACTCTAACCTCAGGAGGCCAAATGGGGATGGTCCTCTTAGCATACGAAAACCTACGCGCCATCTACTCACATACATAAAGAATTTTTTATTATTATTAAATTATTGCTAAGGCATGAACTCTCCATCTATTTAGAACATGCATAATGATATGTCATGAAAATTCCATAAACATGGGTTTGAAATTTATATATATATATATATATATATATATATATATATTTTTACGATTCATTGATCACTTTGAAAAGAGTACATCATAATTCATTGTTTCATACCTCGACATTGCTGATGCGATGGAGCTGGGCGGCAGTAGCTAGTGACTTATTTATTTATTTATTTATTATCTCGATTAAAACATATTTTATTGAAACCATTAATTAATTTCAAATTTTTTTAACGAGTCTACAGAAACGTCGACCCGCTCTGATATCACTATGTAACATCCCCAATTTATTTAAATTTAAAACCAAGAAAACGTGTATAAATTAATTTTTCTTCGCAGCGGAAATTCATAAATAAAAATTAAAAACAAAAATTTAATTAATTACTCAAAGACAATTTAATGGGAATGTTATAGAAAATTCTTGACTAACATGCAAATTAAAAACGTCATAGATTCTCAAAGAAGTAGTGAAGATAACAAAATGCTAAAATGAAATGATTTTGAGAAAACGTCCAATCACTAGTTATTTTAAACAAAAGATAATATATTGTCTCTAGCCACCGCGCAGCCACCATCTTGTGTCCATGAATAATTAATCTGAAATGTTAGATTTGTTTGGGGTGAGCAAAACGCGAGCTCAGTGGGGACATGCTTGTCTAAATTAAAGGTAACATGCGAAATAAGACAAATATCACAACATGCATAAAAACATTTTCCTCGTCTTGGGATTGGCCAATCAATAGCACGGCGGGCAAACCCGAAGGCCTACTTATGACCCATGGACCTTTGACGGCCCCTGGCTAATTCTGAGCACGGTGGGCAAACCTGAAGGTCTATGAAGACCCATGGACCTTTGACGGCCCCTGGCTAGTTCTCATGCATAGATCATAAATCATAGCAAGCATTTTCATAAATAACTTTCATTAGACACATTGCATCAATTCATCAATCACCTCACATAACACATTTAATAGAGACAAACAGGTAAAAGAAATCCCCACCTTAACAGTTGAAAAACCTTGAATGCTATGAGAATGAATGCAAGCTTATCTCTCGTGGTTCACACCTTCTTCGTCACCTAATCACCCAAAATAAAAGGGAAAATACACTTAATATTTATTCTATAATTTACTAACTTTTATTATTTATTTTAGATTGAACTAAGGCTTTAAAGGGTCATAAAATAAATCTGAACTAATCTGGGAATTAAATTAAGTCTTTTAGGCTTAATCTGAAATTCTAAAATACTACCTATATTTGATTTAAAGTAAAAATAGGTTACAACAGAATCAATTTTAGGTGTATTGGACCACATAGTAATACAATTCCTCTCTCCTCAGTGGACCCCACACCATCATTCATCTCTCTCTACACTCTCTCTCCTCTCTCCTCTCTCTTTCCTCTCACACGTGATCTCCTTCTCTTCTCTTTCTCTCTTTTTCTCTCTCTTCTCAATTGATCCTCTCTCTTCTCTCTCCTCTCTCTCTCTCTCTCTCTCTCTCTCTCTCCTCGGTCAACTCTCTCTCTCTCCCTAACTCTTTTTCTCTTCTCCCTCTCATTCCCTCTTGCACGTCTCTGCCTCTCTCTCACTCTCTTAATTTCTTTCTTCTTCTCCTTCATCATATAACACATCTAAACACATCTAAACATTAACATGTATAATCTACTATTTTGTAACATGATAAAAATTTATACCCTAAGAATTGAATCACTGCAGAAATTTAAATATGAAGAAATTATTATCTTAATCTACTTGATTCTACTCCTAATCAATTCTATCATATATCCCTAATTAATTAACTAGAGATTAACCGATGTTGATCCAAATTCTACTTTGAAAGGCTTGAAGAAAAGAAACTGGAAAAGAAAGAAAACACGTACCTTTCTGCCGTTCTTTTGAAAACTGTGAGACCCTAGAATCCTATTCCTGATTATTTATATATTGATTTTACGGGCCCTCAATCCTTGTTGGGCCACACTTAATAATTATTTATTTATGGGCTCACCACTAACATGACCCATCTTAATTTTATTATCTTGATTAATTTGCTATAAGATACCAATAATTTATAAATTATTACACTAGAATGCTATTAAAATTTTGGGTTGCTACATCCTTACCCGCTTAAATTAATTTCATCCTCGAAATTTAGACTTACCGGATGTTGGAAAATCTGGATATTTTGCTCGAAATTCATCCTCTCGTTCCCATGTAGCCTCTTCTGCCGCATGATGACTCCATTGTACTTTAATCAGACTGACCTCTCGATTCCTTAGTTTGTGAACCTTGCGATCCAAAATTTTCTCCGGATACTCCTCATAAGTCAGGTTAGGTTTGATCTCCATAGTTGCATAGCTGATGATGTGTCTTGGATCATACACATACTTCCTCAACATGGATACGTGGAAAACATTATGAACGGCTGCAAACTCCGGTGGCAAAGCCAAACGAGAGGCCAACTCTCCCACTCGCTCCAAAATCTCGAACGGTCCAACAAACCTTGGCCTCAACTTTCCTCTTTTCCCAAAACGAACGACTCCCTTGGTTGGTGCCACCTTGAGAAATACATGATCCCCTACTTCGAAACTTATGTCCTTCCTCCGTATATCTGCATAGGACTTTTGTCTGTCTTGAGCCGTCTTGATTCTCTCTCGTATCTCTTGTATCACTGCAACAGTCTGCTCCACTAGTTCAGGACCCAACATTTTTCTTTCTCCGACCTCGTCCCAATATAACGGCGATCTACACTTCCTTCCATAGAGCGCTTCATATGGAGCCATTCCGATAGAAGATTGAAAACTATTATTGTAGGCGAACTCCACTAGAGGTAAATATTTCTCCCAATTGCTTCCCAATTCCAGTGTGGTTGCTCACAACATGTCTTCCAATGTCTGTATAGTCCTTTGTGACTGACCATCTGATTGTGGATGATAAGCGGTGCTGAAGTTCAACTTCGTACCCATAGCTTCTTGTAGGCTCCTCCAAAACTTTGATGTGAAACGAGAATCTCTATCGGATACGATAGAAACAGGTATCCCATGCAACTTGACAATCTCTCGAATGTAGACTTGCGCATATTGTTCCAAGGTGAAAGTCATTTTCACTGGTAGAAAATGTGCAGACTTTGTGAGTCGATCCACCACTACCCATATTGCATGATTTCCTTTACTTGTCCTTGGCAGACCCACGACAAAGTCCATCGTAATCTGTTCCCATTTCCACTGAGGAATTTCAAGTGGCTTAAGCAATCCTGACGGTCTCTGATGCTCGGCTTTCACTTGCTGGCAATAAAGACACTTTGCCACAAACTCCCCAATATCTCTTTTCATACCTCTCCACCAAAAAGCTCTCTTCAAATCATTGTACATTTTTGTACCTCCAGGGTGCGCTGTGTACGGTGTACAATGGGCTTCCTCCAGGACTTCTTTCTTCAAACTTTCCTCTCCCGGTATGCACCATCTCCCTTCAAAAGTTAGAAGGCCGTCGTCGGCAATAACGAACCCTTTTTCACCTCCGACTGTCATTCGCTCTTTTATTTTACACAAGAAGACATCTCGCTCTTGCGCCTCTTCAACCCGTTTTCTCAATGTGGATTGTATAATTAAGGTTGCCAATATCGACCTTGTATCGCTTGGAGGTGTCACAACCTCGAGATTCAACTTTACAAACTCTTTCACCAACAGTTCTCGTGTTGTGAGCATACTTGTTAATTCCCCTCTTGATTTCCGGCTTAATGCATCAGCTACCACATTAGCTTTGCCGGGATGGTAATGAATGGTACAATCATAGTCCTTCACCAATTCCAGCCATCGTCTTTGTCTCATGTTTAGTTCCTTCTGTGTGAAAAGATACTTCAGACTTTTGTGGTCCGTATATATCTCACACTTACTTCCATACAGATAGTGACGCCAGATCTTCAATGCATGTACAACGGCTGCCAATTCCAAGTCATGTGTAGGATAGTTCATCTCATGTGATTTCAACTGTCTCGAAGCATATGCAATAACATTGCCATGTTGCATTAGAACACATCCCAACCCTTGTTTTGACGCGTCGCTGTAAATGACAAACTCCTCGGTAGGGTCAGGAATAGTCAAAACCGGTGCAGTAGTAAGTCTTCTCTTCAACTCTTGAAAACACTCTTCACACTTATCAGTCCACACAAACTTCTCTCCCTTTCTTGTCAACCGCGTCATTGGGGCTGCTAACTTCGAGAATCCTTCTATGAATCTTCGATAGTACCCGGCTAAACCCAAGAAACTGCGTACCTCATTCGCACTGGTTGGTGTTTTCCAACTATTAACAGCCTCAACCTTGCTAGGATCAACCTCGATTCCATGTGAAGTGACCACATGTCCGAGAAAAGCCACACGTTCCAACCAAAACTCACATTTCTTGAACTTCGCATACAACTTTTCCTTCCGCAGCACTCCCAACACGGTCCTCAAATGCTCCTCATGTTGCACCTTATCTCTCGAGTAAATCAAGATGTCGTCTATGAAAACGATCACAAACTGATCCAAATAAGGGTGAAATACTCGGTTCATCAAATCCATGAAAACTGCAGGAGCGTTGCTAAGTCCAAAAGGCATCACTACAAACTCGTAATGACCATAACGTGTTCTGAAAGCTGTCTTGGGTATATCCTCCTCCTTGATCTTTAGCTGATGATAGCCCGACCTCAAATCAATCTTCGAAAACACTCCAGCTCCCCTCAGTTGATCAAAAAGATCTTCTATCCGAGGAAGTGGATACTTGTTCTTTATTGTTAGCCGGTTGAGCTCTCTGTAGTCAATGCACATTCTCAAGGTCCCATCTTTCTTCTTCACAAATAAAACCGGTGCTCCCCACGGCGAAACACTGGGTCTGATAAAGCCCATATCCAACAACTCTTGTAACTGAGTTTTTAACTCTTGTAGTTCCTTTGGTGCCATTCTGTAGGGTGTCTTCGATATTGGTGCTGCTCCAGGAATCAAATCTATGACGAACTCCACTTGCCGTTCTGGGGGAATTCCAGGCAGATCTTTCGGAAAAACGTCTACAAACTCACGTACTATAGGAACGATGTCAACAGTATGCTCAACGGACTCTAAACCCATCACATTCACTAGATACCCTTGACAACTCCCTTTTCTCAACATTCGCATTGCCTTCACTGCTGGTATGACACGCGGAACATATAAACATCTTGTCGTATCATACGCTACCTCACCAACCCCGGGCAAAACCAAAGTCACGACCCTTTCTTGACACTTAATGTTAGCTTTATACTTAGATAACCAATTCATGCCCAAAATCACATCAAAATCTTTCATACTCACCACATATAAATCGGCCTCTAAGTTCTTCCCACAAAAGATAACATTTACCCCTTTTACCATCGAGCTAGCAGTTATAGGTTTTCCTGATGGTAAACTAATTTCAAGCGGCTCAAAAACGGTTACCCTTCTACCCTTAATTAGATCACAAAACTTGGAGGAAATGAAAGAGTGTGTGGCTCCGGTGTCAAATAACACATAAGCAGGCATGTTGGATATTGTTAACATACCTGACAAGGTCCCTTGCTCCTGATCATCACTGCCCTCAACCAATGCAAACATACGCGATTTCCCTCCAGATGCTTGTCCTGTTCTCCCTCCAGCTGACTGCCCCTTTCCTGTCGATCCATCACGAATTACCCCTGGGCAATCATACGACATATGCCTGATTGGTGACACCTAAAGCATTTCCCTTGTCCAAGCAGACACTCCCCTCTATGAAGCTTTCCACAAGTAGTGCAAGGTGGTCTGGTCGTCGTCACACTTGGTCGTACAACCTGACTGTTTGATGAGTTGCCTGCGGTTCTAGTTTGTCCTCCCTGCTTCTGGTTTCTATCCTGACTAGGGCCTTCCCATTTCCTTTTCCCTGATCCTTCAGTCTGCCCCCGATAGCCTCCTTCCATATCCATACTTGCAGAGATCACTTGAGCTCTCGCCACAGCCTGTGAGTAGTCTAGGTCCAGATGTACAGATAGAATGTTACGGATATTCGGTCTCAACCCCTTGATGAACCTCTGTGCCTTCTTCCGTTCAGTATCAATCAGATGCGTAGCAAACCGGCTCAGCTGGTTGAACTTCCTCTCGTATTCGGTCACTGAAAGTCCTCCTTGTTTGAGAGTTAGAAACTCATTCTCCATCTGGTCACGGTACACCTGGGGGTAGTACTTATCCATTACAATATCCTTAAACTCGGTCCAAGTCAGTGCATTTCTTTCATCTTGTGGCTTCAGTCTCCAATATGCCTCCCACCAATGGTCAGCATCCTCTATTAGTTGATATGCAGCACAGTCAATCCTCTGGGCATCAGTGCAGTCGATGAGTGCAAACGTACGCTCCAAGGATCGAAACCATTCCTCCACATAAACAGGTCCCTGTCGTCCATTAAACTTTGGCGGTCCATGTCGGCGAAATTGTTCTACCACTTGCACCCGATTGTTCGCAGTGTTGGGTGCATTCTGGAGAGCATTCATGAATTGGTTCAACAGATCCTGCCCTGCATTAGGGGCTGGCTGTCGTCCACGACCCCTAGCGGCTTGGTTTCCCTCAGCAGCTGGGTTCTCATGTGCAGCTTGATCTTGATTCACAACGTTACGTCTTGGAGGCATTTTCTATGTCATCACATAAATTCTTCTTAGTGAATCCAAATTTGTTTATTAAGGATAAGTATGAAATAAATTAAATAACAACCCATAAAGAGAAATTATTTCAAAAAGTAAAAATAATCATATAGTAATAATATTTAAAAAAAATAATAAATATATATATATATATATAAAGCATAACGATGTTAATTACATCCACTTCGTCTTGAATAAAAAGAAACTGCAAATGTAGAATGAAAATGTAAACTATCTAAAAATAAGAGTACCCCAAAATAAAATAGAAATTCATCTACTAAATACTATTATAATATATATGCATCTCAAACGAACTACTTTGAATCCTCCCTAAGTATCCATAACTGCACCACCAGTCGATCCTTCTCCTTCTTCTGGTTCCTCCTTGGGTTCCTCTTCGGGTTCTTCCTCGTCACCCTCATCAGGCTCTTCTTCCCAACGTGATGTGACGTCTTCACTTCGTATAGTCCATGTTGAATAAAGCACTCCTGAAAATCTTGCATAGCTTATAGTTGGCACGTTGGATTGTATGGTGAACCTTGCCATCTGAAAGAAAATGTGCCTAGCTCGTTCTTGCCAAACTCTAGGAAGGATCTCCATGAGTTTGCAACACGCCCAATAGTCAGAAATCCCCTCTCCAAAGTCTTTTACGTCCCTCCACTTTTTTCAGTAAGGTATCGATATTGGTACCCAAACTAAGTTCACTATCGTACTTATAGTTCTTATACGACTCCACTCTAACCTCAGGAGGCCAAATGGGCATGGTCCTCTTAGCATACGAAAACCTACGCGCCATCTACTCACATACATAAAGAATTTTTATTATTATTAAATTATTGCTAAGGCATGAACTCTCCATCTATTTAGAACATGCATAATGATATGTCATGAAAATTCCATAAACATGGGTTTGAAATTTATATATATATATATATATATATATATTTACGATTCATTGATCTCTTTGAAAAGAGTACATCATAATTCATTGTTTCATACCTCGACATTGCTGATGCGATGGAGCTGGGCGGCAGTAGCTAGTGACTTATTTATTTATTTATTTATTATCTCGATTAAAACATATTTTATTGAAACCATTAATTAATTTCAAATTTTTTTAACGAGTCTACAGAAACGTCGACCCGCTCTGATACCACTATGTAACATCCCCAATTTATTTAAATTTAAAACCAAGAAACCGCGTATAAATTAATTTTTCTTCGCAGCGGAAATTCATAAATAAAAATTAAAAACAAAAATTTAATTAATTACTCAAAGACAATTTAATGGGAATGTTATAGAAAATTCTTGACTAACATGCAAATTAAAACGTCATAGATTCTCAAAACAGTAGTGAAGATAACAAAATGCTAAAATGAAATGATTTTGAGAAAACGTCCAATCACTAGTTATTTTAAACAAAAGATAATATATTGTCTCTAGCCACCGCGCAGCCACCATCTTGCGTCCATGAATAATTAATCTGAAATGTTAGATTTGTTTGGGGTGAGCAAAACGCGAGCTAAGTGGGGACATGCTTGTCTAAATTAAAGGCAACATGCGAAATAAGACAAATATCACAACATGCATAAAAACATTTTCCTCGTCTTGGGATTGGCCAATCAATAGCACGGCGGGCAAACCCGAAGGCCTACTTATGACCCATGGACCTTTGACGGCCCTTGGCTAATTCTGAGCACGGCGGGCAAACCCGAAGGTCTATGAAGACCCATGGACCTTTGACGGCCCCTGGCTAGTTCTCATGCATAGATCATAAATCATAGCAAGCATTTTCATAAATAACTTTCATTAGACACATTGCATCAATTCATCAATCACCTCACATAACGCATTTAATAGAGACAAACAGGTAAAAGAAATCCCCACCTTAACAGTTGAAAAACCTTGAATGCTATGAGAATGAATGCAAGCTTATCTCTCGTGGTTCACACCTTCTTCGTCACCTAATCACCCAAAATAAAAGGGAAAATACACTTAATATTTATTCTATAATTTACTAACTTTTATTATTTATTTTAGATTGAACTAAGGCTTTAAAGGGTCTTAAAATAAATCTGAACTAATCTGGAAATTAAATTAAGTCTTTTAGGCTTAATCTGAAATTCTAAAATACTACCTATATCTGATTTAAAGTAAAAATAGGTTACAACAGAATCAATTTTAGGTGTATTGGACCACATAGTAATACAATTCCTCTCTCCTCAGTGGACCCCACACCATCATTCATCTCTCTCTACACTCTCTCTCCTCTCTCCTCTCTCTTTCCTCTCACACGTGATCTCCTTCTCTTCTCTTTCTCTCTTTTTCTCTCTCTTCTCAATTGATCCTCTCTCTTTCTCTCTCCTCTCTCGTCTCTCTCTCTCTCCTCGGTCAACTCTCTCTCTCTCCCTAACTCTCTTTCTCTTCTCCCTCTCATTCCCTCTTGCACGTCTCTGCCTCTCTCTCACTCTCTTAATTTCTTTCTTCTTCTCCTTCATCATATAACACATCTAAACACATCTAAACATTAACATGTATAATCTACTATTTTGTAACATGATAAAAATTTATACCCTAAGAATTGAATCACTGCAGAAATTTAAATATGAAGAAATTATTATCTTAATCTACTTGATTCTACTCCTAATCAATTCTATCATATATCCCTAATTAATTAACTAGAGATTAATCGATGTTGATCCAAATTCTACTTTGAAAGGCTTGAAGAAAAGAAACTGGAAAAGAAAGAAAACACGTACCTTTCTGCCGTTCTTCTGAAAACTGTGAGACCCTAGAATCCTATTCCTGATTATTTATATATTGATTTTACGGGCCCTCAATCCTTGTTGGGCCACACTTAATAATTATTTATTTATGGGCTCACCACTAACATGACCCATCTTAATTTTATTATCTTGATTAATTTGCTATAAGATACCAATAATTTATTAATTATTACACTAGACTGCTATTAAAATTTTGGGTTGCTACACCGAAAAATTATAAACTATTCCCTAAAAACCCTAATTTACCCCTATGTAATTTTTAAAATTTTCCAAAGCGTAATATTTAATTTTTTTCTATTAGATCGACTTGATATGATGCCAAAATAAAATATATGATAGAAAAAAAATGCGTGGCCATTAAAACACTGAAACATTGCACATGATTTACCGAAAACCCCAATTTACCCATACAAAATTTTGAATTTTTTTTAAAGCGTAAATTTTCATTAGTTTTTCATTACATCGACTTGATATGATCCCAGAAAAGTAAATATGCGAGAAAACAAGGTTCTTGTGGTCATTAATGCACCGAAAAATTGAAAATGATTCCCTAAAAACCCTAATTTACCCCTATGGAATTTTGTAAATTTTCCCTAGCGTAAATTGTCATTTGATTTTCATTAGATATTCGACTTGATATGATGTCAAAACAATATATATGAGTGAAAAAAAGATTTTCGTGGTCATTAAAACACTGAAAAATTACACACTAGTTACCGAAAACCCCAATTTACCCTTATGGAATTTTGAAATTTTTTGAAAGCGTAAATTTTCATTTATTTTTCATTTGATTAACTTGATATGATGCTAGAAAAGCAAATATGCCGGAAAACAAGGTTCTTGTGGTCATTGATCCACCGAAAAATTATAAACTATTCCCTAAAAACCCCAATTTACCCCTATGTAATTTTTTAAATTTTCCAAAGCGTAAAATTTCATTTATTTTTTATTAGATCGACTTGATATGATGCCAAAAAAAAATATATGAGAGAAAAAATGCATGGCCATTAAAACACTGAAACATTGCACACGATTTACCGAAAACCCCAATTTACCCCTACAGAATTTTGAATTTTTTTTTGAAAGCGTAAATTTTCATTAGTTTTTCATTACATCGACTTGATATGATCCCAGAAAAGTAAATATGCGAGAAAACAATGTTCTTGTGGTCATTAATGCACCGAAAAATTGTAAACGATTCCCTAAAAACCCTAATTTACCCTTATGCAATTTTGTAAATTTTCCCTAGCGTAAATTGTCATTTGATTTTCATTAGATATTCGACTTGATATGATGTCAAAACATAATATATGAGTGAATAAAAGATTTTCGTGGTCATTAAAACACTGAAAAATTACACACTAGTTACCGAAAAATCCAATTTACCCTTATGGAATTTAGAAATTTTTTTGAAAGCGTAAAATTTCATTTATTTTTCATTTGATTAACTTGATATGATGCCAGAAAATAAAATATGCCGGAAAACAAGGTTCTTGTGGTCATTGATCCACCGAAAAATTATAAACTATTCCCTAAAAACCCTAATTTACCCCTATGTAATTTTTTAAATTTTCCAAAGCGTAATATTTCATTTATTTTTTATTTGATCGACCTGATATGATGCCAAAATAAAACATATGAGAGAAAAAAAATGCGTGGCCATTAAAACACTGAAACATTGCACATGATTTACCGAAAACCCCAATTTACCCCCTACAGAATTTTGAATTTTTTTGAAAGCGTAAATTTTCATTAGTTTTTCATTACATCGACTTGATATGATCCCAGAAAAGTACATATGCGAGAAAACAAGGTTCTTGTGGTCATTAATGCAACGAAAAATTGAAAACGATACCCGAAAAACCCTAAGTTACCCCTATGGAATTTTGTAAATTTTCCCTAGCGTAAATTGTCATTTGATTTTCATTAGATATTCGACTTGATATGATGTCAAAACAATATATATGAGTGAAAAAAAGATTTTCGTGGTCATTAAAACACTGAAAAATTACACACTAGTTACCGAAAAACCCAATTTACCCTTGTGGAATTTAGAAATTTTTTTGAAAGCGTAAATTTTCATTTATTTTTCATTTGATTAACTTGATATGATGCCAGAAAAGAAAATATGCCGGAAAACAAGGTTCTTGTGGTCATTGATCGACCGAAAAATTATAAACTATTCCCTAAAAACCCCAATTTACCCCTATGTAATTTTTTAAATTTTCCAAAGCGTAATATTTCATTTATTTTTTATTAGATCGACTTGATATGACGCCAAAATAAAACATATGAGAGAAAAAAAAATGCTTGGCCATTAAAACACTGAAACATTGCACATGATTTACCGAAAACCCCAATTTACCCCTACAGAATTCTCAATTTTTTTTGAAAGCGTAAATTTTCATTAGTTTTTCATTACATCGACTTGATATGATCCCAGAAAAGTACATATGCGAGAAAACAAGGTTCTTGTGGTCATTGATCCACCGGAAAATTATAAACTATTCCCTAAAAACCCTAATTTACCCCTATGTAATTTTTTAAATTTTCCTTAGCGTAAATTGTCATTTGATTTTCATTAGATATTCGACTTGATATGATGTCAAAACAATATATATGAGTGAAAAAAAGATTTTCGTGGTCATTAAAAAACTGAAAAATTACACACTAGTTACAGAAAACCCCAATTTACCCTTATGGAATTTTGAAGTTTTTTGAAAGCTTAAATTTTCATTTATTTTTCATTTGATTAACTTGATATGATGCGAGAAAAGCAAATATGCCGGAAAACAAGGTTCTTGTGGTCATTGATCCACCGAAAAATTATAAACTATTCCCTAAAAACCCCAATTTACCCCTATGTAATTTTTTAAATTTTCCATAGCGTAAAATTTCATTTATTTTTTATTAGATCGACTTGATATGATGCCAAAAAAAAATATATGAGAGAAAAAAAATGCGTGGCCATTGAAACACTGAAACATTGCACACGACTTACCGAAAACCCCAATTTACCCCTATGGAATTTTAGAATTTTTTTTGAAAGCGTAAATTTTCATTAGTTTTTCATTACATCGACTTGATATGATCCGAAAAAAGTAAATATGCGAGAAAACAATGTTCTTGTGGTCATTAATGCACCGAAAAATTGTAAACGATTCACTAAAAACCCAAATTTACCCCTATGGAATTTTGTAAATTTTTCATAGCGTAAATTGTCATTCGATTTTCATTAGATATTCGACTTGATATGATGTCAAAACATTATATATGAGTGAAAAAGAGATTTTCGTGGTCATCAAAACACTAAAAAATTACACACTTGTTACCGAAAACCCCAATTTACCCTTATGGAATTTTGAAATTTTTTTAAATCGCAAATTTTAATTTATTTTTCATTTGATTAACTTGATATGATGCCAGAAAAGCAAATATGCCGGAAAACAAGGTTTTTGTGGTCATTGATGCTTCGAAAAATTGTAAACTATTCCCTAAAAACCCCATTTTACCCCTATGTAATTTTTTTAATTTTCCAAAGCGTAAAAATTTCATTTATTTTTTATTAGATCGACTTGATATGATGCCAAAATAAAATATATGAGAGAAAAAAAATACATGGCCATTAAAACACTGAAACATTTCACACGATTTACCGAAAACCCCAATTTACCCCTACAGAATTTTGAATTTTTTTTTGAAAGCGTAAATTTTCATTAGTTTTTCATTACATCGACTTGATATGATCCCAGAAAAGTAAATATGCGAGAAAACAAGGTTCTTGTAGTCATTAATGCACCGAAAAATTGTAAACGATTCCCTAAAAACCCCAATTTACCCCTATGGAATTTTGTAAATTTTCCATAGCGTAAATTCTCATTTGATTTTCATTAGATATTCAACTTGATATGATGTCAAAACATTATATATGAGTGAATAAAAGATTTTCGTGGTCATTAAAACACTGAAAAATTACACACTAGTTACCGAAAAACCCAATTTACCCTTATGGAATTTTGAAATTTTTTGAAAGCGTAAATTTTCATTTATTTTTCATTTGATTAACTTGATATGATGCCAGAAAAGAAAATATGCCGGAAAACAAGGTTCTTGTGGTCATTGATCCACCAAAAAATTATAAACTATTCCCTAAAAACCCTAATTTACCCCTATGTAATTTTTAAAATTTTCCAAAGCGTAATATTTCATTTATTTTTTATTAGATCGATTTGATATGATGCCAAAATAAAACATATGAGAGAAAAAAAATGCATGGCCATTAAAACACTGAAACATTGCACATGATTTACTGAAAACCCCAATTTACCCCTACAGAATTTTGAATTTTTTTTGAAAGAGTAAATTTTCATTAGTTTTTCATTACATCGACTTGATATGATCCCAGAAAAGTAAATATGCGAGAAAACAAGGTTCTTGTGGTCATTAATGCACCGAAAAATTGTAAACGATTCCCTAAAAACCCTAATTTACCCCTATGGAATTTTATAAATTTTCCCTAGCGTAAATTGTCATTTGATTTTCATTAGATATTCGACTTGATATGATGTCAAAACAATATATATGAGTGAAAAAAAGATTTTCGTGGTCATTAAAACACTGAAAAATTACACACTAGTTACCGAAAACCCCAATTTACCCTTATGGAATTTTGAAATTTTTTGAAAGCGTAAATTTTCATTTATTTTTCATTTGATTAAATTGATATGATGCTAGAAAAGCAAATATGCCGGAA
>CM016728.1:24562121-24862789 GCA_005771605.1 Scutellaria baicalensis
ATGATGTGGCGACCATGTGGGCTTGTCCACGTCATCAAAAAAATTGGGGATTAGGGTTTCGATCAACGTAGGCAGAATCCGGCTGCCACGTCAGCCTCAACGAACATCGAACTGAAGATTGGAAAAAAAGTGAAGTTATGACACTAAAATTGGAAAAACAATACTTAGCAGACGAAAAGTGGAAAGGACTTTATTTAGCGGACGAAATTGATATTTTTCCCTTTACAAAAAGTAATTCTGAACGTTGCATTATCAAAATAATTACATTGCTAATCCTACGTAATCTTGATTTGTTATATTTGTATGCGCATAAACTATCTCATCTTTCATGTATATAATTTTTACAAATATGATAGTTACCGTTCGACTAAAATGCTTATTTTGTACCTGTTTGATTATCCTATCTAGTATTTATTAAAATGAAATAAATTTTATTTATATATTTCTTTTGCATACAGTATTCTATTTATTCAAAATATTATTAAAATAAATTTAAGTTAAAAAATTAGGAGAGAGAAGAATATTAAGCGAAAATGAGACCCACGGAATTCATGACTTTGGATTTAATGGATTGTCAGTGTAAATTTAAATAGATAAGATAGATAAAAGTTGAAAAAGAACTGTGAACTGAAGTCATGATTAAAATTTGCAGAGAAACAACCGCAGTGATACGATTAGAATCATTGTCAAAAAATACAACACGATTAAAAAGTTAAAAAAAAAGAAAAAAGAAAAAACACAATAAACTAGGTTGGAAATGAAGCATTAATTATCATCATATTCAACGTGGACACCTATGGCATTCAAAAACGCCTCACTGGTGCCATGGAAACCAACCACCTTTCCTCTGCAATTGATAGAGGTGAAATATGTCCCAATTTCTTCACCAAAGGGACCATATTTCCCCTTGTTTGTCTGAAAAGTAAGTGATGTAATAACTTCCACATCAACATGGTCTCCAATATTGAGCACTCCATAGAACCCTTCTATACCCACCAAGAACTCACTCGCCCCATCAATCTCTAAATGTCAATAACATAATCAAACACGATAATATTGATCTGAATTAGTGAGATAATTAAGTAAGTATATATGCAGCCTTACCATGTTGAGTAGATCCCCAGCACGATGGCCATGTATGGAGGACCAGATTGTGGTGCCATCTCTCTTCTCATAGTTGAATCGAATAGCAGATATCGTACTCGTGTCTTTACAAACGTACACGCAGACATCCCTAACGGAAGAGAAGACTCCGTCGTCCCAAACTCTACCGCTCTTAGTGCTGCCCCAAGGCCCCGGGCTTCTTGGCAAAAGGCGAGAATGCCCTCCTCCATCCATCCCTGCATGGCTTGCTATGGGGGCATTTAATGTAAATTGAGGAAGCTGGCTTGATATACACTCCAATGGCTTAATGTAAGTTCATATTGACCCGCACGGCCATGAAATCCAGTTATGACTCCACCTTTTGGATTGAACGAAAACGAGTGATCTGATGATGTGTCTCCAAATGGTCCATATTTACTTCCATTTTGTGAAGAAGCTAAGAGAAGCAATATTGATCCCAAGTGTTCCACTTATACCAGTCAAGTACTCGAGAGGAAAATCGATAGTAACCTAGAATGAGTTTAAATCAAATATAAGTATTGTATATGCATAAAAAGGAAAAATGGAGAGAAAAAAAGGTGTGAAGAATCACTAACTTTTGTGGTTTGATTACCACCATTTCCACCAAATCTGTTGGAATAGTCATCATTGTGATTAGAATGACCTTTAAACATGACGGATTCAATAGCTCGATCACCATGCCTAATTATTATCTGTTGGATTCCATATTTGGAGTTGTAACTCCACTCTTCTCCCTTGGAAGTGCTCCCCCATGGATCCATCAATATCACTCCCAAATTCTTTTCCTGCAAGAATCCTTTTTTATGAGTTGCAATGCATGAGAGAGAGAGAGAGAGAGAGAGAACCATCGATTAGGTTAGTGTTTCACAAAGAACTGCTCAAATTGTGTAGAGAATATGCGTTGTAAAGTGCATGTTATTGTAATTTCATTTGTAAGAGAGGAGATGCATATATATAATGGATTATGGATATGCTTAATTGCAAGTGGTAATAATTAATAGAATATTAGTATCCTAATTAATTCATTTTTGCCATTTGTAATCCGGCACCGTTTCAAATTACTCTACTTAATAATTTCTTATTATATCCCAGGAACAAGAAATTAATACTACCTCCGTCCCAAAATAAATGACGTTTTAGCAACTAAAATTTGTCCCAAAATAATTGTCGTTTTCGTATTCCAAAGCATATTTACATACAATATACCAAATATGCCCCTATTTACTCATCTCAAATTAAATGTGTTAAAGAGATAAAAGTTCCTCATTAATTAAACTTAAATAGGGATAGATTAGACTTTTTATCACATTTCTTAACATATGTGCAAAAGGCTAAAACGTCATTTATTTTGGGACGGAGGTAGTATATTATTTCTTGGGCTACTAAATCTATCAGAACAAGACTTTTACGTCAAAATGAAAAGAAATCGAAACGTTTTAAGTTTTGCAGCCACATAATACTACCTCCGTCCCAAAATAAATGACGTTTTAGCTTTTTGCACATATATTAAGAAATGTGATAAAAAGTCCAATCTACCCTTATTTAAGTTTAATTAATGAGGTGCTTTTATCTCTTTAACACATTTAATTTGAGGTGAGTAAATAGGGGTATATTTGGTATATTGCATGTAAATATGCTTTGGAATACGAAAACGACAATTATTTTGAGACAAATTTTAGTTGCTAAAACGTCATTTATTTTGGGACGGAGGTAGTAATTGTTTCGCACTTCAATATTTTGACACTTTCGGACGCCCGTTCCCAGAAATCCCAACAGACACCCAATATATCTATAACCTATACAAAATTTTGGGATTTCCAAAATAACAATTTTCGTATATAAAAGAAATTATCTATTCATTTTTTTAAAAAATAATCATTTTATCCAATTTGGGCAGTGAAATCTCCACAATACCCTCAATTTTAGTTATATTTACATAAGAAAAGAGTTCAGGAAACTCTACTCGTGTCAACTTTTCACTTTATGTAAATATAAACTTAAGTTGAGGGCATTATTGACATTTCGGCCTCAAAATGGGTAAAAAAGTAAATTCTTATAAAAATGGGTAAACAAATTCCTTGACATATAAAAATTGGTAAACGGAGATATTTCCACTAAAATTTTGGATGTTTCTATAAAAATGAATATTTCTTATAAAATATGGATTGTCTAATATACCCTTATTAATTTTTTTTAAGCCGATAATATTAATATATGATTTTCAGAAAACAGGTATCAGGGATTGACCACACAGATTGAGTTTTTAATCCAACCTGCTCTGATACCACTTGTTGGTCCCAAGTGGCAATAAGCTTAGAGGGGGTAAATAAGCATACTCAAAATTTTCAAACTTTTACTCAAAAGAGTGTTTAAGTCTCAAAAGAATAGGTAGCTAAAGAGCTTGCTGTTAACAGAGAGAATTCTGCAGAGCAATTACCTAGAGACTTAAGAAAAACAGAGTTTTATATGCACAACGGAAATACTTGAAATCAAATGAGTTTTCTGAAAGGTAGCTTTGTGCAAAATGCTATGACAATATATGAACAACAACAAGGCATTAAACAGATAGATATATATCAGACATTAAGCTTATGAATAGAAAAAGCAAACACAACGATATATAGAGGTTCGATGGTGGAGTAATCCATCTACGTCCTTTCTACTCCTTCTCAAGGAGAAACTTTGTTAAGTAAGGTTTGATTTACAAAGACTCGACTTCTACAAACACTTAACAAGAACTGTCAGCTTTATTCCCACACAGGGTAGCTGCACAGTGACCAAAAACAGATTGCCCATACAGAACACTTGTTCTTCTACTAAGAACGAAAACACTTGATCAGGAACAACCTCCGATCAAGTGACTCTTACAGTCTAAAGAAAATAAAGATAAGTTCTTTAACACAGAGAGCAGCAAGCTTTGAGCATATAGCTTCTGAAAACTGGGTATGCTTGTTGCGATTAGACTGGACTTGAAACTTTAGGAAATAAATGATGATTTGATTGAGAGCTTTGAATGCTTGAATGTGCGAGTTTCAGGTAAGTTTCCCGTCCAAGTCTTCTACTATTTATAGACGTGAGAATCTGCCTGTTGAAGTGAGCATCCTCCTCTGCAGTGAGCTTCGTGGTATGGTGTCCTCGCTTGATTGGTTCGCACGTGATTCTATTACAATTGTAAACCACTGCTACTGCGACCACCATTCCAGTCTGCAATTTGTCCTCTCGTCCTTTTGATTCCTCCAGCTAGCGCTCTTTGATTGGATCGTACATGAATGTTCCTAACGGCAACTCAGAGTGCTCAATCCAAGGTAACTGCTTCCTGGAGTCGGTAACTGTTGTACTTTATTTTATCTGGCTAGCTTCATGATCTGTAGCTTCCTTCTGAAGGTTGCTGCAACTTTTCCATACTTTAGCCAATTTTACGATTTGTTCGGCAGTGTCTTTTGAAGTAACCTTCCAGGCTCCTTCCAGTAGTCTGCTGTAGTGACCTATACTTAGTCAATTTTTGATCTTTTAAGGCAGCAAAATCTTCATCCTTCTACAAGCTTTGATCTTCATCTTTCAAGCTTCCTGAGCCTAATCAAAGTTTTTACAAATTAAACTAAATACAAAGGATCCTCGACCCTATCTATTACATGTTTTATCCTCATCAAATCTATACAATGTTCCTTACACTATCCTTATCAAAAACTATTATTTAAGAATAATAGTAATATAATATATTTGAGTTAAAAAATTCATCTTCCATGTATGACTCACGTGCTCGTATGATATATAATTTCTCATTGAAGTGACTAGCCAATCAAATGATGCAATATTCGACAGGTAAATCCAACAGTAAAACTACAAGAAAAATGCACATAGACAACGCCCCTAAGACAACAGTTTTTTGAAAAAACCGTTGTCGTAGCCAAATTTAGCGTTGTCGTAGACAAAACCGTTGTCTTAGGGCACAAAAATCCGCTCATAGACAACGGCAGTTTTTTGGCGTTGTCGTAGAGGCGTAGTCGTAGGCTAAAATTCAGCCCTAAGACAACGCTGGTAATTTGACGTTGTCGTAGTGGTGTAGTCTTAGGTACAAAATGAACCCTATGACAACGCTTATGATACGAGATTGTCGTAGATATGTAGTCGTTGATACCTAAGACAACGGATACTATATGAGGTTGTCGTTGAGGCGTAGTCATATATCCCTAAGACAACAGCAACTTTATAGCGTTGTCATAACCTTGAAAAAGCGTTGTCGTAGACTAAAAAACTTGATTTTTATTTATTAATATTATATTACTAATAGAAATACATACATGTAAAAAAATATTTACTAAGATATACTACCAAAGTCCAAATCACATTTCAATTGAAAACCCTAGCTCTCCCTCTCCCTGCTCCCCTCACCGCCACTGCCATCGCCGCCGCTACCCCACCGCTTCCCCGCCATCGCTGATAAAATCGAAGGCTACCTCCAATCTCTATCTCTCTCTCTCTCTCCCTCTCGTTGTCGAGTTTTAGCGTGATGGCATCGGCCACTATGCCCTCCCGCCATCTCCTTTCGCCGCCGCCGTCCCACCACCGCACCAATCACATTCTCCCACCTCTCACCGGCGGCTTGACGGCGGCCTTCTCCTGCCTCCTCCTCCTCGTCCTCTGCTTCTGCAGAATCAGCAAAAAATGCACCGCCCCTTCCGCCTCCGACACCGACTCCAAGAAACCCCCCACCGCCTCTCCTTCGCAACTTCATCTCAGAGAGAGAGAGAGATGGAGAGAGAAAGGGAAAGAGGACAGGGGAACAAAAAAAGCGAGGGTAAAATAGACTTGGGCCAGCCATATCTGGTGAGTGATTCTCAGTTTTGACAAGTTTTCTTGTTCAATTTTAGTTGAATGGGTTGATAATATTTCAGTATTTGAAGATTTAGATGAATGGGTTGTTGTTGAATGTTGTTGATTGACTGAAATCTTGCAAAAAAAAAAAGTGTAGGTTTTCAGCTTTGCAAGAAATTGTGAAACATTATTAATAGATTTGACAAGCAAATCAGAGTGTGGGGCGATGACTATGACGAAAGAGTTGAACAAAATGAGCAGAAAAAACTCGATAAAATTGAGGAACTGTGAGCCTGTGAAACTGGTTCTTGAAACCTCACCTTCATTCAAGGACCTAGTTGTGAATATCAGAAAATCTGAAGCTGATGATGCAGCTAATGGTCACAGTAACAAGATGAACTCTGCTGTAAATCTCCCTGAGCCTGCTATAATGTTCTCTCCTTGCCCCGTTAGCGAGCTCAATGCAGCTGCAGTTAAGCTCCAGAAGGTCTACAAGAGCTATCGGACCCGAAGAAATCTTGCAGATTGTGCAGTTGTTGTGGAGGAGCTATGGTATTATTGATTCTTTGTGGCCTGTTTCTTGTATTTGTCTTTGTGAGATCGAAATTAACTGCCTGTTTATTGATTCACAGGTGGAAGGCCTTGGACTTTGCTGCTTTGAAACGAAGCTCTGTGTCATTCTTCAACGATGAGAAGCCGGAAACTGCTGTTTTGCGGTGGGCTAGAGCGCGTACTAGAGCAGCTAAGGTTAGGATTCAATCTTCAATGAATTTGTACTTGTGTTTTGGTGTTGTTATTGGTGATTGAATTCTTTTTATTCTTGAATGTGTTTCAGGTTGGGAAGGGATTGTCTAAGGATGAAAAGGCTAAAAAACTGGCTCTACAGCACTGGCTTGAAGGTCTTAGTAAATAACATTAAATATTGGAGTCTAAATAGCTCAATTGGATTGACAATTAGGTTTCTTATGTGAGATGCATCTATAGTTTGAAAATGTTGGGATTCTCTAGTTTTGTTTTCTAAGGTAATATTTATGGGACATGCTGCTGTTAGGTTGGAAAAGCATACTTTGGGAGACGATATATATTTTTCCATTATGCTGTTGAATCTGGGAGCTGTGGTTTCAATAAGTTTTTATTGTTGATAGTTTCAAGGTATTACAATAAATGCTTAAAATTTCTAAAAACATACTAATTTTTGGGATACATATTTTGCACAATGATTAGAAGAACAATTAATGGTTTTAACTGGTGCTCTTTAAGTTGCCTCTTTCTACTAGATTTTTATGAGTCTCCTACATTGAATGGCATGCCACATGTTGAGTTGCTGTACTTGATCACCACTAGAGTACTCCTTAAGTTTTACAATGTTAGAAACTGTAATAAATTCCCTAGTGCTTTATTTGTTTGTTGTGTTGGTTGTCCTTACGTTAACTTGCATTACATTGTACATGACCTCTTGCAGAGTTTTGAGTTGTTAATGTATTTGTTGTCTCAGAGTATTCCTATAGTTACTTTAACCAACAATTTCATATAAGGATATTTTCATTGTGAAAGGGCCTAGTGTTTTCACTAACTTCTAGGAGTTATTGACAAAACATATAGAGATGATCATTCATTTTGTTTTTCTGTTAGGTTTTTCAAAGATATTTTTTTGCTAATATTTATGTGTTTAGTATAGGAAATTTTTGTTTAATGGGGTCTGAAGTAACTTGATAACCAGTCTGCATACCATATTTTATTTTATAACAAGTTATATTGTGCTGAGAAGTTTCTGGGAAGATATTTCCATAATCAGCTCATGAAGTCTCTAAAAGTGTTATTTCTATATTACAGGAAGCATTCTCTCATCTCATTGGTGAGCAAAACGAACTTACACAAGACTTGGCATCTCAGGGTCTTAGTATCGTTTATGAGCTCGGTGATGATTATATGAAAAAGAATTTGGTTAATGCACTTGTTAGAAGCTATCTTCCATGGTCCTGCAGATTTATTCGCTTTGTGTTGGTTTTGAAGGTTCAAATCTTCCACACAGTTTAATTATGCTTATTTTACTGTTGTGTTACTTTAATTATACCATTTTGCTCCTGTCACTAAGCATGTTTGCTCCATGTTCTCCATTACTATACCCTAATGGCACTGTTCGATTGTTTTGCAACAGGGAATAAATATGAATTTTTATTAAAACTTTTTATCTCTGTTGCTCCCCATGTGAACCTATCTTTGGTGCTTCCCCTGTAAATCTAATGTCACATTTTTTTCTGTTTCAGTTGATCCTTTGTGCACCAGAAATTGGAGTCATGGCTGCTGAAATTTCATTTGTGAGAAAGATGAAGCATGATGGATTCATGACTCTCTTGTAATCTGTTGCATATGAATGGTTCTTGATGTTTTTGGATGAAGTATTGTAGTTTTGTTAGTGACATTAGGATGCTTTGGATTTACTTTTGGCTTAACCGTGTGATTAATGGATTTACAATGAATATTTGTTATATGAACTATTGGATGAATATTTTAATTTGATATGACTATATTTTGATTTTGTATAATTTGTTGAATTTTAATTTTTGTATATTTAGAATATCAACCAATATATAATAATTGTAAAATGCAAAAGTAAAAGACAACGGTTTAAAACTGTTGTCTTTATAGTCTACGACAACGGTTATGTCAAAAACCATTGTCTATGAGCGTTGTCGTAAGTAGAGAAGACAACGCTTCTTTAGAGCAACATACCTACGACAACGCTGAAAAACCGTTGTCTATTCAGTCTACCACAACGGCGGGACAACGGTTAAAAACCGTTGTCGTTTGTCTCAAAGACAACGGTTAAAACCGTTGTCTATGAGCGTTTCTACCGTTGTCGTAGGTATTGTCATTAGAGCTACTAACCTATGACAACGGTGAAAAACCGTTGTCTATGAGCGTCTCAGCCGTTGTCGTAGGTACTTAAGACAACGGTTAAAAACCGTTGTCTATGAGCGAAATATGAGACCCCCTACGACAACGATGGCTACGACAAGGCTGTATTTTGACCTACGACAACGGTTAAAAACCGTTGTCGTTGTGCGAAAATCTTGTAGTGTTTGGAGATATTCGGATAATTTTATTGTGTTTATCTAGGATATTTTTAAACATTTCCATATCATGATTATCGTGTGACTGCAGTTATCCATAAAACCTAGCCACAATTGAATCTTCCCATATTAGAGTTAAGCTCCACCACACAAATAAAATTGATAGACATTTTTATGAATTAATGTGTATATAAAATACTTACAAGTAGACCGTGCGATGCGCGGTTTATTTTTTATTATCACAAATGCGATTTACAATAACATTTAAAAAGTTATATTAAAAATTTATTCATGAGATCTTATTAATTTGAGAATTGTAAAAAATCTGTGTGTTTTTTTTTTTTTTTAATTTGAAACATCAATATTCAAGAATTTAATTTGAAAATAAAATTGAACATATATAACATATAATAACAATAACAACACAATTAAAACAACAACAACAACAATAAAAATAATTTTGTGTGTGTGGGTATTAACTCTAAATAATTATTCACTAATATGTTTTGTTCATATTTTTGTAATTCCTTTATATCTCAGAATTATTTTTTGATTTTTAAATAATTTTCTGTATTGTTTTTAGATGGATTTGTTTGAAAAACATGGTATTTATTCCGAATTTAGTTTAAATTTAAAAAAGTTAGGTTTCAAATTAATTTTATGTTTTAAAACAATATTTTTTTCTTTTGATTTTTGGAACCATTTGTGAAATTTTTTGGATCAAGTTATTGCTTTCTAGAAAAATTTAGATTAACTATATCTATTTATTTGAAATAATTTTGAATAATTACCAAATATTTCTAAAAAAATTAGTCAGCTTATTGATTTTTATATCTACACAAAATATTGCATATAAATTAATTTTTAAATTTTATTTGTTAATTTTTGTTAGACTTGAACTCACAACCTTATTAAATTTTATTAGTCTTATTTTTCAAATTTAATTGTTGTTTTAGTATTTTTATAATATCTTTTAAACTTTTAAACATTTCACAACCCTCATTTAGATTCTAACCTATTTTCTACATTCATATATTCAAATTGTAAACTAATTTTCAAATCTTTTGATTTTTGACATTGTTAACTTAATTTCATTATTTTTGAAAAATCGTATATAATCATATCATTCAGAATAGTTTTTTTTAGTTGACCGATATTTCCCTATTTATGTATAGACTACAAAATAAACACAAATTGGTAGAGATTAAATTTGGAAAGGAACAGATTTTCTAATCCAAAGACAAAACATAACTGTAATCTTTAGATTTCTGCAGGCCAAACAAATACTATGGTACAAGCTAGAAAGATCAAACCTTACAAATTAATTATTAGAGTTTTTGAGAAACATATATAGTTTTGATCTTCTTTAGTTTCACCACAACTTGACTGATATTAACTCTATCTGAAGGTGAAATGGCAACACAGTCCATTGCCAACCTCAAAATAGACCACAAACATTCATACAAACTATTGGTCATCGTGTCTTCTGTCTCCACCAAATTTGTATCCACAACCTTGTTTATTCTGTTTTCATGTAATGAGAGGCTCACCCATCTCTGTAAGTCCATCTCCTCACCAAACATTTCATCTGTCGGCTTTTTTCTTGTGCAAATCTCCAACATGATTATGCCGAAGCTATAAACATCTGCACCTGTTGATACTATTCCTTCTCCACCATATTCTGCATTAAGATCCATTAAGTACACACTCACAAGATGGATCAAATGAAAAAAAAAATCATGAAGAATGCAAACTTTACCTGGTGCCATATATCCAATCGTTGCAAGGGTTTTGGTTCGAGTCATTAGCTCCTCTTTGCCAACCACTTTGGCAATGCCAAAATCGCCAACATGAGCAGTCATATCTTCATCTAGTAAGATATTGCTAGGCTTCAAATCACAATGAACAATGGGAGACGTGAGGCCCACGTGAAGATATTCCAAGGCTAATGCGACATCTATTGCTATGTTCAATCTTTGCAGCAAGTTCAAGAATGAGTTGCGCTCATATAGCCATTTCTCCAGGCTCCCATTAGGCATGTACTCGTAAACCAATGCTTTGAAGTCTCCACTAATGCAACATCCAATGATCTTGTTCAGATTCCTATGACGAATGGCCTTCACTACTTCCATTTCAGTGTCAAATGTTCTTGAAACATTTTCAGACAGTTCTAGATTGAAAACTTTAATGGCAACAGTTAAGCCATCAGAAAGTGTTCCTAAGTATACTGAACCAAAACTTCCAGTTCCGAGTAAGTTACTTTCACTGAAGTCATTTGTTGCCCTTTCAATTTCAAGATAAGAACTTGCTTTCCATAAGGGAAGTACTGAGATGTCATCGTTAGGTGGTTCTGTCCTTGTTCTTCTTTTTATAATTAGAAGAATAACGATCAACAAAATGATGACTGATAGACAAGGGGGCATAATATATTTCATCAATGTGGCAACATTCTTGGACCTTGTTTTCTTATAACATAGTGGAACTTGAAGATGAGTAGCACCACATAAACCTGAGTTATTTAGAAATGATCGGGCCGTAAAGTTTGCAAACTTACCTCCAGTAGGAATCTGCCCTTCAAGTTCGTTGTAAGACACGTTAAAGTTTTGAAGAAAGCGAAGTTCCTCAAGTGACTTTGGGATAACTCCTGAGAAGCTGTTGAAGGAGAGATCAAGTGACTCCAAGCCTTTCAAGTTTCCCATGGACTCAGGAATAGACCCTTCAAACTTGTTATGTGCCAAAGATAGGTTAACCAACGACTCAGCTCTGTCAATAGAACTTGGGATATCACCAGAAAACTGATTCCAAGATAAGTCTAAATCTACAAGAGCCTTAAAGCTTGCAATCTCAGATGGAATAGAGTCATTTAGGAAGTTTCTGGACAAGTTTAAGGCCAAGAGATCATTGAGTTGCCATAAGTTGGAGGGCACATTAGAGTCCAACATATTGGAATCCAAGAACAATAATCTGAGTGATTTGAGTTGAGCAATGCATGGAGGAATAGGGCCATGGAGCATATTACGACTCACGAAGAGCTCCCCCAATCTGCTTAACTGGCAAAGATCAGCAGGGATGTTTCCTTGAAGCTTATTATAGTCAAGATATAGACGTGTGAGTTGCTTTAACTTTCCAAGTGTTGTTGGTATGGATCCTGTCAACTCATTATTTTGCAGAACTAAGTCCTGCAAGTTAGTCATGTTCCCAATCTCAACAGGAATAGAACCTCTGATTCTACATCCAGATGAAATGAAACTATAAAGAGAAGTTATATTTCCTATTGAAGAAGGGAGTATACCATCCAGCTGATTTCCAGACAAATCTATTACGCGCAGAAGTGGGCAGTTTGTTAGTGAAGACAAAAAGCCTATCGCTTGGTTTGGAGTTTCTTTTGTTAGATGATTGCGTCCAAGTCCGAGTTTCTGTAGGAGCCTTAGATTTCCCATGTCAGGAATGAAGCCAGTGAATGAGTTTCCACCCATCTCTAAGATATGAAGTTTAGAAGCATTGTTGATAGAGCTCGGAATCACTCCACTGAGTTGGTTGGGACCCAAATAAAGCTCTTGCAGATTAGGTAGTGAAAGGCCCATGGTTGAAGGAAGCTGCCCTGAGAATTGATTGAATGAAAGGCCCATAACCTTCATTGTTGATATGTTGAAGATGGAGAATGGGATCCCACTAGATAGCCCATTAAAACCAACTGATATCAACTCAAGATTAAGCTTACCAATCACAGCTGGTACTTCACCTACCCATTTTCCAATTATCAATATCAGAATTATAAGAAAGAATCCACACACATGCATGATTGTTCATTTCACATTGAAGTTATAAATCAGTGTCTATATATCTATATATATATATATATATATATATATATATAAAAAGGAAGAAGTTGACAAATTTTACACATTTGCCACTCAATTGCAAAATTGGAGATAATTACTGATTTGCCATTGACCAATAGAAAAATTGTGGAAAAAAAAAACTAAAAAACTTTGAGAATCTTATAGAACAAGCTTCGTATATATTTTAAATATAATAAGTAGTCTTTTAATTTAATATAGGGGTAAAATGAAATAGAGGAAATTATTTTGGATGATATTATTATATGATTATGTCTTAATGATATAATTAAAAAATTTGCAAATTCTGTAATTTTAATATATAAATATGAAAATAGGTCTAAAAGCTAAATTTCATTTTACGAAGGGCTGTAAAATGTTTAAAAGTTTAAAAACTATTATAAAATTATTAAAATAATAATTAAATTTGAAAGTAAAACTAATAATAATCTAATAATGCTGTGAGGTTAATCTAAAAAAATTCACAAATAACATTTAAATATAAATTCAAACATATATGCAATAGATATAACTATAAGAAAAAATATTTTAAAATGGTTTCAAAATTCTAAAAAAAAATATTCTTTTAATTGTAAAATGAATTTGAAACCTAAATTTTTTAAATATAAACTAAGTTTTTGAATAAATACAATGTTTGTATACTAGGACTTTAATTTACTAGATTTTTTTGAACCTAATTTAATTTAATATAAGTTGTATATCCTTATAAAAAATTATTATTTAAGATTAGTAGTAATATAATATTTTTATTTAAAAAATTCATCCTCCACATGCGACGCATGTGCTGATATTCGTGTATATATATATATATATATTTATTTATTTATACCTGTAAAGTGGTTTTCGTCTAGACGTAGGAGATTGAGAGCTGTAAGATTTGCAATGCTGTCAGGTATGGAGCCTGTTAGCTGATTTATAGAAAGAAATAGCGTCTTCAGTTTGCAAGAAACAGGCAGTTGAAGACTTCCAGTGAGAGTGTTGTTGGCCAAATCAAGCCATTGTAAAGAAGACATGTTGAAGATGAAAGATGGGATTTGGCCTGTTAGAGAAATCCCTGGCAGGATGAGTGCCTCCAAATGTGAGAGATTGCGTAGCTCCGATGGTATCCCACCTGGAAATGGTTGGCCATAACATGCAACACCATTTTGTTGAGAGATGTTCAATATATTATAATATGTTAGAATTTCGACCAAACGGGGAGTTTATTTTCAGTTTGAACAAATCAAAATGAGCAAGAAATAAGAAATATACATACATACCCTGGAAAGTGTTTATCCCAAGATTCAGAACTCGAAGGTTGGTCAACCAGCCAATTGATCGTGGAATGCTGCCATTGAAATGATTGACGTACAACAACAAGACTTGAAGCTCACTGCACTTGTAAATATCAAATGGAATATCCCCACTAAGTTGATTGAATGAGACACTAAGATGTCTCAGTTTTGGAACACCATTGCACATACCACTTGGGAGAATACCTGAGAGGCTATTAGCTGCCAGATAAATATTTTCGATTCCAGACAAGTTGAAGATGCTTTCAGGGATGGAACCTGTTACTTGATTATGCGTCAGGTCTAACGTTTCCAGGAACGAAAGATTTCCAATCTCAGGTGGGATACTTCCAGCAATGTAATTGAACGAAAAGTTGAGCATTCGTAGCATCGTGTTGTTGCCTAATGACGGGGGAATGCTGCCATAAAAACTGTTGTTGTTCATAACAATGCTCTCCAGTTGTGTTAAAGCTCCAAGCCATGATGGGATCTCCATGGTTAGACTATTGGATGCCATGTTCATCACTTTTAGACGGCGTAGATTAGAGAGCTCATCAGGTATGGGGCCTGAGAGATTGTTGTGGCTGAGGTCTAAGGACCTGAGGAATGACAGGTTCCCAAGATTCGGAGAAATGGTTCCGTGGAAGCCAAAACCGGAGAAGTTGAGGGCCACGACTCGTGGATGCTTCGCGCCACAAGTGACACCAATCCAGGTGCAAATGGGAGTGTCAAGAAACCAGTTATTGGTGAAGAATTGGAAAGGGTCTGAAGTGATTGCATTTTTGAAGGCAATTAGTGCATCTTCATCTCTGCTTTCATTCACAACTTTTCTGGAAATTGTGCAGTTGCTTAGTAACAATAGTGTGACAAGAATGATGAAGCAATAAGCTGGTTTCATGATCTTCATAAACTAAGCTTTTAATTAGGGTATATGTTTATCACTCTCTTTTTATAAACATGAGTTTCAAACTTACATGTATATATCACATAGTGAAATGATTCAACAGTTTTGGATTATTCACATAATTATTGGTTTCTTATCCTCCAATTATCAGCATGTTATTGTGTTTTCTGGGATACGTTTGAACATTTCCGCATCATGATTATCGTATGATAGTGGTAACTAATTTTATCCATAAACCTTGCTACCATTGAATCTTCCCAGATTAGACTGAAGCTCCACCACAAAAATAATTGATATATAGACATTTATGACATGCAAAATAATATTACAAAATCAACACAAATTGATAGAGATTGTATGGAAAAGAACAAACTTTTTAATCCATAGACAGAGACTTAATATGGAATGCATGCAGGAATCTTTCCATGAAGCATCTTATCACTGATATAGAATCTGCAATGTGATATATATATATATATATACACACACATACTGCATGTATTTAATTCAAATTTAAAGACTTGACATGGTTTGACTAACTAAAATTTAGGCTTTTTTTTTTCCAGCATTTTCTTGCTGTAATATGTTGTTTGTTAGGTTTGAATTTAAAATCCCAGTAGTATGAATGAGTCAGTCCATGAATGTAAAATAAGCATAATACTCCCTCCGTCCCTACTAACTTTGCCTAGGTTGATCGGCATGGATCTTAAGAAAAAACTGTTGACTTTGATGTGATGTTATTTTAGAGTAAGTCTCTTGTGAATCAGGTGCATAGATTTTAGATGCATGCACCCGGGTCGGATCCGGGTCAGGGGGGACCGCACTATTTTTTTTTTTTTTCGCTCATGATTTTTGAAAAAAATCACATACCAATAGTATATGTTAGACATACCTTTATGTTATGTTAGACATACCTTTAAGCTATGTTAAACATACTAGTTCTGCCTAGATTCTTTGCCTTGTCTTTTTCTGGCTTGATTTTTGAATTTTGGCACATACTACTACGTTATGTTAGACATACTTTTACGTTGTGTTAGACATACCTTTATGTATACTTAAACATACCTTTGTATATGTTAGACATACCTTTATATATAGTTAAGCATACCTTTATATATGTTAGACATTCCTTTGTATATAGTTAGCCTACCTACACATGGTTGGTCTAACTATACACAAAGGTTGGTCTATTTGAGCGAATTTTGGATGAGCTTCACCACAAGTCTTCAGCGCGTGGGAGCACGTGCATGCGTGTGGGAGGCGCGTTTTGGGCTCGTGAACGGGTCGGGTCAGGTCCATGGATCTTAGATCCATGCACCTGACTCATAAAAGTTTTTGCCGTTATTTTAATGTTTTTGAGTGGTAATTTTGTAATTAATGTGTGCTTTTTGAGTGTAAAATAAGTAAAATGAAAGAAATGGAGGGGTAAGGGAGTAAATTTTTCTTTGCCATTTTTGGACTGACAAAATAAGATGGGACAAACAAAAATGAAAAGTAGGCAAAGTTAGCAGGAACGGAGGGAGTAATATATATATATACAAAGATTCTGGTGATATCTTAATGTGCAACAAGAATAGAGAAAATTTCATTTTACGTCTACTTAAAACACTACTGTCCATTTTACATCCATTTATTTTTAGGGTTTCAAATTTAGTGCAATTAAAATCAAAATCGATCAATTTTGGTCCTTTGGCGGCCGGAGATCGATTTTCCGACTGAATTCAGCTGACGTGGCTTATCGGAGCACACGTGGCAGGTGACGTGGCTTATCGGGGCATACGTGACAGCTGATGTGGCTTATCGGAAATTCAAAATTGGGGGCGATTGAGATGCAATTGCCCCCAATAGACCAATTTGGTTTTAATTGAACTAAATGTGAAACCCTAAAAATAAATGGACGTAAAATGGATAGTAGTGTTTGAAGTGAAATGAAATTTTCCCAACAAAATATGATAATAATCTGCATAGAATCAATGTTGCAACTGGATTAGTTGGAAGACATTATTTGCAGTTATAAAATAAAAACTAATTTTATGAACCATGAGTTGCCTTTGAGGCTTCTAGAACTGTATTTATAATTATAATAACAAAGTGAAAATTTAGTCATTTATTTGAAGTAGAGAATGTAGAAATTTGTTGATGAAGAGAGCTGAAACATACGGTCATCAAAGAAGCGTTGTTTGTCGTGTTTCTTTTGTGCCTCAAATAATGTGGCCATTCGTGTGTTATCCGCCATTTAAAATTCCTTGGTGTAGTTACTTTACAATTTCATTTGTATTGATTCTATTTAAAATTGCAATTTTATTTTTGGCATCCAAAATCAGATTAGTTTTTTTTTTTTTTAGTTCAACTTCAAAATTGTGTTTGATTTAACTTGAAATTTTATTATTTAGAAAATGTAACACTTAAGTGTATACACTATTAAAATAAATTACATTTTCAATTCTATGTAAATATTCTTGATTCTCGATTATATTTGTAGGTTCATAAATTGTCTCATGATAATTAATTAACGTACAATTTGATTAAGATGCTTAATTTGTATCTATTTGATTTCCTGTTTAGTATTTATTAATTATATGAAATAATTGTTATTAAAATATTTTTGTTTTATTATAGTGTTCTATTTATTCAAAATAAATTCAAATAAAATTTTTGTTTGTAAAATTTAAAAATCTATATTAAATTAAAGTTAAAAAATTAGGAGAGAAGAAGAATATTACATGGAAATGTGACCCATAAAATTGTTGAATTTGATGGATCGTCCATGTAGAGTTAAATAGATGTGAAATGTTGATGTTGAATATCTAATTCGTGTTTTGGTTAAAGATTTAGGGGTATCAATTAAATGTTGAAAAAGAAATGTGAAGTGAAGTCATGAGAAATGCACTAATTTTGCAGAGAAACATAACATAAATCTATATATATATAGGGAAAAATTCAATTTAGGTCCACTTAAGAAGCTACTATCCGATTTTCGTCCTTTTATTTTTAGGGTTTCAAATTTAGTCCATTTAATTTTAAAATCGCTCAATTTGTGTCCTTTGGGCAGCGAAAATTGATATTCCGGCTAGTTTGCCGGCGATTGCATCTCAATCGCCCCCAATTTTTTTTTTCAGGTTGTGTTCAGCTGATGTGTCATTTTGGAGCACATGTGGCAACACCATTTAATTTCCACATAGATCTAATAACAATTAATAAAGGAAAAACATTTAAAAAAAATGAAAAGATGAAAATCTGCTTCTTCTTCCCACTGCCGCCGGCCACCGCCACTCGCACCCATCGCTCTCGCTGGAGATGAAGACTGTGGAAGAAGACGAGACATGGAGAAGGCACCCACATCTGCAACTCACATCTGGAGAAGACACTCACATCTGGAAGAAGACGAGACATGGAAGAAGGCACCCATCTGGAGAACTCACATCTGGAGAACTCACATCTGGAAGAAGACGAGACATGGAGAAGGCACCCACATCTGGAGAAGACGACGAGACATGGAGAAGACACCCACATCTGGAGAAGACGACTGTGGAAGAAGACGAGACATGGAGATGAAGACTGTGGAAGAAGACGAGACATGGAGAAGGCAGATCTGTCCTCGCTCCCATCGCCGCCGCAGAATCTGCTCCACCACCGTTCTGGCAGCGTCGTCGACCCCCTGGCGGCGGTGTCCGCCATTAGAGCTCTGCTCCAATCCGCTATTAGAGCTCTGCTCCAGTGAGTCTAATTCGAGGCATAGTGTTCCATTTGGAGACCCTTTATCTACAAAGTCTAATCTGCTCCATTTGGAGACCCTTTATCCCTAATTCGAGGCATAGTGTTCTCCGTCGACGGGTCCATCGCCGGTGGTGGTTGGTGACGGGGCTGGGGGAGGTGGTGGTCTGTGGAAGAAGACGAAGACTATTTTCTTTTTCTTTTTTCATTTTTTTGACAGCTCAGATAAAGGGGATTGGTCAATTTTATGCCACATCTGCTCCGGACACCCACATCAACTAAAATAAGCCACATCGGCAACTCCGACCAGCCACATCAGCAAAATCCCCAAAAATGGGGGAGATTGAATTGCAATCGCCCCCAATGGACACAAATTGGTCGAATTTAAAATTAAAAGGACTAAAATTGAAACCCTAAAAATAAAAGGATGAAAATCGGACAGTAGCTTCTTAAGTGGACCTAAATTGAATTTTTCCCTATATATATAATAATAACGTTGCAACTCTCCAGGGCTCGACACGTCAGCAGTTTGAAGCTTTCTTAAAACGACATGTGTCATCTACATGTCATCCTTTGTATCATGTAGAATCTAAAGAGTCAAAAAATATGAAAAGTCATTCCACCTCTTCATTTTTTTATATTGTGTCATGTAAACTCCAAAGATTCAAGCATTCAAGCGTCGGATTTAGATGATAATCCATCTTTATGAAATACTTTCAAGATTTATAAGCCATGCGGATATGCAGCCTAAACTAAAGAAATGTATACTAAACTAAACTAAAGAAATGTATTCTTAGCTTTAGGTTAAATCATTTTTAATATATATGATATATATAGACGTGTTTGGTGCTAATTATTAACGACAAATAATCAATTCGTAATTAAATAATCTAATGTGAGCATCTGAACTCATATTTGATTTAAGTTATTGATTATATATTATTCAGGTGGTAGTTTACTTGTTAATTAAATGCCAAAAAAACAAAGAAAAACACAATAAACTAGGTTGGAAAATGAAGCATTAATTATCATCATTCATATTCAACGTGGACACCTATGGCATTCAAAAACGCCCCACTGGTTCCATGAAAACCCACCACCTTTCCTTTGCAGTTGATGGAAGTGAAATATGTCCCAATTTCTTCACCAAAGGGACCATATTTCCCCTTGTTTGTCTGAAAAGTAAGTGACGTAATAACTTCGACATCAACATGGTTTCCAATATTGAGAACTCCAAAGAACCCTTCTACACCCATCAAGAACTCACTCGCCCCATCAATCTCTATCTGTCAATAACATAATCAAACACGATAATAATTATTGATCTGAATTAGTGAGATAATTAAGTATATATGCAGCCTTACCATGTTGAGTAGATCCCCAGCACGATGGCCATGAATGGAGGACCAGATTGTGGTGCCATCTCTCTTCTCATAGTTGAATCGAATAGCAGATACTATACTCCTCTCTCTGCACACGTAAACGCACACATCCCTAACGGAAGACAAGACTCCGTCGTCCCAAACTCTACCGCTCTTAGTGCTGCCCCAAGGCCCCGGGCTTCTTGGCAAAAGACGAGAACACCCTCCTCCATCCATCCCTGCATGGCTTGCTATGGGGGCATTAATGTAAATTGAGGAAGCTGGTTTGATATACACTCCAATGGCGTGAAGATATTGACCAGCACGGCCATGAAATCCAGTTATGACTCCACCCTTTGTATTAAAAGAAAAGAAGTTGTTCTTTGACGGATAATATCCAAGTGGATAATATCCCCTTTGATTTGTGCGAAACTCAAGAGAAGTAATATTATTGTTACTGAATTTACTGTGTTCATATGTTCCACTTATACCAGTCAAGTTATCCATTCCAGTACCAAATTCGGGGGAGTAGTCATCATTAATGTGATTAGAATGACCTTTAAACATGATGGAGTAAATAGCTCGAGCATCATGCCTTATGATTATCTTTCGAAGGCCATATTTGGCGATGTAACTCCACTCTTCTCCCATGGAAGTGCCCCATGGCTCCACCGGTATCACTCCCAAATCTTTTTCCTGCAACAAACAACTTTTTTGAGTTGAAATGCATGCACGAGAGAGAGAGAGAGAGAGAGAGAGAGAGAGAGAGAGAGAGAGAGAGAGAGAGAGAGAACCATTGATTAGGTTAGTGATTCGCAAAGAACTACTCAAACTGTTTAGAGATTATGGATTATGCATATATATAATGGATTATGGATATGCTTAATAGAACGTTAATTTTACTATCCTAATTAATTCAGTTTTGGCCATTGGAATTCGCCGCCGATTAAATTTCCTCTAGTTAATAATTTCATTTCACAAAGACTTACACGTGAGGCTATATCTCATAAATATTGGTTATCGTGAGAGTCATCCAAAAATAACATGTGATTTATAGGGTTTGGGTGTAGGTAATTGGATTTTGGATTAACCCGTCTTACAATATCAGGGGTGTGCACGATCCGGTTCAATACGGAGATTTGAAAATATCCGGATCCAAACCAAATTTTGGAGAATTCTAATAATGATTCTCCAGAATTGAACCAGAATAAAACACAAAAACTCATATGAGAGACGGACTCACAGATAGTTTCCGCGAGACGATTCTTATTACCCATGAATTGAACTCATATCCACAAATTTTCATATGAATTGCTAAGTATGGGTTATGGGTTCACCGGTCTCACGAAAAAAGATCCGTGAGACGATCTCACACAAGACCTACACAAATAAAAAGTCTCTGGAACCAAACCAAATTTCGGTTCGGGGATTCAGTTTTAATAGTCCGGATCAATTCAGGAAGGAGATTCGGATATCTAGAGATCATTAAAAAAATTGGACCAAAGAGGAAAAGAAAAAGTAAAAGAGAAAATGCACATAATTAGAAAAAAATAAATGACTAAATAATGAAATGAACTCAAAACTAAATGCAAAATTCAAAGAATAAGTTGAATTTACAAACAAATAATGAATCTACTTTTATTTTTTCTTTCACTCATAGAACGATGCTACAAACCGAATATGTCAATAATAGTCCAGATCAAACCATTAAAAGAAGAATTAGCATTCCACAATTCCATCTACCCGGTCTACACTGTAATAGGAATTAGAAAGATTCTTCATATACATGCAATCAAAAACTATAATAAAACATTATAAAATCAAAAATCAAAAACTATAGTAAAACATCAAACTTCTAATATTTCACAAAAAAGCTTGTTCCATTTCACAATAATAATCTTAAAACTACTAACACAAACGTTTTTATCCTGAAAATTAAAGTTTTTATTATAATATACTAATTTAGTATATTAAAATAAAATTATATAATAATGGTGTAAAATTTGATTATTAAATAAATAAATATTGAAAATGTGTATGGTACCAAAATATAGTTCTGACACCAACTGAAAGTATATCATGAGTTTGTAATGTGCAAGACAAACAACATAAAACACAACTCACAAAATCTGGGTACACTGTGTTGTCAATGTAACACACAGTGGAATATAAAACTAAAACGAAAAAGGCAGAACACAAACGATGTATCCACGAGTATACAAATACTCGTGGAATGCCATCAGGGTGAAAACTCCTTTATTATCTTTATCTTGTAGTACAAGGAGATAGAAAAACCTCTTGAAGAGATTATTCCGTACAACGACTCAATACGTCCTTTGAGAATGACTAAGTAAACTAGGGACGTATACAAAACCTCACAGTTGATCACTAAGCACCTACACTAAAAGGTCAAGAGTATGCAAACTCTATGACTATACAAGAAAAGAGGTGTTGTTTTAGTATGACCAACACAAAGCTTGACACACTACAAGAAAAATGCTCAAAGACAACACATTAAAGACAACACTTTATGTTGTCTTTTTCGAAATTACAACCCTTTTTGCAAAAAGGGTTGTCTTTGTGCTTTTGGATACACTAAAAGACAACACAAATAAAATTCAGGGCCTGAGCTCTAACATATCTAGAAAATATCATGAAGAATGTGAGTTTAAAATTGAATTTGGGGTGTTTAGATGAAAATATCTGAAGCTGCTGGAAGGGACTTTGTGGTGTGGTTTATGGAGGAGAAAACAAATGACATCACAAAACAGGTATTTCAAGATTAGCATATACAGGCTTTGCTTATATTTAGTGCTCATGGAGTGGTGTTGCACCTCTATATGGTGGATTCTTAACCATTTTGGCAGTTTCTGAGGTATGTCCTGCATTTTCGTTCGAGTTTATTTTGCGCTATTTGCTGTCTTAATGAAACAACTTGTTGGAAGTGTACCCCCATGGATCCACCTGCAGTATCAATCCCAAATCTTTTTCCTGCAACAATTAAACAACTTTTTTGAGTTGAAATGCATGAGAGAGAGAGAGAGAGAGAGAACCATTGATTAGGTTAGTGTTTCACAAAGAACTGCTCAAACTGTTTAATTAGAGATGTGTTTAAATGTGCATGCATGACATTGTAATAGAGGAGATACATATATATAATGGATTATCGATATGCTTAAAGTAACAATTAATAGGATATTACTTTTACTATCCTAATTCATTCACTTTTGGCCTTTGTAACTCGGCGCCGATTCGAATTACTATTAATTTCTTATTATATATATATATAAAAATGACATTTCTTGGGCTAGTAAACATCAGAATGAAAATTAAAGAAATCCAAAAGTTTAAGTTCTGCATCGACATAATAATTGTTTAGCACTTCTTTCAAAAATTTGACACTTTCAAGAGCCCGTTCTCACCAGAAAAATAATAGCAGTATATAAGTGTGACCAGATTTTGTACACAATTGAAATTATCGTGTATATATATTATATATATATATATATATGTAAGTGAGTGTTTGATTTGCTTTAGTGATTCACGCATGAAACTCTACAATATTGTTAAGTATCCCTAGGCATACATATTGATTGTTTTATAAAGCATTCTTAAGTATTTTATTATTATATTTTTCTGATGTGTTGTTGCAGAGGTGACAGAGTTAATCTGTATTAATGTTTTAAAGGACAAAGATAGAAAGTATCGTCACATCATTCACTTTTTAAAAAGATTTTTACATTATTATTTTATTATTCTTAAAAAATGAAAACTGGTCGATGAGAATGCTCTTAAAAGATTGTATTTATAAAATACAAAAAAAAGTAATATCAATTAATACACATCACACTACTCTACAACAAATAAATACTCGGAAAGAAAAATGTAAGTTACAAATATTTGGAAAATATTGCTAATGTTGTATTGTTTTATTCTACGTGAAATCTTGAGTTCCAAACATGAATTTGTTTTTGTACAACATTTCAAATTGAAAAGTAAAATAAAAACTACAATACTCTTGCAAACTAATGATAAACAAAAAAACAAAAGGTTTTAAAAAACCTTGGAACATTATTGGCCTCAAACGTAGATAGATTTGTAAGTTTGAAAGTGAATTTTGAAAATGATGGAATTTGATAATCTTGTATTTGTTTTGAGATTTTATATGATGTGCTATATTACATCCGTCTCAATATAAATGTTGTTTTAGACTTTTGCACCCAAATTAACGACTGTGATAAAAAGTTGGATATACCCCTATTTAAGTTTAGTTAATGGGGAGTCTTTTTCTCTTCAACATTTTTAATTTGATATGAGTACATGGATATCTTTGACATATTGTGTAAGGAATCAATGTATAGATTTTGATGAGGACAAAACATGTAATAGATAGGGCCTATGATCTTTTGTATTTAGTTTAAGTTGTAAAAACTTAGAATAGGCCAGGAAGCTTGAAGACTGATGATCAAAGCTTGAAGAATGAAGAAGACCTTGTTGCCATCAAAGTTAAAAATTGACTAAGTATAGGTCTCTGCAGCAAACTACTGGAAGGACACCGAAAGGTTATGCTAAAGGTCGCTGCCTGAATAAACTGCAAAAATGACTAAGTATGGAAGGAAACAATAACCCAAGGGAGGACGCTGGAAATCAGGAAGCTAGCTAGTTGAATGCGACAAAGAACTGCTAACCGACTCTAGGAAGCAGTTACCTCAGATCAAGCACTCTGAGTTGCCGTTAGGGACAATCACGTACGAACCAATCAGAGGAGGCCACCTAGAAGAATAAAAATGACAAGAGGACGTTTTGCAGACTGAATGACGGGCATAGTAGCAGTGGTGTACAACTGCAACAGAAATCTTGTATGATCCAATAGGATGAAGACACAACACCAAAAGCTCACTGCAGGGGAGGACGCTCACTTCAACGGACAGATTTTTCCCACGCCTATAAATAGAAGAAGACCTGGACTGAAGACTTACCTGAAACTCGCGCATTCAAATCAATCAAGCAATCAAGCATTCATTAAGTTTCAAGTCTAGTCTAATCGCAGCAACCTATCTTTGTTTAAGAAGCTACCTGTTTAAGCTTGCTGCACCTCGTTGAAGAACTATTCTTCATATCTTTTAGACCGATAGGAGTCACTTAATTGGAGGGTGTTTCTGATCAAGTGTTTTTTGCTCTAAGTAGTATAGCAAGTGCTCTGTGTGGGCTGTTTAGTTGGTCACTGTGCAGTTACCCTGTGTGGGATAGAGCTGACAGTTCTTGTTAGAATTAGTTTGTTGAAGAAGAGTCTTTGTAATTCAAACAAATATTAACAAATTTCCTCTGAGAAGGAGTAGAGCGAACGTAGAGGGATTACTCCACCCTCGAATCTCTATATATCTTGGTTCTTGTTTCTGTGTTTATATCTGCTTACTGCTTGCCATCTTACTTATTTGTTGATTAATTGTCATAGCATACTGCATGCAAAGCTTACTTTTCAGAAAATACATTCATAGTTTAAGTATTTCCGCTGTGCATTAAAACTATTTTCTAAGTCTCTAGGTCACTGCTTGTTGGTCCCAAGTGGCAGTAGACTTAGAAAGGGGGGGGGGGGGGTTGAATTAGGCTACTCAAAATTTTCAAAATTTTCTTCAAATGAATGTCTAAGTCACATAAGGCAGGTGGCTACTGAGCTTTCTCCTTCAAATATGTTACTGCTTGAGCAGTTAGCTTAAGATTTAGTGAAAACAGAGTTTGTATGCACAACAGAAAAAAACTTTAAAACAATGTGTTTTCTGAAAACCTTTTCAACAGGATGATATGACAGATAATATCAAAGATATAATAAATTAAGCAAAGATAGAACAAGCAGTAAGCTAAGCGATAAACAAGGAACATCAACTTATAGAGGTTCGAGGGTGGAGTAATCCCTCTACGTCCTCTCTACTCCTTCTCAAGGAGGAACTTTGTTAAGTGATAGTTTGGATTACAAAGACAGTGCTTAAACAAACTAAACCTAACAAGAACTGTCAGTCTATCCCACACATGGTTACTACACAGTGACCAAATTCTCAATGCCCACACAAAGCACTTACTTTACTATCTAAAGCGAAAACACTTGATCAGGAACAACATTTGATCAAGTGACTCCAACAGTCTAAAACAATAGAAAAGAGTTTTCTTCAACAAAGGGTGACAACAGGCTTTGAGCATTATGCTTCTGAATAGAGTATGCTTGCTGCGATTTGGACTGAACTTGAAACTATAAGATATGAGAGATTTGAATGAGTTCTTGATTGCTTGTATGCGCGAGTTTCAAGTTTTTTTCAAGTCTCAGTCTTCTTCTATTTATAGGCTAATTGAAGAGAGCTTCCTTCGTCTACAGCATGCTTGAGGCGACAAGACTTCTTCTATTGGCTCATACCGATTCTGTTACGGTTGTACACCTCTGCATCTGCACCCGTCATATCAGTCTGAGCATCGTCTTTTCATTCTTCATGTTTCTCCAGATGCACTCTTTGATTGGTTCGTACTTGGTTATGTCTAATGAAAACTCAAAGTGCTCAATCCGAGGTAGCTGCTTCACAAAAAGGTTCCTGCTGCTTCTTTGTCTTATTTAGCCGACTTCATGCTTTGTAGTAACCTTCCAAAAGGTTGTTGTTTTCTTCTATACTTAGCCGATTTTGTGATTATGCTCGGGTAGCATCCTATTGCAGCATCCTCCAAGGGTCCTCCCAATATCCTGCTGCAGTGACCTATACTTAGTCGATTTTGATTCTTTTAAGCAGCAAGGTCTTCATCCATCTTCAAACTTTAATCTTCGTCTTCAAGCCTCCTGATCCCAGTCTAAGCAATTACAATTGAATCTAAATACATAGGATCCTAGGCCCTATCTATTACATGTTTTGTCCTCATCAAAATCTATACATAGTTCCTTACACTGCTCTCTCGCAGGAACCTCTCTGATACAACAAGCTTAGTAGCTTCATGTTTTTCTTGAGACTTGATATTCTTCGGAGTAAAAGTTTGAAAAATTGAGTAGGCTTATTCTCCTCCCCCTCCCCTCTAAGCATACTGTCACTTGGGACCAACATATTGTATGTAGATATGCCTTAAAATTCGAAAATAACCCTTATTTTCGAACAAATTTTGCATGCTGATGACCCTTATTTTGAGGTGGAGGTAAAGATGTTCAAACGGTTCGAACAGGGTGGTTCTGGTTCGAACCGCCGGTTCGGTGGTTCCTGGTTGGCGGAACCGAAACCAAACCGGGAGGTGTTCGGTTCTGGTTTCGGTTCGGAACTGCCGGTTGAACCGAAACCGGGCAGCTCGGCTGGTTCGACGATTTGTTTTTTGCACTTTTTCTTTTTAATTTTGATTTTGCAACTCCGAATTTATTTTTTAATGTTTGTTTCGATGTAATTCATGATTGAAATAGAGTACAAAAAATCGAAGTGAACAAATGTTTTCATTATAAATTGGAAAATTATTACAAGTTATAATAGAACTCAATTTCCAAGTTTCTAACCTAATGATTGAAATTCTAATGAATTTATAATCTATTTCTAATCTATTAGACTATTACAAACTAAATATATCTATTATAATTACAAAAGTCTATCTAAAGACTAAAGAGAAGGGGAAAAAAATTTGAAAGAGCTTGAGTTTCATTCTATGTTTGGAAATGAAATTCAATTCCAAACTTATAATGAAATTGCCTACGTATCCTTAATTAGAATAAAATTAAGGAATCAAAGCTCATGTAGTTCTCTTACCTCAACTTACCTACTTCAATCGTCAAGGTTGGTGGCGGTGCCAACGGCAGATGTTGTGTTTGAGTCGTAGCCGTAAATATCCTCGCCACCTTCTTCATCCATTAGAAGAAGGTTAAGATGTTGTTGACGTCTAGCGGCTTTACCCCAATCCTCAAGAAGCATGAGGTTTTGCACATTCTCCGCCGCCAAGTTTGATCGTCCGTACTCAACGTGTGACCCCCAATACTAAAGACATGCTCAACCGAAACCGTCGAGGCGGGAGTTGCAAACATTTCCTTAGCAATAATGGTTAGAATATGATACATGGTGGTCCTTCGTGACCACCACTTCAAAAATCACTTGAACTCTCAAAAGCAATAGATTCAAAAGTAGCACTTAAATAAGAGTCTAACTCTTGAGTAGGGTTACCTCTAGATCGTTTTTGCATAATTTGTGTCATAATGTCATAAAAGTTGTAAAATTGACTAAGGTGTCCAACTCCAAAACTAGATGAAGATGAGGAAGACTCTACATTTTGATGTCCTAAATCATGACTACTGCTTGAATCACCATGACTTGCTTTATATTCTCCATATAAATCATATAAATGACCTTTAGCTTTAGCAACTTCTTCCCTAAGATTAGACACATATTCAACCATATCATAGTCAGTAATTATACCATTTGGGAACAATCCATTATAATACATAGTTAATAATTCATCTAATCCATCTTCCCTAATCCTAAGATCTAATGATTTTGCACACAAAAATAGAGAGGGTATCTCAAAATAATATTTCAATTATTTTTGTTTCATCATAATAATGAAATTAGATAAAATAGGATCTTCTTTATATGAGTCAATTACCAAAGCAACTTTCACACATTGATCTAAGGCTAGAGAAGATGTAGGATAATAACATCCACTTACTTCCTTAGTGGCTTCTTCAAAATTTTTTAACAATTCGATCATGTGTATATATGAATCCCATGAATGAGGAAATTATAACATAACTTCACTATTATCATATTGCATAAAAAAGCACATAAAAGTTCTCTATAATTATAAGAATCTTGAAGCATGTAATAAGTTGAATTCCACCTATGTGGCACATCTTTCACAATTTTTTTTTACTTCCATACCATTATGCTTACAAAATTTAGCCCATTTTTTACGATTTAGTACGGTATGAGCAATTAAAAGAATTGCTTCTCTAATTGTAGCTATTTCCTCTTGTACGGTTTTTAGGCCATCTTGAACACATAAATTAAGCACATGACACATGCAACGAACATGAAAAAGTGCACCATTTAGTGGAGGTTTGCAAAATTCCATTATAGTAGGCAAGCTAGCGTTTTATTATTACTAGCATTATCTAATACTATAGCAAATAATTTATTTAGTAATCCATAATCATTTAAAACATGTATTACTTTTTGAGCAATATGTAAACCGGTATGTCTTTTGTTAAAATCAACAAAAGCAATTAAACGTTTTTGATGATTCCATGAATCATCAATCCAATGACAAGTAATACCTATATAATCAAATATTTCATACGGATCCTTCCAAACATCACAACATATAGACACTTTTTGATTAATTTTAGCTAACTCTTGTATTAACATAAATTTCTTTTCTAATACTCTTTTCTCTATATCACGTGTGGCCGTGTTCCTATTTATCATTCTAGGCGGAGATTGTAAATATGTACTCACATAACCTTCATATCTTTCATCACCCGCAAATAACAACGGTAGATGGTTACTCGCAATAAAATCGGCGGTGCCTTTCTTAAGTTCAATTTGACTAAATTTAAAGGTTAACAAATCCATACCTTGTGACGAGTCGGTGAACCCTCTTAGTTGTGTTTGAGAGCACTCCAATCCAACCTTGTCGGGATGCTTCCTCGAGATGTGGTTGTTGAACGTTCCATACCCTCCTCCATGTTTGAACTTGTATTGCTTCCCACAATGGTTGCACATCACTATGTAGTCGACGTTACTACCGGGGCGGCCTCCTTTTTGAAGTGGATGGAGAAAATATCACTTCGAAGTGGTGGAGTTGCACGAGTTGAAGCGGTATGAGGTTGATTCAAACTTTCTTGTGTCGGACCCTCACCTGCTTCATCCTCTTCTTGATCGCCTTGGTTTAAGGTGGCTTGAATTTGTTCCCCCAAATCAATATTATAATACCCCGTTTTCTAGAAAATCTGCATTGCATATTTCACAAAATTTATTTTACCTTTCAATTATAAATAATTTAAATATGAGCTCTTATGTTATTTAAATTTATGATGAATGTGTTACGTTATGCTTCATGATTTTAAAGATTTTATGAACTAATATATCTTTCGAGATTTTAAAGGCTTTTTGCAGGATTGCTCACGGAGGAAACTTAGCTTGATCTCAACTCACTCGACAAACATGGATGAAAGTAAAAAGATAAGATATAGATAAGTTTAAATGAGGATAAATGATACTAAGTTTAAATTATTTGTGTCGTAAATGCTTATTTTATTAAATTTAATCATGACCTTTATATGTGATACTATGTGTCATAAAATAATTTACTTGAAATGTATTTATGAATCATAATGTGTATCGAAATATGTTCTTTTACATAAGTAAACTATATAAATAGTTTGTCTCCCATTGCAAAGAGTTTATTTAGTAAATACTTTGGTATAAATTATGTTATTGTAGTATTGTTTTTATATTATTCTCTCAAAATATATAATTAAGTATACATGTGTATGTATATATAAATAATTTATCTTAGCTAAAGCACGTAGATATATATATATATATATATATTTAATTGTGTGAATATAATAAGCAAACTATTCATATGCATATTGCCTAGTTAAGAATATAGAAATCAATGTTGGAAAAATTGTGATTTTTTGCCCATTTTGGGTAGAATTTTCAGTGGGCCCATTTCGTGTAAAATGAGATCCGGTTGAAGAGACGAGTTCTCCTCCGTGAGAGCTCCGATTACATGTGTAGATCACCTAAAATGAATAATGGGTGAATGAGAAATTGAGGACCAAAGTGGTGGCTTTGGATCCTAGGAAAGGGAAATTTAAGGCGTGGAAAACCTCTTGTCCCACATAGGAAAAATGTATTGAAATAGTCCAATATATATTGACTTTCCCATATGTGGAGGCTAAGATGCTAAGCAAATCATTTCGGAAAATGCTAGATGCAATTGACCCCATCCCCCTTTTTTTTTTTCTTTCTAATTTTTAGAATACAGAAAAAAAGAGACAAAAAGAAAACTAGATTCAACGTCTGGGAGACTCAGGTTCAAATTCGAATTAAATGAATATTAATGAGGCATGAGGGTAAGGTAGGAAAATCGGGGTTTAGGGCAAGAATACAAGATCTTGCTCTGTTGCTCTGTTGCCCCGCAGCCTTCTTTATGTGCCTCTGATGTGTGATCGGATTGACTCGCAGGGACTGCATCTGGTTATGTTCACTTACTAGGTCGAATAAATCAACTCAAAGCTTTCTGAATCGAACATGGGAATAGATCTGATACCAATACAGACTACCCATCGTGTGCATGCGCGTTCTGCGTACACGAATGTTGGTTTTGTCTCTTCACATGGGCTTTGCATGCCTATTACTGTTCTGGAAATTCCTGTGAACTGTAAAGAATGATTTAGGTTAAGAAATTTTACCAGGTTCAAGTACTCGAAGTGAACAATATACATGCAAAATATCAGAAGATTTGAAGTTGATCTCAATTTATTATGAATTTTCAAACATGACCCTGTTTTGCAGCAAATTCATACTATTTTTAGGTCTGAATCAGAGAGTTTTATTGAACTGTATCCTTCGAATTTTTATAAGATCTTTTAATATGTTTCAGTAACTGTTCTTAGGTACCTGCAGAAATTTAGTATGCAATTTTTGGAGTTTGGTACGATTTATTCCAAATTTTATAAGATAACACGTTTTCTGTAGAAACAATGCTCTGTTTTCTATGAATTTCTGAAATTCATAACTGTTTATCTACATCATATTCATATGTTATATTCTACTAGGTTGTAGAAATTGATCTTAGGACCATAATAAAGTTTATCTCATGATTTTTGGAGCACAATTATATTTATAAGAAATTTTGCAAGGAACTCTGTTTTCAGCCTATGTTATGCACCATTTTCAGCCAACTTGTAAAATTCATATCTAATTATGTGGACCTTATTTGTGCTTCATTTTTTCATCAATCCTATAAGGTAGGATAAATTCTTAGTTGAAGGTTGATTTCTAGTTGAAATTCAAGTGCAAAACTAGTTAGATGAATGATTTTTAAGTCCTTGTACAAGCAGTTAAAAAATATGAATTTTTAGTATATAAGTTATACTAAAAGAAGATATGTGACCATATGGATAATATTGTGATTTTAGGAATTATATACGAATTGTTAAAATTATTGCATCATCATATGTCACTTTAGGTCTAAATTTGCTAGTTTAAGTGTCTAAAACTTATGTTATAAGTATATGAGTTTCTTTTATATGCTAATCATGTTTAAATGATTTTTATATGATAATATCAGCATCAAAACTTCATATATGAATCTAATATATATATATATATATATGTATATTGCATGATGTATGATTAATATAAATGCTTGATAATGTGTATAGAATAATATTAATATTTGCATTCAGGATGAAGTGTTTACATTAAATTACTAATGATTATGCTTTAAATTAAATACCCTAATATAAGATACAAAATATCATGTTATATGACATAAGAAACTAAACAATTAAGTTTGTCGAGTGCAGTCGAGACGACCGGTGAATCCAGAAGCAATCCTCGAACCATCAACTTTCAAGTGGGTAACTTCTACACTCTACTATGCGTTGATAATTAAATTAGTAAGTTATGTATGAAAATCTACGGCTAAAGCTCCGTAGCTATAACCGGTAGTTGCTTTACTATCGGGCGACGACTATAAGGGCGAGAGTGTCTGGTCTATGAAAGCAAGGTTTAGTGGGCGAGCGACTCCCACATTCCTTTATGTTATGTATGGTCCAGGGTGAGCGTGCCCGAAGGATATGTAGTATGTGCTTAGTAATTTAATTGCTTCAATATATATTAGAGAGTACAGTATCCCACTGGGATCCCTCTTTGGAGGTGTCTTATGACTTTTAATATTTTCAGGTCTGACATATGATGATGTGGACGTGTAGCAAGCTGGACTGACTTTCCATTACCCCTTTAATTTTAATGTTAAAGTAACCAAAACAATACTTACATTTTAGAACAATGTTATATTTTTAATATGTAAATTATGATAGATGATGGGTCTAAACTTATATTTTGGTATAATATGTTTGTTCTATTATGTTATTTCATGTAGGAGTATGTTTGGACATTTAACCTAGAAATGTGGGTGAGACATGAGTTTTAGAAATAATTATGTTATGTTTAAAAGAAAAAAAAAATGTCTCGTATTTTTGTTTTAATCTTCCGCTGTACATTATCTTATGAATTCTTTAATTAGTAAATAAGTAAAGGGTGACGACTTGTTCCCAATTAATGGGGATCGGGGCGCCACAAATATCTTCATCTAGTGACTCACACCATCGATCAATGATATCATCTTCATACGATGGTGGAGGTGGCATGGGATTCTTTCCCTTCCCACGAGAAGAAGATGTAGAAGCTCCTCTTCGAGACATAATTTAGGTAGAAGTAGAAATGTAGTAGAAGTAGAAGACTAGAAGTAGAAGATAAGAACTAGAAATGTAGAATTAGAAGTAGAAAAGTAGAACTAGAATTTGAAATATAACAACTAAAAAGTGAGACTAATGTTGAAAGTTGAAACTTGAAACAAGAATTTGTGATTGTGAATAGAAAGTGAGCTAGAGATGCAAGAGAGAGCAAGAGAATTGGTGTGAAAAATACACAATTTGAACCCCTATTTATAAATTTTCAAAAATCCAAAAAAAAAAGGACATCCGGTTCGAACCGACGGTTTGAACGATCTTGGCCATCGATCGCCAACGGTAGAACGATCTCGGCCACACGTTTCGAATTTCATCAAAAACCGCCAGTTTCGGTTTGGCCGATTCCAAACGGTTATATCATCCGGCCCGTTGATCTCCAACAACTATATCCGTTCGAATTTGGGCCGTACACGTGTCACCCTTAAAAATAAAAAATAAAAAATAAAAAAATGTATAATTCGGCGGTTTAGAAAAACAGGAACCGGAATTGAACCGGTTCCCGATTCCGGTTCGGAATCGAAACCGGGAACCGTTGACCGCCGGTTCGAACCGGTCCGGTTCCGATTTTTCGAACCGTTTGAACATCAATAGGTGGAGGTAGTAGTTAATAAGTCACATCATATCACGAATTGAAGAAAAAATAGAGGATGTTCTATTTTTTATTTTGAAAAAAAAATGTTTTTTAAGTGAGAATTGTAGTGGATAAAGTAGAGAAAATAGAATAAATAACATGGGGGTAATTCTACTATATACTGCTAGTATTAATACACCAAATATTTTTACTATGGTAATTTAGCACAATGTAACTTTCGTCTTTTGAGCTGTAATTATGGGCTGTATTGGACCACTTTCAATGATTTTTTTCATTTCTTTATACATTGGGCCATTGTTAAGACAATAAAATTTAAATAACGTAATTATAATATAGTGAAAGAAAAATAAAATGCATATCTAAAATATAGAAGTTTATGTTATAATATATAAATTTCATGAAATAAAATATTAATTAGTAGATTATATATTCTAAATAATTGAAATTAGTAAGAAATAATTTGTTGTTGATGAAATAGTATGATATCAAACTTAAGTTATAAAACTATATATACATTTAAATAATTAGTGTAAAATGATATGTTTGTATTTTTTAAAAATAATTAATTTAAATAAATTAACTGATTTTTAAAATATAAAATGAGGTCACAATTTGCAAATTTTGAAATTTGCAAATTTTAACTACATTTTCATCACAATTTAAGATTTTAATTACATAGTCTTAAAATTTATGAAATTTAAGCATCAAAATTTGTTTTATTTACGCTAACATGAAGTATATATATAACTTATATGTTATTTGATGACTTAAAAAATGTTTAAAAATACCTAAGAAAATTACATTGACCTATTAATTTGTAAAGCACCCAAAGAATCTTGGCAAAAACTTTTATGAGTCAGGTGCATGCACCTGACCAGACCCGTTCACGCGCCCAAAACGCCCCTCCCACGCGCATGCATGCACTCCCACGCACTGAAGACTTGTGCTGAAGCTCATCCAAAATTCGCTCAAATAGACCAACATTTGTATATAGTTAGACCAAACATGTGTAGGTAGGTCTAACTATATACAAAGGTATGTCTAACATATATAAATGTATGTCTAACATATACAAATGTATGTTTAAGTATACATAAAGGTATGTCTAACACAATGTAAAGGTATGTCTAACATAACGTAGTGGTATGTGCCAAAATTCAAAAATCAAGCCAAAAAAAGACAGGACATGGAATCTGGGCAGAACTGGTATGTGTAACATAGTTTAAAGGTATGTCTAACATAACGTAAAAGTATGTCTAACATATACTATTGGTATGTGATTTTTTTCAAAAATCATGAGCAAAAAAAAAAAAAAAAAATGTGGTCCCCCTGACCCGAATCCGACCCGGGTGCAAGAGACTTACTCATTAAATAATAATTGTTTATTTTGGATATCCAGAACAAAGCCAAAACAAAGTCAAGTCGCAGATAAATAGATATAGATATTTATCTTAAAAATGTAAAAATCTGAAAATGGATATTTTGATATTTCATAGTAATTTTCAGTTCACAAATCAAAAATTGCGCGATATTGTCCGGATCTGTTGCAACAAATTCGACTGCATGGATATATACAAGAGAGAGAGATCAATATGAGTATAGAACCAGTACTAATAGAGAGGGAGGTAGGGTGGGTATTGGAGTTTGAATAGTAAGAAAATTATCAAAATTAACCCTAAATTGAAAATTAAGGGAAAAATTCAATTTTACTCCATTAAAAAGCCACTGTCCAATTTTCGTCCACCATGAAAGCGGTTTTTAATTTTAGTCCAATTAAGCCAACAATTGTCACTATTTGGTCCATATTTGGCTTAATTGGACTAAAATTGAAAACTGAAAATTGAAAACCGCTTCCATGGTGGACGAAATAGTGACAATAATGGACCAAATAGTGACGTTTTTTGGCTTAATAGGACTAAAATTGAAAACCGCTTCCATGGTGGACGAAAATAGGACATTGACTTTTTAAATGGACTAAAATTGAATTTAACCCTAAAATTGTTAAGATTTCGTGTTTTGCTTCATCAGAAGAAATTTGGTGGATTTTAGCATGAAATGGAAGTCTAATGGAATTAAATGTCATGTTGGAGACGAGTTATGAAATTGAAAATGCACCGTTATGGAAGAAAATTGTTTAGAAGTTGGATAATGGGGCTGACAAGGTTTATGCATAAATTACATTTTGTGGGCGGCAACTAAGAGAATTTTGCGGTATCTTAAAGGTCCGCAATGTTATGGCATCAAGTACGTTAAGGAAAATGATAATAAGCTCAATGGATTTACGTACTGATAGTGATTGTGCTGGCATGGGTCGTAAAAGCACATCTGGCTATGTATATCGACTTTTGTTTGGGATCAAAAATTATTTCGCATTCATCATCAGATGTGGAATATATTGCTGCAGATTAATGAAGCCGCTAGTAAAGCAGTTTGGTTAAGGAAGATCCTATAGGAGAATGCAACAACAAATTTTGTGAAATCTGTCAGCAATTGCAATGACGAAAAATCCATCTTTTCATGTGAGATCGAAGCATATTGAGATTCGCGTCGTCACTACATTAGAGAACTGGTGAATAAGTAAAAAGAAAAAATTGTTGAAGTATGTCAACACCAAAGATAGTTTGATTAAAGTCGTGAGTTATGAGATGCTATCACTTCCAGATTACAAATTAAGGAGTGATGAAATAGCTAATTTGTAATCAATGGTACTAATTTACTGCATGAGCTTTTGAAAGATACTATGATATCAAAGTAAATTTTAATTTTTCAGCTTCCAACTATCAATCATTTTGTTTTAATTTATATCTTATACCCAACTAGTTTAAATTACTGAAAGATTGACGTGAGAAAAAGAGTGTGTAGGTATAAGATTGTGTTTTGAGTTAATTAAAAGGTTGTGGATAAAATAAAAGTTTAAAAAGAAATGTGAACCGAAGTCATGATCATAAGAAATGTACTAAATTTGCAGAGATACGACCGCATTTAATTAATGATCGATGAAGATCTGATTGAAAAAAGCATATTAAAATGCCAAAAACAAAAAACACATTAATAAACTAGGTTGGAAAATGAAGCATTAATTATCATCATTCATATTCAACGTGGACACCTATGGCATTCAAAAACGCCCCACTGGTGCCATGGAAACCAACCACCTTTCCTTTGCAGTTGATGGAAGTGAAATATGTCCCAATTTCTTCACCAAAGGGACCATATTTCCCCTTGTTTGTCTGAAAAGTAAGTGACGTAATAACTTCGACATCAACATGGTTTCCAATATTGAGCACTCCATAGAACCCTTCTACACCCACCAAGAACTCACTCCCCCCATCAATCTCTATCTGTCAATAACATAATCAAACATGTTGAGTAGATCCTCAGCACGATGGCCATGCATGGAGGACCAGATTGTGGTGCCATCTTTCCTCTCGTAGTTGAATCGAATAGCAGATATCGTACTCGTGTCTTTACAAACGTAAACGCACACATCCCTAACGGAAGAGAAGACTCCGTCGTCCTAAACTCTATCGCTCTTATGGCTGCCCCAAGGCCCCGGGCTTCTTGGCAAAAGACGAGAACGCCCTCCTCCATCCATCCCTGCATGGCTTGCTATGGGGGCATTAATGTAAATTGAGGAAGCTGGTTTGATATACACTCCAATGGCGTGAAGATCAAATTGACCCGCACGGCCATGAAATCCAGTTAAGACTCCACCTTTTGGATTGAACGAAAAAAACGAGTGAACTGATGATCTCTCTCCAAATGGTCCATATTTACTTCGATTTGTGAAGAAGCTAAGAGAAGTAATATCGATCCCATGTGTTCCACTTATACCAGTCAAGTACTCGAGAGGAAAATCGATAGTAACCTACACAAGACCAACACAAATAAAAAGTCTCTGGAACCAAACTAAACCAAATTTCGGTTTGGGGATACAGTTTTAATAGTCCGGATCAATTCAGGAAGAAGATTCGGATATCTAGAGATCATTAAAAAATATTGAACCAAAGAGGAAAAGAAAAGGTAAAAGAGAAAATGCACATAACTAGAAAAAAATAAATGACTAAATAATGAAATCTATATATATATAAAAGCAGAATATTCTCCCAAAAATAACTGCAATAAATTATCTACCTATTAAATAATTACTATTTTAAGAAACCTACTAATTGCTTTTATATTGTATTTATTGTAAGAAACTCAATACAAATAAATAAATACAAATAAACTTATTTATTGTATTTTAAGAAACTCAATTCAAATAAAAATAAATAAACCTATTTATTGTATTTAAGAAATTCAATACAAATAAATATATATTTAATTTAAGAAATCAGTTACGATACTCAAATTAGTAGTATTTATTTTATAGAAATTTCAAGTAAAATAAATAAATAGATAAATAAGATAAAATAGGGGATTATATATTTATTATCTCTCATCTTATTTTTAAGTACTTATTTTAAAGGGTAAATTACAAAAAACACTCCACCTATCGACTTATTTCAAATTGCAACCTAATCTTTTTTTTTTTTTTCAGATTGCCAACCAGTCTTTCTGTGGTTTTGTCTATTGCAAATTTTTCGGTGAAATGGAGATTAATTTGTTCACTTTACAACCTAAACGTTGTTGTTGTTTTTTTACCTAATTGCAACCTGAACTTTGTGTTTTTATCAGATTGCAACCAAGAATGAAAATTTCAATTCCGGTGGAAATATAGGTAACTTAAATTCATGGAAATAACGTGAAAATATCGACATCGATTGAAATATGAGTACATATATTTATTGTTATTTTTCCTATATTTACCAATATATTTCGATATTTTCTCGATATTTATTGATATTCCATTGATTTTTTACCGATGTTACATATATTTCACCAATTTTGATCAATATTTCATTTATATTTATTTTATGAATATCGATCACACTTATATAACATAAATGTCACACTCATATATATAACATAAAAGTATCAGTGTGAAGCGAAAAAAAATTATAATTTGCAATTGGACAAAAAAATTAAAGTTTGGGTTGCAATTGTAGTAAGAGAAAAAGTTTGGGTTGCAAAGTGAAAAAAAATTAATTTATTTGTTGGAAAAATTACCGGAAATTTTGCAATCGGCAAAACCACAGAAAAATTGGGTGGCAATCTGAAAAAAATAAAAAAGACAGATTAGGTTGCAATTTTTAAAAAGTCGATAGCTGGGGTGGTTTTTTGTAATTTACCATATTTTAAATCAATTTTAAATATATACTCCCTCCGTCCCGCTCTATTTTGCCTACTTTCCGTTTTTGTTTGTCCCATCTTATTTTGTCAGCCCAAAAATGGTAAAAAATTTAATGATATGTGTGTGGAAATTTAATGATCTTAAATTTAATGATTATTTAATGATTTTAAATTTAATATTCATATAAAATTTATCAAACTGAAATATGGAAATGTATGTGTGTGGGCTTCAATGATTTTTCATTTTTAAACGTTTTTATGATATATAATATTAATTTATTGTAAATTGATATTAAATTGTAGAATAACAAAAATGTTATAGGTGTACCTAATAGATTACACATATAAAACATATCAAATAGAGAACATTAGATTAAAATTATTATTGCAAGTTAACGAACTTATTCATTTGAAATATAAAAATATTTTATTTTATCTTTTTTATTTTATTTGTATTTGTTGTCAAATTTTATTTATATTTATATTCTGATTAATTGAGGTGGCATAAGGGATTGGACAGAGGTAATTTTTCTGGTTTTACACAAATTAAAATTTCATCATTCTTAGTCTCTGATATATTGACTTATCAATCTTATAATTATTATTCATAATTTTTTTTATTCAAAATGTGTAAATTAAGTCCAATTTTGAATTGTTTCATTTAAATAGATAGCAAGAGAGATTTTCATGTATTTGATAAGCTGATATAATTTTTTATTTGATTTAGAGTAAATGAGTTATATGTGGCGTTGAACCAAAAAAATTTATTAAAATACGTGTGTATTTATAGTTATAAATGCGAATAAAATATAAATTTAGATATCGCAATACTTAAATCATAACATTTCTAATACATATAACTTATTTTTAGATACTAAATTTATTTTTCAAAATTTCACTACCCATGCAATGTTCTGACACAATTTTTTTTTATTTGTTTAATCCATAGATTAATATATTATTTTATATATTTCAAATTTCTAATATTTTCGAATATAATTATTTATAATGGTATAAATTTGAAGTTAAAATACTTAGCTTTATACTAATACAAATTAAAAAAGTATCAATATATTTTTGTTAAAATAATAATCATTACATTTTATATGTTATTATAATTTTTTAATAATTATATATATAACATACTGTGCAACGCACGGGTACACTACTAGTATATATAAAAGTAGGATATCCTGTCAAAAATAACTGCAATAAATTATCTACCTATTAAATAATTACTATTTTAAGAAACCTATTAATTGCTTTCATATTGTATTTATTGTAAGAAACTCGATACAAATAAATAAATACATATAAACCTATTTATTGTATTTTAAGAAACTCAATACAAATAAAAATAAATAAACCTATTTATTGTATTTTAATAAATTCAATACAAATAAATGAATATTTAATTTAAGAAATTAGTTATGATACTCAATTTAGTATTTATTATATAGAAATTTCAAATAAAAAAATAAATAGATAAATAAGATGAAATAAGAGATTATATATTCATTATCTCTCATCTTATTTTTAAGTACTTATTTTAAAGGGTAAATTACAAAAAACAACTCCACCTATCGACTTTTTTCAAATTGCAACCTAATCTTTTTCTTTTCAGATTGTCACCCAATCTTTTTGTGGTTTTGTAGATTGTAAATTTTCCAGCGAAATGGAGATTAATTTGTTCACTTTGCAACCTTTTTTTTTTTTTTTTTATCTAATTGCAACCTAAACTTTGTGTTTTTATCATATTGCAACTAAGAATGAAAATTTCGATTCCGGTGGAAATATAGGTAACTTAAATTCACGGAAATATCGTGAAAATATCGATATCGATTGAAATATGGGTCATATATTTATTGTTATTTTTCCTATATTTACCAATATATTCCGATATTTTCTCGATATTTTTTGATATTCCATCGATTTTTTACCGATGTTACATATATTTCATCAATTTTGACCAATATTTTCTTGATATTTATTTTATGATTATCGATCACACTTATATAATATAAATCTCACACTCATATATATAACATAAAGGTATCAGTGTGAAGCGGAAAAAAAATCATGATTTGCAATTGGACAAAAAAATTAAAGTTTGGGTTGCAAAGTGAAAAAAATTAATTCATTTGCCGGAAAAATGACTTGAAATTTTGCAATTGGCAAAACCACAGAAAGATTGGGTGGCAATCTTAAAAAAAAAAAAACAGATTAGGTTGCAATTTTAAAAAAGTCGACAGTTGTGGTTGTTTTTTGTAATTTACCCTATTTTAAATCAATTTTAAATATATAATATATAAAATCAATCATTATTTAATGATCTTAAATTTAAAATTTATCAAACTGAAATATGGAAATGTATGTGTGTGGGCTTCAATGATTTTTCATTTTTAAACCTTTTTATGATATATAGTATTAATTTATTGTAAATTGATATTAAAATGTAGAAAAAAAATATATTATAGGTGTACCTAATAGATTACACATATAAAACATATCTAATAAAACATATCAAATAGAAAAAATTAGATTAAAACTATTATTGCAAGTTAACCAACTTATTCATTTGAAATATACAAATATTTTATTTTATCTTTCTTATTTTATATTTATTTGTTGTCAAATTTTATTTATATTATATTTTGATTAATTGAGGTGGCATAAGGGATTGGACAGAGGTAATTTTTCTGATTTTTCACAAATTAAAATTTCATCATTCTTAGTCCCTGATATATTGACTTATCAATCTTATAATTATTATTCATAATTTTTTTATTCAAAAATGTGTAGATTAAGTCTAATTTTGAATTGTTTCATTTAAATAGATAGCAAGAGAGATTTTCATGTATTTGATAAACTTATATAAATTTTTATTTGATTTAAAATAAATGAGTTATATGTGGCGTTGAACCAAAAAAAATTATTAAAATATGTGTGTATTTATAGTTATAAATGCCAATAAAATATAAATTTATTTATCTCAATACTTAAATCATAACGTTTCCATTACATTAACCTATTTTTAGATATTAAATTTATTTTTTAAAATTTCACTACCATGTAATGTTCTGACACAAATTTGTTTTATTTGTTTGTTTAATCTATAGATTAATATATTATTTTATATATTTCAAATTTCTAATATTTTCGAATATAATTATTTATAATGACATAAATTCAAAGTTAAAATACTTAGCTTTATACTAATGCAAATTAAAAAGTATCAATATATTTTTGTTAAAATAATAATCATTACATTTTATAAGTTATTATATTTTTTTAATAATTATATATATAATACACTGTGCAACGCACGAGTACACTACTAGTGAAGTCAAAACTAAATGCAAAATTCAAAGAATAAGTTGAATTTACAAACAAATAATGAATCTACTTTTATTTTTTCTTTCACTCATAGAACGATGCTACAAACCGAATATGTCAATAATAGTCCAGATCAAACCATTAAAAGAAGAATTAGCATTCCACAATTCCATCTACCCGATCTACACTGTAATAGGAATTAGAAAGATTCTTCATATACATGCAATCAAAAACTATAATAAACATTATAAAATCAAAAATCAAAAACTATAGTAAAACATCAAACTTCTAATATTTCACAAAAAGCGTGTTCCATTTCACAATAATAATCTTAAAACTACTAACATAAACGTTCTTATCCTGAAAATAAAGTTTTTATCATAATATACTAATTTAGTATATTAAAATTAAATTATATAATATTGGTGCAAATTTTGATTATTAAATAAATAAATATTGAAAATGTATATGGTACCAAAATATAGTTCTGGCACCAACTAAAAGTATATCATGGGTCTGTAATGTGCAAGACAAACAACATAAAACACAACTCACAAAATCAGAGTACACGGTGTTGTCAATGGTGTTGACAACACCAGCGTAACACACATCGGAATATAAAACTAAAACGAAAAAAGGCAGAACACAAACGATGTATCCACGAGTATACAAATACTCGTGGAATGCCTTCAGGGTGAAAACTTCTTTATTATCTTTATCTTGTAGTACAAGGAGATAGAAAAGCCTCTTGAAGAGATTCTTCCGTACAACGACTCAATACGTCCTTTGAGAAAGACTAAGTAAACTAGGGACGTATACAAAACCTCACAGTTGATCACTCTAAGCACATACACTAAAAGGTCAAGAGTATGCAAACTCTATGACTATACAAGAAAAGAGATGTTGTCTTAGTGTGACCAACACAAAGCTTGACACAAGTGTACTACTCGATTTGAGACTGCTTGATTGCTCTATCTCTGCACACAAATATTATGTAGACTTCATCTATTTATAGACCTTGTAGTACACTGTCTTGTATCCACTTTCCACGTTTATCAAAGTGCTCCATGATCTTCATGATCTTGAACATCCACGTCTCCACTTTCGCCACTTTCTCTTAAGCTCCATTATCCCATGTCTTCAAACACATGTTTATCTCTCCTTGACTCGTTCCAACTTTTCTCTTCATCACCACGTTTCTCACTTATGGACTTATCTATGCGTTCATGTGTTCCACTTTGAGAATCCCACGTCCAAATCCTATTCAAAACAAGAAGACACATAGATAGGAACAACTTTCCTTAAGAATATGAAAGTGGTTAGTGATTAGTTGATCTCTTACTTTGCAAAACACATGAGATTAATAAATCAATCTTATGAGACATAAAATGAGTTCCTAAAAAATCTCAACAACCCAATTTAAATGATTTATGATTTAATGAAAAAGGAAAAACAAATATGTTGGAAAATCCAACATTAACAATCTCCCCCTTTTTTGTTCCTTTTTTGTTCTTTTAGCTCAAAACCTAAATCATTTAGATTAGATCTCCCCCTTAATTAAAACTCCCCACTAATCCTGCAATCACAAGAATTAAGGATTAATCATTCAACACAACCATGAAAAAAAAAAAATCATCAAAACTTTCTCCTCCGCCACTTTCACCATGGGAATTGTCTTACCATACCTTACCATTACCTTCTCCCCCTTTATTGAGCTAATATTAGCTCATCAAAAATACGTTAATCACTTTCAATATGAAGCCCTACAAAATGTATATCAAAAGAGATGTTGGGCCAAATGTTGCCAACCGAAGGAACAACATACGGTGTATAGGGCGAATCACAAATTCGATTGCCAGTTAAAACTTCCTTGGCACCATCATCTTAGTAGACCGTATCTTGAAGCAAAGAACTTTAAGGACAAAGAAAATTAGAGAGGGAAAGGTCAGCCATGGATTAGAGCTTCGAAAAAACAGAGATATAGAAGAACCGTAAAAAATGAATAAGCGGGGATTGATTTTCTGAAGAGAGAGAGAGATATAGAGAGCACAAGGTGAGTGGGGAACATGTGTAAGAGGATTTAAAATCAAATTTTGAGCCCTTTTTTGACTTGGAGAGAAATTGAAACAAAGATTTGATTTTTCAATCTCAACAAAAATTCCTATAGATTAGGAGTCACCAAATTCGAATTTTAAAGAGTAGATAGGGTCATCCAAAAAACTCATATATCCACTAATTATAAAGAATAACAGAATGCATAAACCTAGGAATGTCTAGGAATTAAAAGGCTGAAAAATCGCACACCATATACCAGACTGGTGTTGTCCCTGGTGTTACATAGTCATTGCGAGGACACCGTTCAAAATTTTTGGGCTCTTAAAACAAATTTTGTGCACTTAAACAATGATTTTACTGACCTGATCTCAACCAACCTTTTGAAAAGAGAGCACTGTCGTAGCGAGCGCCATGCTTCTAGTTACTCAGTTGTGAGATCAAGATTTATTTCGGTTGTGGTATCTCCCACACTTTTTGACAAGGAAGCATCGTCATAGCAAGTGTCGTGCCCTGGGTTACTCAGTGTAGGTCACACAACACATTTTATAATGTCACTAGGCTGCCTGAAAAGTATCATTTCAGTGAACGCCGTGCTCCAAGTGCTTCGTGACTTTTAGCATTTTTAAGAACAACGTGCACTATAAACCACGAGCCATTAACGGGTTAAGTGTTCAAGCAACTTTTTGCACACAAGGATTAACACACTGATTATGTATAAACATGCACACATATGCCTAGAAAGCCTAAAATAAAAATCACAAATCAAAGGTGTTAAGAGTGGTGTGAACAACATGGCCGTAACACCCGTAAACAATGCATAGCATTCAAATAATACACAATCCGAGAGACTTCTTTAAGGAAGAAAATCTCTCAAAATCTAAGGCTTTAGTAAATATATCTATAATTTGATGCTCAGTGGACACATAATCAAGTTGGATTAACCATTTTTCTACTAAATCTCGAATAAAATGATGCCTAATATCTATGTACTTTTAGTACATGAACGTTGAACCGGATTTTTTGAAATATCAGTAGCACTTGAATTGTCACAAAACAGGCTCAAAGATTTAATTTGAAATCCATAATCATCAAGCATTTGCCTCAACCAAGTACACCTACTAGCTGCGGCTACATACTCGGATTCGGCGGTGGATAAGGAAACACAATTTTGTTTTCGACTATGTCACGATACGTGATTGTTTCCTAAGTAGAAACAACCACCACTGGTGCTTTTCCTATCATCAACATCACCTGCCCAATCTGAATCGCTAAAGCCTACCAAATTAAGGTTAGTATTTTTTGTGTACCATATACCCAAATCGATCGAACCCGAAACATACCTTATAATTAGTTTCACTGCTTGAAGATGAGAAGTTTTGGGCTCAGATTGGTAACAAGCACACACACCAACGTTGTACATGATATTGGGTTGGCTAGCGGTTAAATACAACAAGCTGTCAATCATTGATCTATAAAGGGTCGACACCATCAGCAACACTGTCTTTGGACAACTTTTGTGAAAAACCCATGGGGGTTCGCATAGGCTTGAAATTTTTTAATCCAAAATGTGATACCAAGTTTTTAGCATACTTGCTTTGTGAAATAAAAATTACATCCTTCATTTGTTTCACCTGCAAACCTAGAAAGAAAGTTAGCTCCCCAATCATACTCATTTCAAAAGTGGATGGCATAACTTTCACAAATTCATTAAGTTCACCTTGAGAAATAGAACAAAAAACAATGTCATCTACGTAAATTTGAGCAATCATAAACCTCCGATCGCTTCTCTTAACAAAAAGAGTTCGATTGGTCATACCTCTTATGAATCCAAACTCAAGTAGAAAAGTAGTCAATCGACCATACCAAGTTCGAGGAGCTTGTTCAAACCATACAAGACTTTCTTGAGTTTGTAGACATAATAGGGTTGAAAAGGATCTTCAAAACCTTTCAGTTGCTCAACATATACTTCCTCATTCAAGAAACCATTCAAAAATGCTCCTTTAACATCTATTTGATAAAACGTAATTTTTAAATAACAAGCAATAGTAAGAAGCAAACTAATAGATTCAATTCTAGCAATGGGTGCGAAGGTTTCATCATAATCGATGTCTTTGACTTGAGTGTACCCTTGTTCTACTAAACGTGCCTTGTTTCTTACTATATTTCCTGACTCCTCCGTTTTATTCTTAAAAATCTATTTAGTTCCAATCACATTAGTATCGGTGGGTCTAGGAACAAGAAACCAAACATCACTTCTAGTAAATTGTTCTAACTCTTCTTGCATTGCTAGTATCCAAAAATTATCTTTTAGAGCTTCAGAAATATTTTTGGGTTCAATTGGAGAGACAAAACAATAGAATTTTACCTCCGAATATATGGTTGACATACACACATGTCTTACAATTTCTTTGTAATTCACGGGGTCTTTTCTACGAGTTCGAACACCTTCATTTACTTCCCCTATCACCTGTGTGGTAGGGTGATTTTTTCTGATACGAGCAGGTGGATCCCTTCGGATTAGTCAGACCATCATCATTTTCACCACATTCTGGTTCGACAGGTGTTGCCTCTGGTGTTGCTTCTGGTGTCAAAACACTGGGGACAACATCAATATTTCCAATTTCAAGAACAACTGGAACTTCAATCAGATCAGTCACGACATCTACATATGATTTACCTATAACATCAGAAAAATCATCAAACACGACATTAACCGATTCTTGAATAGTTCTTGATATTAAATTATAAACACGATAAGCATGACTATTCAAATTAAGAGTATCCAAGAAACAGGGCTTTGTCACTTTTTGCATCAAACTTGACAAGATTATCACTGTTCACCAATTTCCGTAGGCTACTACCGCAAGTGTACGGTGTAGATTGTAGATACAGTAAGCAAGGTCGATCCCACAGAGACTATTATCTAGGGATAATCTATTACCCAAATTCAACCCCTAATTTTATCTAGGCTACCAAATTCAAAAGATATCAGATAAACTACACTAAAACAAAAATCAATAAATACACGGAGACAAATAGATATAACTGAGACAGGTTCTAGAACATGCTTTCATCTAATTCTCATCATGATATCACTTGACCAATCCAATTCAATGATTAATTATCCTAAATTCTAGTCCTCAGCAATGGTGTCAAAAACTTGATCACCTAATTTTTTAAGCTACTCCCGCAAGTGTACAGTGTAGATCATAGACACGGCAAGTAAGGTCGATCCCACAGAGACTATCGTTAGAATTAATTGATTACCTAAATTCTACCCCTAATTTTATCTAAGTTATCAAATCCAAAAGATATCAGATTAATTATGCTAACTAAAATGCAATTAAAAGTCACAAGATCAAACAAATATTCTAAGACAGGTTCTAGAACATGCTTTCATCCGATTCTCCTCTCAATTTCACCTTGATCAATCCAATTTCATTGATTAATAATCCCATATGAGCTATCACAAATATCAAATTAAAAGCTCTCTCGAGTCATTTAACCGGTTGATTATTATGCTACCAGATGTATCTTTACTCGATCTGATAAAACACAACAACTTCTAAAAGCACCTAGGATTGAAAATCTCATCACATATGTCATTTATCTCTCGATCTCATGTTGCATATATGTCACGTGTTTACTCTTCCATAATTAAATCTCCTCTCTCAAATTTTAACTTAATTACTTAAACATGCTCAATTAGGGGCCCTCTAATCAAACAAGCAATCAAACCATAAAGACATGATTAGGATCGAAAAATCAAGAAATTAAATTAAAATCAAGGATCCATCAAGGTTTGAATCGAACTACTCACATATCCTAGAAACCTACTAAAATCTAGACAGACATGATATTAATCAAATTCATACACAAAATTGATAACATCATATCAAAATTGAAATCCAACAAAAGTAAAAAAGTTTAAAGAAAAACTCTAAGACAACGATCTCACGATTCTCGATCTTTAAATTCTCCTGAATGCTCTCAAAATATGTGTTTTTTCTCTATAAATGCGTGTGTCCTCATTTCTGGAGTATTATGGGGTATTTATATCTTATTAGGAGTCTTGGAGGTCAAGAATTCGGATAAAAATCATCCAAAATCGAGTTTTAGATGAATTCGGACACCTGGGCACGGTCGTGCACCACGGCACGGTTAGACCGTGCCCCGCTGCACTCACACTCGGCTGCCGCGCACGACTGTACCCCGTGACACGGACGCCCATGCTCCAATGTGCCCTTCTCTGGACATTCGCGCACGGTATTGCGCCACTACAGTCCTGACCATGCACGGCTGCTTCAGCCCGTGCCCCACTGCACAGCTCCGTTTTTTCTCATTTTTGACCTCGTTTCTTACTCGATCCTTAATCACACTTGAAATTCATACTTTTTCCACTAAAATCATGAAACTTAGCACAAAAACGTCAAATGCAACTAATATATGAAAAGTAACAAAATTGCCATAAAAACGTACACAAAGGCACTCAATTGACCATATAATTGTAGGCAAAACTATAACAAATTTGACACTTATCAATCACGATCATTTAAAATGTAGCAAAGACACCCAAAAATATAAAAATGTTTAAGATTTGGCTTTTTCCCTTTCAAAATTTCATAAGGGGTCATTTTGTTATCTGGTCTTAAAAAGACTTGATTGCCTATATAGCAAGTCATGCTCAATGCTTCAGCCCAAAAACATCGTGAGAGGTTTTTAGAACTGAGCATAACATGTGTCATCTCTTGCAAAGTTCGATTTTTTCGTTCCGCAACTCCATTTTGTTGAGGGGTTTTTGGAGCCAAAAATTGATGCTCTATCCCTTTCTTTTCACAAAAATTAGCAAATAACTTGTTCTCAAACTCCTTACCATGGTCATACCTAATGCTCAAAATTTTAGAAGAAAATGAGGTCTTAATCCTAGTGTACAAAATTTTAAATTGAGAAAACGTATCCGATTTTTCACGCATAAAGAAAATCCAAGTATACCTAGAAAAATCATCAACAATAACATAGAAATACCTCTTTCTTCCAAGACTTTCGACTTCAACTGGTCCCATTAAATCCATATGTAAAAGTTGAAAACAATGAACCGTACCTGAGTGTTGTCCGGGGTGTGATGTAACACCGTGGGGAACACGGGTCTGTTTGCCCATAAGACAATCCCCACATAGTATCTTACCTTTGTGATTCATACTTGGTAGTTCCTGAACAGCCTCATACTTCATCAATTTTTGGAGAGTTCGAAAATTCACATGACCTAATTTTTTATGCCACAAAATCGTGTCATCAAAATTAGTCTTGTTATACGTGACCTTATCTCCAACTAGGTAGCAATTATCATGAGATCTTGTACCTATCATGATACACATGTTAGACTTATCAAAAACTTCACAAGAGTCCTTGGTGAATTTTACCTTAAGGTTGTCATCACATAATTGACTTATGCTAATCAAATTAGCCATAAGACCATCAACTAGAAGAACATTAGTTAACCTGGGAAAACCTGGCATAATAAGAGTTCCTTTACCAATTATTTTGCTCTTAACACCTCCTCCGTAAGTAACGGATCCTTCGGTAAGAGGTACAAAATTACATAAAAACTATTTGGTTCCCGTCATGTGGCGTGAACAACCACTGTCAAAATACCAAGAACTTGAAATGTTAGTCTTAAGAGTAGTAAAAACAACTTGGCAGACTTGAGAAGTTTGTTTAGGAACCCAGATTTTCTTTCTGATAGCGGTGTTACGGGTGGTGTTATGTGACCAGCAAAAAATCTGTCATATCCTATGAACTTGCCCTTTTGAATGGGCTTACCCTTTGACAAGTCGTGACCAGCAAACCATAGGATGGTGTTGATCACTAGTCCATAAGTTGGCTTGCCAACCTTCTTCTCCACCTCTTCTTTGAGCCTAGTGAAGACATACTCTGCCTAGTTTATCTCCTTAGCTTCCATTAGGGCCATCTTCATCCTGTACCTGAGGTTGGTACACTTGTCAAAAGAACCAGACCGGTTCTCAATGATATGACAACAGATGTCGTGGAGCATCTGATACTCCACCTGAAAGAGCTTTTAGTTACAGCTCTTGTTCAGTGTCAACAGGTCGTCTGAGCCTGTGAATCTCTTTCAGTATTCTTCCACCATCTCCTCTCCGTAGGTGGCTAAGTTGCTACCATCCATTCTTTCAGTGGGCAGTTGAAAGATTTTCTCTAGGAGACTGGAAGTGATCTCAATCGTCCTTTTCCCCATTTTCATCATGATCTTTGTCTTATCCTTAGATATTTCTGCATTGTTGTAGAACTGCCGAACTAGATCCTCGCAGTAAGGTTCTCTGTAGAGCAAGCAGAAACCCCATACTCTGGACTGGTAGAGATTGTTGAGAATCATCTGCATAAGGTCGATTGAGTGACCTTCATCTCTGATGGCTACTATATATTTAGATGGTGGCATGTGAGACATGGATATGTTGGATTTACTCCGCCCGTGGCATGTGAGATATGGATATGGCTATTAATGATACAGGCTTAGCCGGTGGCATGTGAGACATGGATATGACTTGATTTGTTCAGTCGGTGGCATGTGAGACATGGATATGGCTATGATGAATGATATTATGTTGAGCTCAATCCGGTGTCTAGTAGATGGTGGTCAAAGGTCCAATGAAAGAAAATGATTTTGAAAGAAATGTTTTGATTCATTAACATGCATCATTGACATCATTCATATCATTCATGTTATGCACAAGCATAATTTCTACTTATTGAGCTTTAGCTCATATAGTTCATGCATTGTAGGTGAATCTAATGATGTGTAAGTTCATGGACTTACTGATGATGTGTTGAGTTCCTACGGGTTCGGAGATGGTGTGGATGACGACCTGTTGGGCTATGCTATGTTATAAGCTTGTTTTACCTTTAAAGAGTATTTCGCTAATATTTATTAAACCTTCATTTTATTCCCGTACTCTGATGTGTATAAATATGTAAATATAGTATTGAGTGTGGTTTAATATTAGGGCACATACTAAGAAATGTGTTATAATATACTAAATGGTTTGGGTGTGCAAAGAAGGATATTTATGTTAATAAGTTTTAAAAAGAAAAAAAAAATTACACACACTCACTTACAAGCCCTTGCGTATGAAAACCTATAATAAATATCGCTATGTAAGAAAAGTGGGCGTGACACCCCCAATTTCAGTTTCGCACTGATGTGACCAATATCTGCTGATGTGGTAATTAATTTTCGTTTTATTTGGTACCACATCATTAAATTACAAAAATTCAGAAAAAGGAAATTCAAAAATGAAAAACATTAAAAAAAATAAAAATCCATTATTAGATGGAACATGATTCTCTAAAGAGCCCTAATAAACCATGACAAGTGCAGCATAAATCACATGAAATTGTAGCATTTGTGATAGGCATTGGAGAAGAAGCATTCCCAGAGAGGGGATGAGGTGGAAGGGCAGTTGGTGAGGAAGAGGAAGGTGATTTTGGGACGACGGGGGTGGTGGAGAGGCGGGATTTGACAGCAGGAGAAATTGGTGGAGTCCATGGCAATGGCCTTGTGGAAGAGAGAGAGGTTAGCGATTTGGCAAGAAGTGAGGAAGCTAGGGGTAGGAAGAAGTAGAGGCTATGGAGTTAGAAAAGGGAGGGGGAAATCTCTTCCCTCTCTTTGCTCCTTTCAAAAACCAAAATCAAAGCCACAAAACGGAATAAATAACAACTTTACAACCAAAGAAGAATCAAATAAACACCAATCGAATTTCACTCCTCTTCCACTCAATAAATCCCCCATAAAATCTGAAAATTTCACTTGAAAAAGATTTGGTCTCCTCTTTTATCAAAGGTTTTGCAGTAGAAATAGGAAAAGAATAATTCAAAATCTCACATGAAAATTGTTTGGAGAGTGCGACGACGGTTTGAAGGCGGCGCGACGATGATGTGATGGCGGTGCGTCAACAGTGCGACGGTGTGCGACTGTTTTCTCTTCTTTTTGGGGTGCCACAGTGTCATCTTTTGGTTCGAGTTTGGATTAGTTTGTATAATTGTTCGGGCTTAAACTCTATAATATCATGGGCTGGGTTGTATAGGCTGAACTGGAATGATTGGGCTGGGCCATAGCGGGTTAAATAGATCCATCTCGCAGGAGTCCTATTGATCGATGGTCTATTTCTAGCCTATACCACAAGTATACGGTGTCAACTATAAATAGGGCAACTAAGGTCGATCCCACAGAGACTAGTGAATTAGAACCTAGTTAACTACCTAATTAATTTACCCAATTTTATCTAGGTGCCGAATTGAGAGAATTTAATTTAATTAACCTATGTCTAGAAACAAATAAATGGAATAGAAATAAGGATCCTAAGACAACGATTTCATTCTACTTCAATCATATTTACTAATCTAGCAAAAATCAACCTCAAATCCAATTATTTTATGTGAGCAATCACGATTGTAGATTAACCTCTCTCTCTCAAGCAACTTAACTCGTTGATTGATTATTAATGTTTATATCTCTACCTCGCAATTAATAACCAACTTCTAAAAGCTCCTAATATCGTATTCTCACCCCAATTATTTATCAATTTCTCGATCCAAACAATTTAATTGAATCATGCATTCCCAAATCTATAATCAGATATCATCTCTCGATCTCAATCTAATTAATTAGAGCATGCATAAATTTGGTCAGAACTCATACATGGAATAAGCACAGAACTCATACATGGAATAAGCACAAGGAAGCATGAATAAAATATCATGGATTAGAGGAAAAATTAAAACTAAATATTCAACAAGAAATCCATAGAACTACTCTCGTGTCCTAAGATCACGAGACTCCTAGCCAAAAATCATGTTCGTAAAGCAAAATAAATTACAAAACGACATGATCAAAACTAGAAATAAATCAAAGAAAAGTTTATTGAATTTATGATCGTTGGTTGCTCCTCTTAACTCTTGAATCTTCAATTTCTTGTTTTCTTCCTTGCTCTCAACATGTGGATGAATGCTTCTCGCTTCGTGTCTCTCCTCCCTTTGTTTTAAGTCACAAAATCTCAATTTATATCTCACAATTAGGTTTGGAGTAGAGTTCTAGTCGAAACGGGGTCTGAAAGGGAAATTTGGGGCATAAGACACGTGACCCGGGTGGGTCACCAGTGACCCAGGTCGGGTCGTGTCTTCGAATTTCGCTAGTTACTCAACTCATGCATTGGGACCCGACCTCACCCGGGTTATGACTTCCAGACTCTTTTTGACCCTTGTTTTGCTCATAATTGGACTTTGACGTCTGCATAAAAGTTGTAGCCCTTGAATTTAGTTATCCAATGACACTAATTTCAGCCCAAGATCCATTTTCTACACCAAGTTATGCCCAATTTACTAGAATCCTGTCAAGACGAAGATCAGTACATTCTTGCACGACTTTCAGCTTCTTGTGATATTCTGCTTTCTTCATGGCCGAATTGAAGAAAAAGTTCAACATAAAAGTTGTAGAACTAGCTTTTCAACAAGATAAGAAACATTGAATTTGGACTTCTAGAGTTCGAGATATGATGTTTCTCTCATAACTGTGGGTTATCGACTTCCTATCTCGACTCCAACTTGGCGTTAAATTCCATTGGACTTCCACTTTGTGTTAAAACCTATCAAATTCCTTTCAAATCAAGCAAAAACATGAAATCTTAAGAAGATAATGAAATCTAATTAAAATCCTACTATTGCATGCTTTTCAACATAAACTGATATGAAATTAAGCCCCAAAATGCATCAAATAACGAAGATATCACCTACTCAACAAGTTTTTGCCAAAGATTCAAAACGAAAGATTGGATTACAAATACAGTATATATTTTCCCCAAACCCACTAAAACCTCTCCCAAACATACCCTAAGGTTCGGCAACTCCCAAATTTCCGGTGGTGCAATAATTCTTGTAGTTTCGTCTCCATTTATAATTAGAGTTTGCAGATTCCAAAGTAGGAATACAGATGAATGAAGGTAGAGAGACGAAGCAGTTTTATAAAGCGTACAACAAAGGTACCTCAACGAAACTTGCTCGAATGAGGTCTCTGGATAAACCGCACGACCAGACTCATCCTCTATCGTAAAAGTATCCACCAAATTTTTTTTCGCCTTCAAGTGTTGTGGAGGCAAATTCAAGGCACAGACAAGTCTCTTAGAAAATCGTTAATCTTACAAGTGTAAGCTGCTCCAACATGAAGACATTGATTCACTATAATCAGATTCCTATGAAGGAGATCCCCAAAGTAAACCTCTGCAACTTCTTCCAAGCTTCGGATCCCACTCTGCTTCTATTATTGGTATTTAAGAAATTACATTTGATAAAATTAATTTAATTTAAATCAATAAAATAAAAATAAACTAATACAATAAGTAATTTATTGAATTTGATAAAATTAATTTAATTTAAATCAATAAAATAAAAATAAACTAATACAATAAGTAATTTATTGAATTAAAAGGATGAAGTAATAAAAATATAAAATACAACAAATACAATAATTAATTATATTATTAAACAAATAGACTAAATAAAAAAATGTAAAATAAAAAAATGTTGATGTGACACTTTTGGAAGGGAAAATATCAACAATGTAATTATCTCCAACTATCCTTCTATTATTATAGTATAGATATAGATTTTCCATCTTCTTCTTATTCTTCCTTTACTTTTTCCTCTCCCTTCCTTATTTTTCATCTCATATCTAAAAAGTTTCAAAACTTGAACATTTTTTTCCTATATTTATTTATATGATCCACACTATTACAAAATCTTGGCCTCTTATTTTGTTTTTTTTTTTCTTCAAATCATGATTACATGTTAATGATTTCTTCTTCTCTTCTTCTACTACTTATTTCTTGTAAATTTAGATGATTGATTACAAAATCACGATTCCATTACAATGTTTATAGACATTTAAAAGAAATTACTGCAGTCATATGAGATTAATTGCAGAAAGAATTTGAAGAAGAAGACAATGACAATTTGCATTTGAAATTTTAAGATTTGAGATTTATAGAGCACAGTACACTAATACCTTAAGATAATACATGTGATACTTTAGAGTAAACATGTGATATCTAGAGAATAAAAGTTGATACCTTTAGTGAATAAATAAGTAATATTTTAAGGGTGTACACGTAATACTGAATAGTATATATCTAATACCTATCACTGAATTATTTAACATGGAAATTAATACCTTAAGAGTATACATGTGATACCTGAAGAGTATATATCAAATACCAAATGTGATACTTGAAGAGTATATATCCAATATCATGTTTTAACATGGAAAGTAATACCTGAAGAGTATACTCGTGATACCTGAAGAGTATATGTCTAAAACCACGTGTTGAGATCCCTGTCCCACGAATATATAAGTTTTGTTCATTAAGTTTTAGAAATGAGATTAATTTATCGATAATTCATTATCAAGGATTTATTTTTAAGTTAATCAAAGACGTTCATCTATTGATGATTTTTGTTCATGGTAAAATAATATAAGAGTTACCTTATATATCGAGAGAGAGAACTCTCTATCCTATTTAATATGTGTAAATCAATTTCAATTTATATTTCTAGCTTACATCACAAATTTAGAGCTTTCCAAGTCCAAAAGTTTTCAATCACTCAACCTCGAAATAAATCTACATTCAACAAGAAGATATCAAGAAAATTTAGTTTCACATAGCTTAAGAACATTTTACTTTTCTTTATCTATTTCATGTAAAGGAAAACATCATTTTTTGTCCTCTAAGTTTGGCGTTTTCCAATTTTGATCCACTAAGTTTCGAGAATCCAATTTCAATACAGTAACTTCATTTTTTTTCCGATTTGAGTTCGATTGCTGACGTGGCAGCCCGAAATTGCCTACGTGGCACCAAACCCTAAGCCCCAATTTTTTCCGGCCAAAAATGGAGCCATGTCATCGGCCACGTCAGCAAAAATATAATTCAAAAATTCAAAAAAAAAAGAAATAAAAAATAGTTAAAAAATCAAAAAAATTCTTCCTGCTGCCGCCGCCGCTATCACCGCATCGAGATGGAGGAGATCTTCTACTTCCATGGATGTCAATGGGAGAGGTTCGTTAAGAGGCATGACCTCCTTGCCGGAAACTTCACCGTCTTCAAACACGATTCCGACATGAAATTCAGTGCCTCCATTTTCAACAAATCCTGCTGTGAGAAGATTAGCTTCCCACTCCGAAACCCCCCCCCCCACCCTCTCTCTTTAACGTCACTTTCCGATCCACTATCTGCGCCTCCAGCGGTTGCGGCTACGCGGCCTCGCGTCTCTCTCGATTGGTACGTATATCTCTCTCGATTAACACGATGCAGTGGTCGGCGAAGCTGATGTTCTACGCGGGGGTGCAGGACCGGGTCGCGGTGGCGAACGGGTGGTGGGAGTTTTGCTCCGCCAACAAAATCAAGGAGGGAGATAGATGCACCTTCCACATCATGAATGCTTCCAATGGATGGGGGTGAGAGATGGAGAGGGAGAGAAAAAGGTTGGGAGTTGCAGTGGGGGTGGCGGGGGCGCTGGAGAAGAAGACTTTTTCTTTTTTCTTTTTAATTTAATTTTATTAATGACGTGGCAGCCACATGGCTCGTCCACATCACTCCAAAAAATTGGGGATTAGAGTTTCGATCCACATCAGCACATTCTGATGGCCACGTCAGCCTCCGGTGAAAATCGGACTCAAATCGGAAAAAAAATGAAGTTACGGTACTGAAATTGGATTCTCGAAAGTTGATGGATCAAAATTGAAAAACGCCTAACTTAGAGGACGAAAAATGATGTTTTCCCTTCATGTAAGTGTGTAGGTTGTTTTACATATATAGTTGATAGGATTTTGATCCTTGGTGTGTGTTTAGTCTTGTAAAAGATAATACCATGTGTGGGTAAACATGTCTAGTCGCTGAAACTTGTGTGGAGTAAGTACTTTAGTAGGTGTTTCAATAGGCGAATGTTTGTTAGGAACAGTCCTGTAAATGAAACTTAGATTAGTGGAGTTCCTCCTTAAGAAAGAGAAGAGTGGACGTAAAAGGATTACACCACCTTCAAGGCCACTGCAAAAACCTCGTGTTTTATTTGCTACATTTACTGCTTTATATCTTGTTGCATCTTTTACTTGGCTTATTGCATGCGGGAAAATTTCAAAATTGGTCCTGCCCCAGGGCTGTCGTACGATTTTAGTCCTATTAAAATCGTAATTTCAATTTTAGTCCTATTAACTCAAAATTTGTCCAATTTAGGTCCTATTTGGCCGGAATTTTCCATTTCCCGATCGAATTCCGGCGAGTGTTACACACTCGCCCCCAATTCCTCCCAATCCGACTGAATTGTGCTGACTTGGCCAAAAATTACGGACGTGGCAATTATTTGTTGATTTCCCCAAATGTCATGTCATAAACTGAAATAAAAAAAAAAAGAAAAACCAAATTAAAAATACTTGGAATTTTCAAGGTAAAATCAACAGAAAGTAAAACGGGGAAATGAAAAAACAAATTGAAGAACACCCAAAATCCCCAATCCTCCACAAACCCTAATCGATTGAAAATCCTTCACCAATAACCGCATTGTCAAACCCTAAACCAAAACCACGCCTCCTCTCCCAAAAACGCTCTCCCCTCTCTCACACACTAACACACACTTTTTTCACACACACATCCTTTTCTGCCTCCGATCTACGCTGCTTCATGTGATTTTATGGATTAGACGGTGGCTCCGGTAATCCCCCGGCTTTGTCCGGAGGAGGGGCCTTTCTCTGCCCCTGCCTCACCGGATAAATTTATTTCCGGATATAGATCTGTTGGCGGTCTGAGTTGCAGAAATGCAACACGCCAATCCTCTTTTTCTAGATCTTCCAGATATGATGAAATCTTGTTGGATGAGAATCAACAAAACTTGCATGAGAATCCTCTTTATGATGCGCCACCATCAGATGAAATTCATGCTGATTTCACAGATTTTCCATCTTTACAGTCTGTATCTCGCGATATGGCACCAAAACGAAAGCTTCCAGTTTCATTTGCTTCGATTGTCAATCATAAATTTCAATCCACCGGGACGGATAAGCCAAGGTTTTCTAAGATTGGTGAGTCGGATGCTGTTGATGGAGTCCCTACTATTCGGTTTTCAACTGAGGAAACATCGAAGTTGGCAGAAGGGTTTCGCCTAACTCTTCTAGGACGGTTTTCGGATCGAACCCCTTCTTCTTTGGAAATCGATCGATCTTTGAAGAATCTTAAGCTACGTGGATCTTTTAAATGGAATTATTTCAGTTCTAGAATTATTTTGATTCGGTTACAAGATCATGAAGATTATGTTAAATTATGGTTAGACTCGGTTATTTCGATTGCCGGATGCGATGCTCGTATTATTAAATGGACTCCAAGTTTTACTCCGAGAACAAATGTATCTCTCATGCCCGTTTGGATTCGTGTTCCGGGGCTGCCAGTTCATTTATTTGATCGAGATGCTTTGTTTTCGATTGCGTCTCTTATTGGGGAGCCTCTCCGTATGGATTCGAATTATGGTTTGGAGAAGAGGGTTACTTTGGCAAGGGTTTGTGTTGAGTTGGATATCTCCAAGCCTAGGATACCCATGATACATCTTCTTATTTCTGGAGAGAAGATCCAACAAGAGGTTACGTACGAGCATGTTCCTTTTTTCTGCTCTACATGCAATCGTGTGGGACACGATGCTTTGCATTGTAGGGTGTTTCCCGATCAGCCAGTGGGTTCCCGGCGTAAGGAGGATTGGAAGCGGCTTTCTCGTCGCCGGAAAGCTTCCCGTCAATGGCGTATCAAGGCTCCTCCGGGTGCTTCGACTTCGAGTGCGTCGGTCCAGGTTGACCAGCGTCAGGGCTTGGGGAACGATGTCGGGTATGATGGTCGGATAGCTCCATCAGAACGACGGTTCACGGCAAAGATAGGATCGGGGGTTGTTGTGGGCTCTGCTGAACCGCTACCGATGGGGGGACGAAGTGTGGATCCATCGGATTTGCTTGGGACATGCAAGGCTACGTTGGCCCAGGCGCGTGCCATCCTCTCCCCTTCACCGGACTCTCTCTCCCGGCCGGAAGGTGCGATCGGCGTCTCTAACAGATTCGAGGCTCTTGCGGCGGAAGCTTCGGTGGAGGAGGCGGTGTTTCCTGCTGCTGGGCTGAGGGATGGGCCGGAGCTGGGGACTGGGCCGGGGAAGTTGGATGGGCCTCTTCTTGGCTCAACCGGGCTTGCGGTTATTGGGCTGGAGGAAGGTGAGGTGGGTTGCGATGGGCTGGGTGCTGGACTGCTTTCTGGGCTGGAGATTAGCCCACTAGTATCTAGGCCAGTTGGGCCTGGTCTTGGGTTGGATGGTGGAGATGGGCCGTTGGATGCTGGCCCAGTTGTGGTGGCTTCTTTGGGCCCTCAGAAGTTGGGTTGTGGGGAAGCTGTTGGGCTGGATATTGGTCTTGCTGAGGCCCAATTTGGGGCTGGGGCCTCTCCAAGTGGATCGAAGCAAGCTGCTGTGCCGGAGGGTCAGTTGATGATCGCAGCTTCGGCGCCGGTGGCTTCACCAGGGCAGGCTGCGGGAAGGGGGGAGGATTTGATCACGGGGAGTATCCCATCGGGTGTGCCGGCTTCATCAAGTAGGACCCGTAAAAAGAATGCGAAGATGAGTACGGGCAAGCGGGAGTTGAAGGCTCTTGGGGTGCAGCCTTCTCCGGTTATGCCGGAACGTGCTGTGGGCCCTCGCCGGAGTAGCCGTTTGGGATATTCCGCTTCTACTTCGAATGATTCCCATATTCCTTTTCCTGTGCCGATTTCAACTATTTATCCGGAGGAAAAGTTTGATGGTTCGGAGGATTTTGATGATTATTTATTTGATTCTTTGACGGAGTCCGGTCCATGTTTGGATGCGTTGCTTGCTGAGGAATTCGGGGGATTTGGTCCGGAGGCCGATGAGGCTTATGAATTGCAATGCCTTGGTGATCATAATGCTTGGGAGCAAGATTTTTGCCTTCAACCCCCTAAATCGAAGATGGCATCTAAATCGGAGGATTCGGTTTCTACGCATCCATTTGTGAAGAAAGGGTTCCTCAATTCCTCGGGTTCGGCTAAAAAGAAATCCTCAAAATCTTGAAATTTTATGATTGGGCAGCATGATGATATTTTTTCTTCAAGATGTCTTATGGTGTTTTTAGATGCTTAGTTTTGCTTTGGGCTTATGCCTTGTTTGTTTGGCCCATTTTAATGGGTTTTCTTTAGGCCACTTTTGGGCCTTATTTTTTGTTGTATTTTTTCTTGGCCTTGGGCTTTTTTAATGGATATCAAGTTGGGCTAAAAAAAAAAATAACCGCATTGTCCACTCACAATTCATGGAAACATTTGTTCAGAGGCTTTCGCAATTTACAGGGCCTTCTGATCGTAGAAAAGAAGTCAACCTTAACAAATCCATTGTTGAAGCTCAGTCTGCAGAGGAAGTATTGGAGGTCACAGGTGATGTAATCATGGCAGTCGCAAAAGCCTTTGCTTCTATGCAGCACTCTGCTTCGGAGCTCTTCAATTTTGGGTGTTCTTCAATTTATTTTTTCATTTCCCCCGTTTTACTTTCTGTTGATTTTATCTGGAATTCCAAGTATTTTTAATTTGGTTTTTCTTTTTTTTTTTTATTTCAGTTTATGACATGGCATCTGGGGAAATCAACAAATAATTGCCACATCCGTAATTTTTGGCCAAGTCAGCACAATTCAGTCGGATTTGGAGGAATTGGGGGCGAGTGTGTAACACTCGCCGGAATTCGATCGGGAAATGGAAAATTCCGGCCAAATAGGACCTAAATTGGACAAATTTTGAGTTAATAGGACTAAAATTGAAATTACGATTTTAACAGGACTAAAATCGTACGACAGCCCTGGGGCAGGACCAATTTTGAATTTTTCCCTATTGCATGCCTTTTGTGTTTATATGTTTAGTCTTATATCTTTCTATTTAAAGACTACTTGTGCATGTTGAAACTCTATCGAACTTATTACGCTGCATTCAAACTTTGAAGTGTCAGGTTGTTGTATTCCTATAGTGCTGAAAAAATTGAAAAAATTTCACCCTTTGAACTACTTGGAACCAATAAAATCTATCTTTAATGTGTTCGAAAATAAATAACAAATATGTAATAGAGTTCAAAAAATAATAAGTCGATTAACATTTAATATATTATTACTGGATAATCATATATGATCGATAATTTTCTATATTAGTTATGATTAAGATAAAGCTGTTAGACGAATGTCACTCAATTATAGGTATATACACCACTTACATAATTATTACAATTTTTATATAATAATATTATGCAGATGGTATGTTAATATTTATTCTTATTATATAATTGTTACTAATTTTAGATTATTTGAGAAAAAAAAAAACAAAGGTTTTTTTTTTTTTTTAATCTAGGGTTTAGCAATGGATTTCCCGATGGATTTTTTTTTTTTTGGCAATTTTGACCAGAACGACAACCTTCTAGATACCCTATTTTACCAACGGAAACTCCATCGGAAAATCATTCTAAATGACGCATTCCTATTGTTTCCTTCTAAAGCAATTTAAAAACAACATTGTTTTACAAACTTTTGTTGATGGATTTAAATTATGTTGCTACATTCTATCTTATACTTATTCTGCATGCAACATCTTTCAATGGCTTTTGTGCTTATCTTTCCATACATTTCATGCTAGCTTTCTAAATCTATAAGTTAGTAGCTCATTTTGTGAGGAAAACTCTATCAACCATTCCGCTACACTAACTCTGATACAGTGTCGCAAGCTGCACTCTTCCATAGTGTTGCAAGCTGCACTACAACCTGCGCTGCAAGCTCAAGTAACTTGCACAAATTTGATAGAGTGAAAATTTTGATAGAGGTTCATGTCACCCCTCTAAACCTTTATGTCACTCAGGACCAACAATCCCAATATTTAAAAGATTTCTTAATTTATATTAGGTTGAAACTTTTATAATGAAATAATTAAGAAATAGACAACAATGAATTAAATTAATTTTGTAATGGATGAGAGTGAAAAATATTGTCCAAGGGTAAATTATTCTCAATCCTATGTTCCTTAATTTAGGACTAAAACCCCAATAAACAATTAATATGGATCGGGAAGCGTACAATTTAGTAACTTACTCTATTGTATTCAAAAACACGACATAAATTTGTGTGCCCCTGGGGCACGAATCTTAGATCCATTCCCCCAGTCTGACCCGATGCGTGGACTGCCACCATGCGTGCCAGAACTTGAGCTAGTGTGCGCCCACGCACACTAGAATCCATTTAGTGATAAATATTATATATATATTCTTCAGATATTATGTATATAATATTGAGGTATTACACATTTATCTTTAAGGTATTAAGTTTAAAGCATAAGGTTAAAACTCCATCAAACAATAGAGTGAGTCTTGTGTGAGACTGTCTCACGGATCATGTTATGTGAGACGGGTCAACCCACAACCCACATTTCAAAATTATCATATAAATTAATGGATATGAGTTTGGATCATGGGTAAAAAGGATCCGTCTCACAGGAATTATCCGTATGACCGTCTCACACAAGTTTTTTTGCAAACGATAAAGTCCAAAGGAGGCAATTTGAGGAGATGATCAGGTAAATGAAACATGTTATCCTAACATAACTCTTATACATGGTGTAGGTGTAGAACACATACTGTTAGAAATTAAAACTTATATATGTGACATCTCTATAAAATTAAATGCATATTGAAGTGTTTTTTATGACGTCGAAACAACAAAAGTAGAATTGCAATTGCCTATTCTTGACACTTGATTAGAACTAGCATGATTGATGCAACAAATGAAAGTACAACGTTTATCATGAAACTCTTTATCTATCGAGGCTTCTTGATTTGAACTAGGCTTGAGACAAGATATTTAACTCTACCTTTTTAGGACTAACCTCTTCAAATTTCATTTTCTAACAAATCTTATGAATCTAGCCAAGGGCAGGAAGGATGTTATGAGAATAAGGGGTGGTTTGATTAAGTTTATTTTTAGAGCTTATAAGCTATCATATCTTATAAGATGTTTAATATAAGTTTAATATAAGTTGTTGAAGTGTTTGGGTAAATAAGATGGTGAAACTTATAAGTTGTTAGTAATGACATTTATGCAATTTCAATGATTAAATTTGAAGGTGTTTTGAAAAATACGTTCTTATTTTAGAAATAAATTGATATTTCCCAACTTTTCAAAAAATAGCTTATAAGCTCCTTACATCTTATAAGCTCATAAAATAAGATTTTATTTTTAAAAGTTAGCCAAACATTTTTTAGAAGCTTATAATCACTTAACATCTTATAAGCTCTTTTAAAGAACTTGCAAGCTTAGCCAAACACCCTCTAAATTGAATTAACTAGGATGATCACCTAGAAATATCTAGAGTTTAAAGATCTTTCCCATTAAAATATAACACATTAATAACTCAATTTTACGGGGAACATCACCAAGTGATTAAATAAAAGTAAGTTCTTCACTTAATTTTTTAAATTGTTGATTGAACAGGTGGAGAGAGAGAGAAATTTGATAAATAAAACGTGTAGTTATAAAATTGTAACTTGTGACAAAGCCCAAAGTTTATTGGAGGTTCAACTGCTATTAATACAAAATTTGATAATATGCATAACTTAATACATATATCCACTCACATATTCATTTCAATGAGTTAATCTAAACTATATCTATTTTTTTCACTTAACTATTTACACCTTTATTTTTTTGTTCCAATTACCTATCTAACTTCTGTATGAGTTGCAAATGACCATCCACAGTCATCCGTAAATCATTTTCCAGCCAAATCAAATCATGTGCGAGACACAACTTCTATTTATGAGTATATTTTGTCATTTTAGATTTTTTGTTAGAAAAATAAATTAGATTAATTCCTAAAACAAAATTTAAAATTTATTTGGATACAAATTTAAAGGAGGATTCAGAGCCCAAATTTGACAATAAATAAAAGGAGTTCATTCAAAAATTATAGTATGAGAATTCTTTTTTACGACAAAGATGGAATTTTTAATAGGTTTTTCAAGCTAGACACTACTCTTTTGTGGTAATTTTGTCATCTCATTTGATAGTTATAAATTAGACTACGAGAATTATTATGTATTCATTTGTCAATTTTTGCAAGTTTGATAATATATATAACTATTGCCATGTGAAATAATATGTAATCATCTTGCTTTGATTGAGTGCTAGAATGATTGCTAATTAAAAAAACATACATTGTTGTTGATGCTACGATTTTTGAATGAATTCCTTTTATTTGGGCTTTGGAACCTCATTTTAGTCTATATCCAAATAAATGTTATTTTTTATTTTAAAAATTAATCTAATTTATTTTTCTAATTAAAATATAAAATGACAAAAATACCCTCATAAATAAAGGGTGTGTCACATGATTTGATATTTCCCGAAAAATGATTTTCCGATGATCTTGAATGGTCATTTCCAACGCATACAAAGGTTAGATGACTAATTGTAAAAAACAAAAGTTTAAATAATTAAATGCAAAAAGAAGTATAGTTTAAATGGTTATTTGTAATTAACTCTTCAGTAAAACTTTTGGTTTTACTAAAATTTAGAAGGTAAACCTTCGTTGATTTTTCAACTTTTGAAACAAGTAAACTCCACTTATAGTAACTAGTAACCTACCTATACATTTCTTAAACAAAATTTTAATACATATTAGATGACCGAATCAACTAAATTCATATGTTTGATATTTGAAAATAAAAAGATATTTGACGACAAATATAATTTACACAAAAACTTTTGTGCATCAGGTGCATGGATCCTAGATCCATAGATCCATGCACCTGACTTGACCCGCGCATGTACGCTCTCCCACCCGTATCCCACGCGCCCTCACGCGCTCCCACGTGCTTGGGTGGATGCGCTCAAATCCACTCAAATTCGCTCATTAAGGATACCTTTTAGTTATGTTAATAATACATTTTAGTTATGTTAAGGATACCTTTGAAATCCTGATTTCAGGTTACATACCATGTTATGTTAAGAATACATTTTGGTTATGTTAAGCATACCTTTAGTTTATGTTAAGGATATCTTTAGTTATATTAAGAATACATTTTGATTATATTAAGCATACCTTTAGGTTATGTTAAGGATACCTTTAGGTGATGTTAAGGATATCTTTGAAATCGTGATTCTAGATTCTTTTGAAATCCTGATTTGATACCCTTAGAATTCGCTCCTGGTCAAATACTTTTACGTTATATTAAGGATATCTTTAGGTTATGTTAATGATACATTTATGTTATGTTAGAGATACTTTTGTGTACAAAATGTGTAACACAACTATATTATGGATAAGGTATCTTTAACATAACATAAAAAAATCCTTAACATAACCTAAAGGTATGTCTGATGTAACATAAATATATGAAATTTGGGCATAAATGTATTCTTAACATAACCTATTAAATGTATCCTTAACATAAGTAAAAGTCATGACAAAAATTTAAAAAAGGTAGCGCGAAAAAAAAAAAAAGAAACAAGTCGGGTAACCCGGATTCGATCCGGTTGCATGAATCTAAGATCCATACTCCTTATGCACAGGAGACTTACTTGATAATTTATCCATTAATTTCAATTCTTTAGAAAACTCGCATAGACACTTACATTTGCCACTAAATTAGCAGATTCGATTTGCCACTAAATTTGCACGATGTCCAATCCCTACACTCACATTTTAAATAATTGAAATATTCTAAATTTTATTTTTTGAATTTTCTATTTTCATCAAATATTTATTTATTTAAGGTAATAAAAACATTAACTTAATTGATTTGAATTATATAAAAAAATTCTTGTAAAAGAAAAACTCATAAAAAATACTATAAAACTGTATTATGAAATTCATCACAAATACATATTAATACTAAAGAAAATTATCTAATCATACAAACAAATGCAATGCTTAGAAAAATTAAAATTACATAATGATAGAAAAATATTAATTACATGATAATTGTCATTAACATTTTGAATTAGACCTTTTTTCCCAAATCGATTAATGAATTTCATTTATGTTTGTGCTCTAGTAAATTTAGCATGTAGTAATGTTGATGTGTTGTAGTAATGTCACTGTAATTTTCAAAATAATGTATGCTATCTTATTATTTTTAATAATACATATTATAATACAACTAAATTATATTCTTTTATTTTTAATTTTTTTAAAAATTAAATAATAATGTACATAATATTTAAAATAATTAATAACTAAATAAAAAATATTTGAGATATCAAATAAAATTAAATCAGAAAGAAAATAAATGTAATAAAGAAATTAAAATTAAACTAAAAAAGAATTTACCACCACGAATAGTAAGTGGCAAAATTTACTACTTACTATTCATTAGTGACTAATTGCTACCATATTTGCCACAACATTGGAGAGGGTTTGATGGCAAATTTTGCCACAGCCTTGGAGATTGTCTTTTAGCCTGGTTGAATGTACATTCAATTTAGAGCATATCAAAGGGTTGGAGGCCAATTTACCACCATTTCCAATCCTTACACTCAAATTTTAGTTCAATCAGAATATTTCCTTAATATATTCTAATTTTTATTTTTAAAAATTTCATTAAATATTGTATAATAGTTTATTATATTTCAATTTGTTATAGTTCGTATTTGTATTTAATAAATTACGTAGTCACACAACATATAAATATATATTTACAAAAAATGAATTATATAATGATAAAAAAGATATAAATTACATAATAATTGTTAGTAAATTGAGAAGTACTAGATGAAAATTATTGGATGCAAGAAAATGAAAATAAATAAATCAATCAAATAAAAGAAAAGAAATTAAAGGCTCCAAATTAAATCAATAGGAAAAAAAAATTAATTTGCCACTTAATTTGCTTTAGTGTTGGAGGCCAAATTTCTCCGTCATTTGTGTTTGAGTTTTTGATTTGCGATAGCCATGAAACTTGAAAGTGTTCTTAGGTAAAGTTTTGGTTCAAGTTCCCCACCTCCATTCGTAGCTCCAAAAAATTAACTCACCTACATTCTATAAAATAAATTTGATACCTAAATCTATATATATATATATATATATATATATATATATAAAACAGAATATTCTGCCAAAAATAACTGCAATAAATATCTCATTTATTAAATATTTTCATTTTAGAAAATCATTAATAACTTTTATTTTACATTTATTAATAAAAGAAATAAAAAATATTAATATTTAAGACATTTAATTTATATTTATTGTATAGAAACTCAATATATACATATATAAATCTTTCTATACATTTGTATACTATAATAATAGAGGAAAAGTCGGAGATATTTACAAAAATATCATTTTCCCAACAAAAAGTGTCACATCAACAATTTTTTTTATTTTGTATTTTTATTATTTAATCCATCCAATTTATAATATAAATTTTGTATCAGTTTATTCTTATTTTATTAATATTAATTAAATTATTTTTTATTGAATAATTTCTTAAATATCAACAATAGATATTGTCCAAACTATAATTTCAATAATAAATATTAATTTGTTTAGGAATAATTGATATCATATTTAATATAAATATAATTAATAGATAAGTGTACACTATTATAGATGTGTGTATGTACATGTATATATATATAATATGTATTTTGTGTGAAATTATATGTCATCCTAAGTATTTTTTAAATTAATATTTGTAAGTGTCCCATCAACAAATTTTTTTATTTTGCATTTTTTTACTATTTAATTCATTTGATTTAATAATATAAATATTGTATTATTTTATTCTCATTTTGTTGATCTTAATTAAATTAATTTTTTACTGAATAATTTCTTAAATACCAACAATAGATATCCAAATAATAATTTCAATAATAAATATTATTTTTCATGGGGATAATTTATATCATATTTAATATAGATTAATAAATAAATATTACACTATTAAAGATGTGTGTATACACACATATGTATATATAATATGCATGTAGTCTAAATTATATGTCATCCTAAATATTTTTTTTAAAATATCTAATAATAAAATAAAATTTTCGCCTTTTATTTTACACTTAGGACTTCGTATATTTTTATATGAGAGTGCACGTTTTGAATTTAGATGGCTCAACTGATTATTTAAATTATATGCTTATTTTCTAATTGTATTGTCATCATCATGATCACTACTACTACATTTCGATTTTGTGTTGAACTTAAATTGTAATGACCAATGTCGTGCTTTATTAATTAATTTATGTGATCTTACAACCAAATAATTATCTGTCATCTTCGATATTTAGCGATATATTCACTTTATTTTGAAATAAAATGTTGAAAATACATAGTTGACAGTGCTTGCATCAAATTCCTACGTAAAATTTCTAATTTTATTGTGTATTTTTTCTATATATACATACTCACACACACATGCATTTAATTTAAGTAATTGAATTTGATTTTTAATTCATAATTTTTTTTAGTATATTTAATTTAAGTGACTAACGATATTAGTTTGTAGCACATATGATAAAAAAAAAATCAACTAGAAATGTTGTGTATAAAGAAATTTTTAGAAAAACTTATAAACATTGCATGTAAAATTTTCAATTTTGATTTGAAGATCATGATTGATACTTTTGTTTTCAATATTAATCATAGATGAGTGAATTGGATGTATAAAATATCGATATATTGTTGCGAATTGAATTATCTTAAGTAAATTTAGATTCTCTTAGTTATTTAAATATTATATTGTCTTCTATATACTAAAATTACTTATACTATATGATCAAGTAATTAACATTTACCAACATTATATCACAGACCGCGCATCACGACGATGCGAATACTAGTTATTAATAATAACTCATAGTTCAGTACTAACTTATTATAAAATGTAAATGTAGTTGACTCATGCATAATTAAGAAAAAACAAAAATTTGTGTGAGACGGTCTCACGGATAATTTTCATGAGACGGATCATTTTTACCCATTAACCCAATCCACTTCCACAAATTTAATGTGATGTGTGAAATATAGGTTATGGATGATCCGTCTAATATAAAATGACTCGTGAGACGGTCTTATATAAAACTTATTTTTAAGGAAATCATATAAATTAACTCAAGTAAAAAATTATAAATCTATGACAAAACTTAAATGCATCTCATATTAAAAGTAAATACTCACTACATTTTAATAATTTTCTTTTATGACAAAAACTTTTATGAGTTAGGTGGATGGATCTATGGATCTAAGATCCATGCACCTGATCGGACCCGTTCACGCGCTCAAAACGCACCTCCCACGCGTCTGCTCGCGCTCCCACGCGCTGAACACTTGTGCTGAAGCTCATCCAAAATTTGCTTAAATAGACCAACCTTTGTGTATAGTTAAACCAACCTTTGTGTATTGTTAGACCAACCATGTGTAGGTAGGTTTAACTATATACAAAAGTATGTCTAACATATATAAATGTATGTTTAACTATATGCAAAAGTATGTCTAACATATACAAAGGTATGTTTAAGTATACATAAAGGTATGTCTAACATAACGTAGTGGTATGTGCCAAAATTAAAAAATCAAGCCAAAAAAAGACAAGACATGAAATTTGGGCAGAACTGGTATGTTTAACATAGTTTAAAGGTATGTCTAACTAAACGTAAATGTATGTCTAACATAACCTATTGGTATGTGATTTTTTTCAAAAATCATGTGCAAAAAAAAAAAAAGGTGCGATCCTCCCGACCCGGATCCGACCAACCTGATTCATAAGAGACCTACTCTTCTTTTATATATGTTATCATAAATAATTTCCCAAAAAAAAAAAAGTTAGTGGTAATTTTGGTTTTTTTGGAGCAGATAAATAAAAGAACAAAAACCATACGGTTTGTTAAGCGCGCCAAATTCGCACATTTCTCCAAAACTCGTGTCATTCTCTCTTTCTCTCTCTAAAAAGGGTCTGATGATCGCGAATCTATCCAACCCCTTTCTCTAATACGCAAACCATCATGAATTCGATCAACCATTTCACAACTTTTCTGTATAATTTTGGGTGAATCTTAACTGGATAGTGATAATGTTGCCGGATCTGCACACAAATTCCGTGACCACATCGGAGTGTGGAGAAATCCATCTTTCCTGGGCAGTTCATGATTCGCCATAGATGAGTGCATTGGTAATAACCTATGAAGACCACACGAATTGCTAGGTCAATTTGTAGGTTTTCTCGGCAGATTCGCAGATTCGTTATTGGCAATTACTAGTTTATTTTAGCAAGTTCCTAGGATTTGTTAAAGATGGAATGGCAGATCCTGCTAGTTATGGCTACCATGACCGTGAAATCCAGCAGGTATCTACGCTTTCTCTCTCTTGTTTACTGCTATAAACTAATCATAAATGGTTTGTACTCAGTTCAGCACTTGTTAGATCACTAAATTTTGGTATTTATAGTTTCTGATATGTTCCGATTCAAAATGGGTGAATTTGGTAACTCTGCTTTTCTCTTGATCAATATCATTGCTCTTTGAAGGCACTCATTGCTTTGAAGAAAGGCACTCAATTGATCAAATACTGCAGAAAAGGGAGGCCTAAATTTCGAACATTCAGACTTTCTACAGTAAGCAATTTCTTTGATATTCCTTTCACCTTTCAGATTTTTTCCATGTTGATATTTTTGCTGCTTGATTGTTAAATGCAACAGAGTAAAAACTAAGGATCCATCATTTGTGTTTCTTTTACATGTGAGGACATTTAAGCATTATTACATTCAAATATACAAGAGAAAGCATAAGCGTCTCTAGGCTAAGGATTCATTTATTTTGTAGATATATTGCTATGTTTTGTTTTAGAGTGCGCTTGACTTTTTGAGATCATGCGATATAGGGTGTGAGCGAGGATAGGCTGTGAGCGCATTTCCTTTTCTGGTGTATATAGGGTTTGCTTTACATAATTTAGTAGAGAGGTAAATGATTTAATAAAACAGCAGGAGAGGGAACCTTCCACTGCAGCCCAGCAACCATGCCCTCTACATTTTTATGCTATAGACACATGCAATATGCATTAAATCATTCAATCTGAATGGTCAACATGCAATATGCATTAAAGAAACTCATTGTTCCACAATTGCTCTTCGTCCTGTTATGCAAGAAAGGACAAAAAGAGAAGCTCTTTCTTAGATTGTTGTGTCATATAACTTGCCACATATACTGCACATGCTTAGGATTTACAGTAAGACTGGCACCACCAAATTTGTGGGCATTACATTAATTTATACATAGTATTTGTACATGCTATTTTTGACTGTGAAGGCACATATTATAAGGTGAAGATGAAAACTCATTGTATATACATGATCTATTACCATCATGGCCTACATAATTCTGAAAAGCACATATAATGAAACTATATTTGTTTAGCTTTCCTTAGTATTGTGAGGAATTAAACATCCATTTACTTGCGAGTAGTTTTTCGTTAGAAGTTATACCTAAGAGACTGGCATTTTTTTTTTTTTTTGTTTAACTGCATTCAATTAAATGTTTCAAGAAAATTTGTTTGAATCCTCTTTCTGTGCTATTTTCATTTTTATCCTTAACTATTATGACCTGTTGGTTCATATTTTATGATTATTACTTGTAGCTTACACATGTATAAATATATTTACACATTATATGTAACCCACAAGTGAGTTTCATTTGCAACCATTTACACGTTGACATACTAAAATGCTAAAAGTGTAATACATGGATGCCTAAGATACTATGCTATGTCCAGGATGAAACAACATTAATCTGGTACTCTCGTGGAGCAGAAAAGCATTTGAAGTTATCTTCTGTTGCACGAATTATACCTGGGCAGAGAACTGTAAGTTACTAAAACTTTCTTTTGGATGGTTTTGGTTGTGGAGTTCATGTAACTTTAATTGGGTACAATGCCTTGAAAAACCATATCTAACTGGGAGTTTCATATTTGCTAAGAACAAACATTTCTTTTTTCCTTTGTATGTACAGCCTGTCTTTAAAAGATTTTTGCGCCCAGATAAGGACTACTTGTCATTTTCACTCATTTATAATGATGGTGAAAGATCTCTTGATCTGGTCAGTGGTTAAACATAATTACGATAGTTGACTATATCCCATTTCTTACAGCTTTCTCTCATTAACTGCCTCTTCTCTAATTTTCTAGATTTGCAAGGACAAATCTGAATCTGAACTCTGGCTTTCTGGTCTGAAGGCTTTAATATCAACTGGGCAAGCATCAAGTAGACGCACAAGAAGTGAAATTCCTGATGTAAATGTCATTCTAGCTCTTATTCATACAGTGTATTGCTGTTGCTTTTTGGAATGCCACTCTTAGGAAACCAAAATAAAAGCTGTTTCTAGAACAACCACCATTTAAGGTTGAGTGGGATAGCGAGTGAGGTCTTTATACAGCTATTCTTTAAACCGATAGATTATGAATGCATGGTAGATATTTCTTGCATGTATCTTTTGGTTTTTTTGTGATTTTAGAGAAATGGGGAACTTTCTGTGGCTTGAGAGTTTTAAATAAACGAGCAAATCTTAAATTCATTTACCATGCTTTCTGGAAAGTTTCGGGAAACATACTCTATATTTAGTTGTATATATCCTTTGTTACATTTTTTATCTTTGCAGAATTAAAATTGGTAATCATGAAATAAAAGTAAGCAGAATATCTGAAAATGCAAAAATATAAATCTGGACATAGAGTAGTTGCTCCTTCTAGATTCCATTAAAGCCGGGTATGATATATTTTAGTTACTCATGCTCTAAGGATAGCATGTAGTCTCTGATTATCTAAATTTGAAGTTGGATATTGACCTATGGTCTTAAATGCCACTTGCTTGGTGGAACTGTTCAGTGAGTTGCCCTATAATAGACATCTTTACCATTGCAGTTGCCTGGCTGTGGTGATGTTTCTCAAGATAATCGCCCATCTGGAGCAAAACTAGAAACCTGTTCGAGTATTTCTTATGGTACACTCTCCACCTATTCCAGTTTTCGTGAAAATTACTTGAATCATTCTAGTTCACATGTGGGGTCCGAAGGTGCAAGTATGCAAATAAGAACGAGTTGCGCAGATGGTTTTCGAATTAGTGCAGATGGCTTTCGAATTAGTGCAGATGGCTTTCGTATTAGTGTTTCAAGTACTCCAAGTTGTTCAAGTCAGGGTTCTGGATTAGATGATATAGAATCTCTTGGTGATATTTTTTTGTGGGGAGAGATATGGTCTGATGGAATAGTAGATGGAACTGGGAATGCAATTCCAACAAAAAATGATGTGTTAACTCCTAAAATATTGGAATCAAATGTAGTTGTTGATGCGCAGCAAATTGCTTGTGGTGTTAGGCACATTGCTCTTGTTACTAGGCAAGGTGAGGTTTTTACATGGGGAGAGGAAGCTGGGGGCAGACTGGGCCATGGAATTGAGAAGGACTTTAGTCGTCCTCGCTTAGTAGAGTTTTTGACTATTACTAAGATCGAGTTAGTTGCATGTGGTGAGTTTCATACATGCGCAGTGTCTACATCAGGTGCTTTATATACATGGGGTGATGGTACCCATAATGCAGGGCTTCTTGGTCATGGCAATGATGTTAGCCATTGGATACCAAAAAGAGTTTCTGGATCTTTAGAAGGCCTTCATGTTCTATCCGTTGCTTGTGGCACCTGGCATTCAGCAGTGGTAACTTCTACTGGTCTTTTGTTTACTTTTGGGGATGGGAAATTTGGAGCTTTAGGTCATGGTAATTGTGAAAGTGTTCCATATCCAAAAGAGGTCCAGTCATTAAATGGTTTGAAAACTGTTGCCGTTTCCTGTGGAGTGTGGCATACTGCTGCTATAGTAGAAGTTACAAATCACTCTGGTGCAACTGCTTCATCAAGAAAGTTATTCACCTGGGGTGACGGTGATAAATATAGACTAGGCCATGGAGACAAGAAGAGTTATCTTCTTCCAACGTGTGTTTCTGCTCTTATTGATTACAACATGCATCATCTAGCATGTGGACATAACATAACTGTAGCTCTTACTTCATCAGGCCATGTATTCACTATGGGAAGTACTGCATATGGTCAGCTGGGCAATCCACAATCTGATGGAAAATGGCCTAGATTAGTACAAGATGGATTAGTGGGAGAGTTTGTTGAACAAATATCATGTGGTACACATCATGTTGCAGTCCTTACCTCAAGAAATGAAGTATTCACTTGGGGCAGAGGAGCCAATGGGAGGTTGGGACATGGGGATTCAGAAGATTACAATGTTCCAACATTAGTTGAAGCTCTCAAAGAAAGGCAAGTGAAGAACATTGCCTGTGGCTCAAGCTATACAGCAAGTATATGCATTCATAAGTGGGTCTCTGGAGCAGATCAATCAGTTTGTACAGCTTGCAGGCAGGCATTTGGTTTTACTCGAAAACGGCATAACTGTTATAACTGTGGCCTCGTGCATTGTCATTCTTGTAGTTCCAAAAAATCACTGCGTGCAGCACTTGCTCCGATTCCTGGGAAACCACATCGAGTATGTGACTCTTGCTATGTTAAACTTAAAAGAGCTGCAGATGCTGGAAAGTTACCAGCTTTGGTTAAAAGAGCATCGGCTGCTTGTAGGTCAATAGATAGGGGGGAGAAGAGAACTTCAAGTGTTCTTCTTTCCCCAGCATGGGAACCACTGAAGCTCCTTAAGGCCAAGTCTAAAATACCCGGGACAGCATCTGATAACTCTTCTGTACTACGGGCTTCCCAAGTTCCAGCTCTCTCACAGCTAAAGGATATTGCTTTCCCAAGTTCACTTAGTGGACTTCAGAATGCTCTAAAGCCTGTTGCCACATCAGCTCCAAATCCTCTGCAGGCTCAGCCACAATCTCAGTCCTACACGAGACCTGCTTCACCTTACTCGCGAAGACCAAGTCCTCCACGATCTGCTTCTCCTCTATTTTCAAGGACCGCCATTGATAGTTTAAAGAAGGCAAATGATGTTCTAACCCAAGAAGTATCCAGATTGCGTGACCAAGTATGTATTTCTCTTGTTAAAGTTCAATTTGGTACTTTGTTTTTTTAGTTGCTTAAAATTATTGATCACTATTTTCAAAATTTAGGTGAAGCGATTAAAACAAAAAACTGAAGCCCAAGATGCAGAGATTCAAAAGTTCAAGAGAACTGCCCAAGGAGCTACTTCACTTGCTGCAGATAGATCTTCCAAATGTATTAGTGCGATTCAAGATCTCAAGACCATCATAGATCAAGTAATCTGCTGTCTCATACCTTCAACCATCTTTTTGCAACACTTCTCCCTTTCATATATATATCACTGAAATGTTCTCTTTATATGTCAAAGAACTCAGACAATAGCATGTTAGCATTTTTGTCCTCATGAATTGATGACCTGGCAATGCAATAGAAAGGTTAATCTTCATGCTAAGGGTTCCTGAATTCAACTTTTAACTTTTGAAATGCATCTCTTGGGTAGTAGGCCTTTGTTCCAATCAAAGGGATCACAACTTTTATCTCTTTTGCTTTTATTAACCTTTTCAGCCCTCGTATTGAATGGCTTTAGACTGTTGTTGCGAAAATTATTAGAATTACTATTGATCTTTCAAATTTCATTCTCAAACTAGAATCTAGCACATTTTCCGATCATGTAGTAAAATATGTTAAGAGATGAATTTTGCAATTGTTTCATGTAAAATAATATAAGTCTTGAATCTATAATATTTGTGTTATCATTGTTGCTTAAATGCGTAAATTCAGAAAGGATGAATATAGTGAACTAGAGAAGACTAGTAAGTCTGTTGAACTTACTTCTGTGCCTTTATTGTTGAACTTTTTGGTTAATTGTAGAAGAATAAATTAATGGTACAATTTATTTTTGTTGTCATTGCTGTTGTCTTAAAATTGGTATATCATTGAATCTTGATAAATAGTGACACTTAAATCCTTTTTTATTTCAACTTGTACTATTATAATCCTTTTTAACTTTTGGTAATTGGATGATTATGTGTTTGTTCTATTTGTGATTGCATCTTAACAAGAACCACCTCATGAAATTCTATACTTGTAGGAAAGGACCAGTCTTTAGAATTTGATTTACGGATAGTGTAAACAAGTTGGAAAATGTACTAAAATCACTTTGAAAATGAATATTTATTATTGAAAAGCGTAGAAGAATTTTTCATACATTTCTTGTATCATAGTCCATTGATTTGTCAAAAGATCTATATATTTTAACCATTTAGGTGATTAACTAATATAAAGATCATTTTTAATTGTTTAATATCCAAATAATTGCATTTTGTACAACAATGTCGTATGACTTCATTAACTTAATCCAATCACTAGCTGCTTCTTCCAAATTTAATTTGATCAATTAATTCAATATATTACAAATCTTCTACTTCTGCACACAGTATATGCATAACCATAATTGCTTTAGTTTTTTTTTTTCCATTAAATGACATCTTCTATTTTGCATACAAAGGGACATTGCTTATTATTTTCTTGATTAACACATTATGTTCTTTCAATTCAAACTTCTGTTTTGGATATATACGATCTCCACTGATATTAGCTTTAAATAGTTGATATGGCAACTAAATGGAAAATTTCAAAGTTTTCAATCAGATGATGGCTTTAGGATTTTTCAAAGAAATAGCAATTTGATAATAATGATGGCTTTTTATTTGCAAGGTTTTATTATTTTCTCTTTAAGTAGGTATCTGAAACATTTATCTTCGTTCCATAACATAATACCTCTAATACCATGTTCATTTTTACAGTTCTGTTTATAAGACTCTCATGTCTTGTTCTCTACATATTACTTCATCGTATGTCTCTTATGATTGATGGATCAAAAGTTGACCATTGATCTTGTTAACTTCTTTGATTTGAAATGATAACCATGCATTGGTCGTTTGAACTTGTTTACATGGAATTAGTCTAAAACTTTTCCATGAATTTTGCAAAATAGCCAATGCCAAAATTCATTCAAGTATCCATTAGATTATTCTTCTTAAAAAAAGACTTCACATTCAGAAAGCATCATGATATTTCCAAAATATTTTTATGGTGCTTGTTTTTAGGGTTCTTGTAAACAGTATAGTAATATTGTGTTGTCGTTCTTTTTTGTTTTCTAGTTAATAGAAATTAAAGAGAAGTTGCCTCCTGAGATATCCGAGAGCGAACCCTTTAGAGTAATGAATGCTCAAGTTGAATCATTTCTGGAAACAACTGGGAATGAAGCACCTGAAGGTAGCTCTCTATTGCCATCAGAACCAACACAGGAGCAACAGAATCATCCTGATAAAACAACATTAGCCGGTGAGTCAAGTATTGACAGAACTTCAAGTGAAACTAATGGTTCATCAGATAGAGTGAATCAGTCAATACCAGAAGGTGGGCCTGGGAGATCCGAACCTGCAAAAAATGAGGAACGTAAAGAAGTTATGGAGCAGTTTGAACCAGGAGTTTACGTAACATTGCTTTTACTGCCAAATGGAACTAAGTACTTCAAGAGGATTAGATTCAGGTATGTTTAAGAGCATCTCTGTGTTCTTCTTCATCATTTTTATAAATTGAATCATATGAGATCTGCATTCATTCATTAAAGGAAAACACTCATAATGACTATTCAAGGGTCTTCATTTTCTGAATATTTTATGCCACAATTTTGGTGTTGGTCAAATTCTGAATGACATTACTGCTGATCATCCTGATTTTGATGAATAAACTAATTATTCGCTACTCAGCATAAATTCAGTATTAATAGAAGAAATTGCTTCTACTTTTTTCTAATGTTTAACATATGTTCTATTGAGAATAGCCTTGATCCATCGGAGATGAAATAAACAAACCTGAATTTTATTCTTGAGTATTTTCTTTAAAGCATTTGACATATATTTTATGATTGTTTGAGCTTATACAATATTACTGCTATTACATTTCGTTATGAATATCAAGAGATGAAAATCACGCACGCATACATGAAAATCACTAGTATTTTCGATTATTCTCATATGGTGTTTCTTCCTATTCATTTAGAGTCGGTTTAGGAACATTCTTTTTTTGGTAGTAGGTTCTGCAAATGTTTCGATTTTATCATGAAGTAGCAGATGCATATGCAGGGATGGATTAACTCTCTCTTTGATAACTTCAGTCTGCTAATCTTGCCTTTTGTCAGTGAACCAAATTATATTCATTTCTTCCAACACATTCTATGTCAAATCTGAGCTGCTCCAATATGCTGAAACTTTTGTTCTATCATTTAACGTGGAATCTCAGTAATGTGATTCTGCTAAATATGATACCATAAAGCATTATGCTTATCAACAAGATTTAACTGAACAAACTTTGTCATGTCCAATTACATCCCTTCTTCATTTCAGCATAGATACAATTATCAAATGACCCTTCAATCTTATTACAGCAAACGAAAATTTTCGGAGCAGCAGGCAGAAGAATGGTGGAAAGAAAACAAAGACAGATTACTGAGAAAGTATAATCCAGGCAAAACCAGTAATATGCCGGTAGAAGCAACGGCTGCTCAGCCACCGGCCGAGGAGGCAACACAGCCTTTGTAGGAAATGTTTTCCTAGGTTAGAATGTACAGGGGTAAAACTATTAACATAGGCAATACTCACACTATGAAGATCAAGAAGGCCAATTTTGTATTTTTCTTGTTTTGTAATTAGAATGGATGAAGTCTTTCTTGACAAAAAGGAAAGAAATGTATTGAATGCTGTCATAGTTTATTGTTTTTAGTTAGTTTTGTTAGTTTTAGTTTTAGTATTATTGTTTAAAGTTACTTGAGTTCATGTTTAAGTTATATTCTTGGAAAAAGGATATAATCCATAATTTTCATTTTTACAAAATACTAAATGATAATTATCATAGGTAATGTTGATATTGGCCACCATATGACAAATGTAATTATACATAAATTTGCATTTTAACATCAAACTAAAATGATAAAAACTTTAAATGAATAAAATAAATTCAATAGTAGTTTAAACAAAGACAAATACACCAAACCCGTTAAACCAAAATTGTTTGTAATTTGATTTGTGGTAGTTTTCGCTGTAGTCGTAACTCGTAAGTTAGGGAGTTAAGAAAATGCATTCTAAGTACAACTTATTTATATATATATATATATATATATATATATATATATATATAAAAAAACAAGAAAGTCTGGTAAGTTGGTAATTCTACAAACTTTGGGGGCACATTCCATGATTCTGCATTTGTAACTATTTCAGTTAATCCACATTCGCATTTATAATCACACATTATGTATCTGGTACAAAGGTTATTAAAAAATTCAGAATATATACTACACTTAAATAGTTCTATTTATATCTATAATTGAAGTCTGTTAAATTTTAAAAAAATATACTGCAAACATGTTACAGTCATCCAAAAATTCTGTACATAATACTTTATTATGTAATTCTACACACTACATACACGAAAAGTACAGTACAACCAAATAAAATAGTAATTAATAAAATAACCACTCTCATTTAAATATACATAAATTAAAAATGGCACACTTCCCCTAAATAAATTAACAATAGCATAAATTATTACTTACACTAAAATCACCTACATTTACACAGTAAATTAAAAATAACACACTTCCCCTAAATAAATTAAAAATAGCATAAATTATTAATTATACTAAATTCTAATTCAATAATCATGTTTGCCACATTCAATAATCACGTTTGCCACATCCACACCCACATCTACATAGCCACAACTGCACACTTCCCATGAATTGCTCACATCCATGATGGAAATTAAAACTGCTACAAATTAACTGTTTATTATAACTGCTTACAAAACCAAATATAAAAGTAACATTTAGTTACTTCTCTCACCATGCTTACATTCAAATTCCAAAAAATTGTCTCCATCCCCAGTAGTTCTTCATATTCCTCTGCATAAACAAATAAGTAGTTTGCTGTTAACAAGTCATACACTCTATTCAAGTTGGTAAGATAGAATGCACATAATCATTTACTTCTCATCTTCTTTTTTATCACATCATTGATTTAAAGAATATTCCGTATTTGTCAAGATACTAAATATTCAGCGACGCAATGGGAGTCTTCAGTTTAATCAAGGATATCAACCCCTCGAAAACAACATGGGCTTTGCGTCTGAGGTTGGTCAGATTGTATGAAGTACCTGTTATTGGAAACAAAGAAGAAATATTCAGAATGGACGCGATTTTTCCATGACAGCCAAGTAAGTATTTATCATGCATTATGCAGTTTTCTATGCATTTTAAGCACATAATTTTGTATACTTTGAAATGCATAATGTTCACATAGATAACTACATATGAAATACGTACACAGATTGCATAACAAGTATGTATTCAATTTATATTAATCAACATTGATACAATGTCTAACTACGTCCACTAAAGTTTTATTTACATAATACAGGGTGATAGAATTCATGGAACAATAAAACGTTCATTGATGGATAAGTTCAATGGTTTGCTACAAGAAGGTTGTCTATTTGCTGTTAGAGACTTCTTCGTTGCTCCAAACAATATGAAATATAAAACGACCACCAACAGCTACAAGATCATATTTTACAAAAAAACGAATGTTTTTGAGTTCTTTGATGATGCATTTCCAAAGTCTGTTTACCAGCCTAAGCCATTCAAAGATTTACTAGGGGCTGAAAGTTTAGATGAGAGTGTCCTTTTTGGTAAGTGGTAATACTAGCTTATAAGATTTGTTTTAATCATATCAATGATCCTAATATTCTAATGTTATTTTTTTTAGATATGATGGGAAGATTGGTGAACTCTAATACTATCGGTCTCAATGGTACCTCTAGAAGAATTGATATTCAACTTGAAGATTTAGAGTAAGATCTAAAATTTATGATTTTGAACGTAGATCACTCTCTATGTACTAAGTATGAATTCATTTTTGAAGGGAAAATCGTATATGGTGCACTTTATGGGAAGAGTATGCTGATGAAATACTCCCATATCTTGAGAATATATCAAAAGGAAAGACAATCATCATCATCCAAATGTGCAGGGCAAAGAAGTTTGAACGTACATATTTATACATGTTTCAATTTGCATATATAATATTTTTTTGGTTTGTAAAACTGTGCTTCAAAAAACGCAGATGAGGTAAAGGTTTCAAATACTTATAATGCAACCAAATTGATTGTGAATGGAGACAGTGCTGATTTTGATGAGTTTAGAAAAGGTAATTATAACTTCATCGATTTCTTTACTTATGTACAGTTTATAATAGAATTCATACTTTATAAAGTTATTCTTATAATCTATACATATTTATCAAGGATGAATGAACACTTTGTTGCTCCTATATCAACGAACACGAGATCCTATTCAGAAAGTTCCATCATTGACGAATTCTCCAACGGAAATGCAAAGGTGATAAAAATTAAACAACTAGAAGAATTGAGAGAGGTAACATTTATGTACATTTTCTCTTGCTGTTTCGTTTCTGTTTTGGATGCCTTAATTAATATTTCCAACCACTAATTACACTGATCTTGATGTTTCTGTTTCAGCCACTAATTACACTAATCTTGCTGTTTTTGTTTCTGTTTTAATTAATACTTTTCACCACTAATTATTTTTCTCTTCTTTTCGTTTTTGTTTCTTTTTTAGCATCCTTAATTAATATGTCCAGCAACTAATTACACTGATTTTATTGTTTCTGTTTCAGCTTAGTACACTAATCTTACTGTTTCTGTTTTGTACTCCTTAATTAATATTTCCATCCACTTTTTAGCATCCTTAATTAATATTTCCAGCAACTAATTACACTGATTTTATCGTTTCTGTTTCAGCTTAGTACACTAATCTTGCTGTTTCTGTTTTGTACTTCTTAATTAATATTTCCATCCACTTTTTAGCATCCTTAATAAATATTTCCAGCAACTAATTACACTGATTTTATTGTTTCTGTTTCAGCTTAGTACACTAATCTTGCTGTTTCTGTTTTGTACTCCTTAATTAATATTTCCACCCACTTTTTACCATCCTTAATTAATATTTCCAGCAACTAATTACACTAATTTTATTGTTTCTGTTTCAGCTTAGTACACTAATCTTGCTGTTTCTGTTTTGTAATCCTTAATTAATATTTCCATCCACTTTTTACCATCCTTAATAAATATTTTCAGCAACTAATTACACTGATTTTATTGTTTCAGTTTCAGCTTAGTACACTAATCTTGCTGTTTCTGTTTTGTTACTCCTTAATTAATATTTCCATCCACTAATTATTTTCTCTTGCTATTTCTTTTTTAATTGCTGCAACTAATATTCGTAGCCACTAATTATATTGATTTTTACATATTATCTTAGGTTGGAACATATTGGGTATACTGTACAATTGCAGACATTGACACGGAGGGAGAGTGTTGTTACTTAGGATGTAAAAAATGTTCTAAGAAATTAGATGTTAATGGAGACAAGTTCATTTGTTCAAAGTGTCAAAAACATGCAGTTAATGGAACATATATGTAAAGAAATATTTTAGAAGTTATTTCATTCAAGCGTATATACTATTTTTAACATGACTTTATGTATTATTTGTTTTCAAGGTACAAGATTCGAATTCGTGTCATTGATTCTACGAGAATGCAAGATTCTTATTATGGGATAGGGAATGCATTGAACTTATTGGGAAAACAACAAATGAATTGAAGGAACATGTATAATGCTGATTTCAATTCATTTTTCAATCATACTACCTTATTTCCAACTTTAATTATTACTTTACAACTGTTTGCTAATTACTTGAAAATGTATTTTTTTGCAGATTCCTATTTTGGATTCTTCTATAGAAGAGATTGATGCATTGCTAGAACGCAAAATCCTATTTAAGATCATGGTGAAACCTGATAGGATTGCTAATGAAAAGGATGGATACACAGTAATTAAGCTGAATTTTGACTCAAATATAATAGGCAAATATTTTGATGAGAATATTGAAAGTCAGGTATGAAAATGAACTATTTTATCTACCTTATCATATGTTGCAGCCTTATGCAAAGAGCAGAACATTTTCTAATACATGTCATCTACATTAATGTAGGAATCAGACATGTCCAAATTAGGAGATACTGAAAATGAAGTTCACAATGTGTGTTTGAAATAAGACTTCATAAATTTTGAATTCTAAAGCTTTTATATATTTGAACTTTTAATAAGTTATTATGTTTATGTCATTTTTTCTCATTTAGGTTGATGAATTAGAGGATGAAAGTAGCATTTCCAAACATGTTGCAAATATGACAACTGATTCTATGGATATGACAGAAGACATGAAGAGTAAGAGATCAGTCATTGATGAATTTTCAAGTTTGGAACCAGCGAAAAGGATTAAAAGGGTCATTAAGAAGGAAAAAAAATGAAGGAGGTGAAAGCAGCATTATAGCAATGATGATTGCTATGAAATCTTACTACGTTTTTTATAAAGTATATGCGTAGGGTATGCCAACATTTAATGTGTTTCTAATATTTTAGTTTGTATGTTTGAAGATTTTGCATAATTTTGTTTTCAAGTTTTGTGCTGCATTAAACGCAAACACGACCATATCCATATAATTCTTTTTTTAATCAAAAAACCTCTTTCACTCAACTACCACAATTTTGCAAATTCTGTCCAACAAACAGCAAGTAAATGAGCAGTAATTATCAGATCTCTGCAAAATTCGAAATCCTAACACAAATTAACATCAAAAAATGCCTCCATGCACACAACAGAACCATCGAAAGGCATACATAAACACAAAAACTGTTGATAACACTCCAACAAATTGAGATAAAGCCAAAAGAACCAAAGAATATACATCAAGTGATAATAAGGCATCTACTGACATGCAAAATTAGGATACACATATATATTTACATGCAAATACATATGGAGAAAGAGAGATAAAGAGTTCAGCCTTCATAAATTAGTATGATTTCTATTCAAGATAAATCAAAAAAAAAAAAAAAACTCAATATGAAGATTCAAATGAAACAATAATAAATTAACTACACTATAATAACACTACCCATTTGAATGATAAAATTTATGAAATGTAAGATATGGACACATAGAATTACCCCTTTCAACAGTGAATGTGCTTTACTGGACAGATATGCAGGCAGCTTAAGTATGTCTTTAACTATCTTTTGCTGAATGTTGCTCCTGTTTCCACCAATAAATGGAGACTGCCAACACAAAACGAGCAAATAAATGCCAACATAGGATTTAAATGATACTCAAAGTCAACAGGTACGTTTGTAAAAGGAACCACACAGAAACATGTTGAAAGTGCAAACATCACATCCATAGAAATCTTACATGGCCATCTACATCCAGTAGGATATTCTCAGGTTTGAGATCCCTGTGCATTATTCCATTTGCATGAAGGTGTGAAACAGATGAAACAATTTCTGCTGCATAGACGCGTGCCAGATATTCTCTGTAATGATAAAATGAATTTAGCAACTAAAGTCACCAACTACAGGAGATAAACACAGCACCAGTCATATGAACTACCTGAATAGGCCATGATGGTAAAGCTGGAAGAACAGGTGTCCACCATTGATAAAGTCCAGCACAAGGTAAACTCTATATTTTGTCTGCATATTCAAAAAGGGGGGATTATCATACATCAACTAAAGCCAAAATAGTGCATAAACCCAAACATCACTACAACACAAGCATAAAAAGACCATGATGCTTAAATTTGTTTTCCATTCTATTTACATTGAGTTAATACCATGGAAATACAAAACTGAATACTAATCAATGTTGCACAAGGGATATAGAAATTCTATCTATCCAGCAGGCAGGTGGGAACATTAACTACCCACATAAATACCACATGATCCAGATTCTCTAGCACACAAAAACTAAGCAGCCAGATAGCATCATGAACTACATTCAGATTTAATTAAATAGCATAAATACCAAATTAATATATCCTCGAAAAAGTTAACAAATTCATATATTAATTAGTGTTGTAAAAGTCTAGGTCCTTTATATGAATTAATCATGAATGGCACACGCAATGCCAATAAGAGACCAAATTAAATAATAGTTTATAGTCTAGAAGACTTGTATATCTGTGACATGTTGTGTTAAATAAAATAAAATAAAATATTTGTGATAGATACATAAGAAGAAAGGTAGAAAAGTGGTAGTGATCACCAAGGCATTAAAAAAAGCATTTCAATATCATATATATACAATATAGATACACACATTACACTAAGAAGAAATTACGTGACTGCAAAAGTAGTTTTCTACCATCATTACACTAAGAAATATAACTGCCTGAACATGTAAATTACCAATTACAATAAAATGCCTCCAAGAAATAAACTTATCACAGAAAAATTCTTTTGTCATCCTGCTGGAACACAATCACTAAGACCTATATCAGGGACTACCAAATATGAAGACAACAACAGCAACCACCTTCACAGGCAACAAAAGACAAAGGACAAACAATGTTTCACAAGGTATTTATTCCTAAATCTAATTACCTCAATTAGGATTCATGACGAAAATCGGATGAGTATTGTTCGGTTTCTTCCAAATGAACCCACTGCGGTCTCTCTCACTCTCTCACTCTCTCTATGGTGCGGCCGCCGCTCGCCGCCGTCGCAGCGGCAGCAGCGCCGCCGCACGCCCTTCTCTCTCTCTCCTTTTCTTTCTTTCTCTCCCTCTCTCTGTCGCGCCCCCTCTTCCCTCTCTTCCGCTGAGTCGCGCCGCCGCCACTGCAGAAACTGGGCACCGCCGAAACGGCGCCGTGAAAGTGTCTGTGTGTGTGCGCAGCGCCGCCAGGATGTGTGCGTGCGAAAATGACTGTGAATGTGTGTGTGTATATATATATATGCAGTGTGTGTAGGAAAACGAAGAGGGTTGGTGCGATTGTTGGATGATTTCTCGTTGAAGGGGTGTTGGGCGGCGCTGTGAGTGACGGCGCCGTGTTTGTGGTGGCGCACGAGGCGGAGGGGCGGTGGCGAAATTTGGGGGGGGGGGGGCTGTGCAGGGGGTGGATTGGGGATGATATGAGTGTGTTTATGTATGTGTGCATATGGCTGTAGAGATGGGGGGAGGCGCCACCGCGTAGGGCGGCGCCGTGCAGAGCATGGGAAGCGTCGCCGGCGACGGGCAGTTGCATCACTGATTCGACGATATCTGTTGTGGACCAAAAACCCTAGCTAGAGAGATGTGGATGGAGAGATGAAGAGTGATTGAGAGCAGCTTAGTACGAGTGATGTGGAAGTGTGACTGTTTTGCTAAGTCCCAAGATGTATACCCATATTGTTTTGCTCCCCACTAATTAATATATTATATTATAATAATAATTTACAATTCAGCAAATAATGTAAGAAAGAATTATGTACATATATTTATTTAAAATATATACAATCATATACTTCTCCTTATAAATATTGAGTTTTCGGTTCCAAGCCTGAATTTGACATCTATTGTACTCATATCTAATTTGACTTAGTAAATTTAATTTACAACTCTTTTTCCCTATACTCTCAAAGTTTCATGATTGTTTTTCCTATTTTTGTGTAAACATTTGATTCTATTTTTTCATAACAGAAAATGATATGGCAAATTCCAGCACCATAAACCAACATGAGTCTGAAGATAACTTTATTAATGTGATTGAAACAGATCATGATGCTCAAAATATCTTCAGCGGTAAGCTGTATAACATTTCATATTTATAAGTTACACAGTATCATAACAAAGATTTATACTTTTTTTCCTTGGTACAGCATCCACACAGGAAACATTGGAAGTCTTCAATTCATCAGTTGGTATAGTATATATAGTTCATTTTTCCTTAATATTATCAGATATGTATAACATTTACAATTTTATTATAAACATATCAGTATTCTATAGTTTCCTCATTCACGTGTCGTTTGATTATATTTTAGAATATTGGGATATTGAAGATCCAACCTACAAATGTCAATTTTGTGGAGCTGTATTTTGGTATGAGGAAAGACTGCAATCATATTTTAAAGCAAAAAATCCCAAGTACTCTTTATGTTGTATGCAAGGAAAAATCACGCTTCCAAAGCTCACGGATCCACCACAACTATTGTATGATTTATTATATGGAGTTTCTGACAAAAGCAAACATTTCTTACATAATATAAGATCATACAACAGTATGTTTTCTTTCACATCAATGGGAGGAAAGATCAACAGAACTGTAAATAAAGGAAATTCTCCTCCGGTGTTCAGACTTCACGGCCAGAATTATCATTTACTCGGAAGTCTTTTGCCAGTACAAGGTGAAACTCCAAAATTTGCACAATTGTATATTTACGACACAACAAATGAAGTGCTGAACAGATTAAATTATGTCAGGTATGTTACTCATTTTATTTTAAAATCAATTCATTATTCAAAAAAAATACACCTACACAATACTTTGTTAATTAAAATAATTAAATTATATGTACATTGCTTTTAGGTGCAATGAAAACTTAAATACCCTCCACGCCGAAATTGTCTCGGAGCTGAAGATTATGTTGGATCAGAACAATGTGTATGCCAAGTCATTTAGAATGGCTAGAAACAAGATGCAAGAAGGATATTCAGATGTCAGACTAAGGCTTATTGGTAAAAGAGGCAGTGATGCAAGAACATACAATCTACCATCTACATCTGAAGTTGCAGCATTAGTAGTTGGAGACTTTGACGTATCTTTGGGAGATGGAGACATTTTGGTGGAAACACAAGCTGGAGAACTTCAACGTATAAATGAATTGAATCCTGCTTATCTTGGTCTGCAATATCCATTGCTTTTTCCATACGGTGAAGATGGATACCGAGAAGATATTCCTTTCTCGACATCCAACACAGAAAGAACGGGAGGAAGAAAAAAAGTTAGTATAAGAGAATTTTTTGCATATCGTTTGCACCAAAGAGAGAGTGAAGCCTCAACTATTTTAGTTTCCAGAAAACTGCTGCAACAATTTATTGTTGATGCATACACAATGGTCGAATCAGGAAGATTAACTTACATTCGAACACATCAAAAACAATTGCGATGTGAAATATATAAAGGCCTCGCAGATGCATTATTGCAAGGAGAGACAGATTTATGCACTCAAGGTATGCGTGTCATATTGCCACCTTCTTTTACCGGAGGAGCCCGTTATATGATTCAAAACTATCAAGATGCAATGGCCATATGTAAATGGGCAGGTTATCCAGATTTGTTTATAACATTTACATGCAATCCAAGATGGCCTGAGATAGTTAGATTTACTGAACAAAGAGGATTGAAGCCGGAAGATCGTCCTGATATCGTGTGTCGAATATTCAAAATCAAATTGGATGAACTAATAAAGGATCTTCGCAAGAAAGGCATATTCGGAAGTGTCAAAGCAGGTAATACTTGAATAAGTTCCTTTAATGAGTACAATTTATTTGCTTATTTTATTCAGAAATGATGATTGAGAGATGATGTAAAACAACTCACTATGGTTTAACATATTGTATTTGCAGTTATATACACTGTTGAGTTTCAAAAACGCGGACTTCCTCATGCTCATATTTTACTTTTCCTCGCAAAAGAAGATAAGTATCCAATGGGAAACGATATTGATCGCATAATTTCAGCTGAGATTCCGGATGAAAATACAGATCCAAATTATTATGCTGCAGTATCTGAATTTATGATGCATGGCCCGTGTGGTACTGCTAGAAGAAACTCTCCATGTATGTTAGATGGTAGATGCACCAAACATTTTCCTAAGAAATTGGTTGAGGAAACATCCATCGACGAAGATGGATACCCGATGTACAGACGTAGAGATAATGGGAGAACTATTTCGAAGAATGGAGTTGACTTGAACAACGGATTTGTTGTGCCACATAATCGTTATCTTTTATTGAAGTATGGAGCCCACATGAATGTTGAATGGTGCAACCAATCTCGATCTATCAAATATTTGTTCAAATATGTGAACAAAGGATATGATCGTGTCACAACATCATTTTATAAAGCTGTAAATGATCAAGAATCGACCAACAATGTTGATGAGGTGAAAATGTATTATGATTGCAGATATATTTCACTATGTGAAGCAGCATGGAGAATATTTGGCTTCGAAATTCAGTACAGGAACCCTCCGGTTGAATGACTTGGTTTTCATCTACCAAATGAGCAAAATGTCATATTTTCAGATTTCGATGATATTGAAGAAGTTCTTAACCGCCCATCAGTCAATGAAAACATGTTTCTTGCTTGGTTTGAAGCTAACAAAAGGTACCCTGATGCACAACAACTGACTTATGCAGAATTTCCTCAAAAATTTGTTTGGAAACAAAACACTAGAGAGTGGGTGCCTAGGAAAAAAGGCTTCTAACTAGGACGACTTCGTTACGTGCCTCCTGGAAGCAGCAAACTCTACTATTTGAGATGTCTAATTAATGTCGTTTGTGGGCCGAAATGTTATGATGATTTCAAGCTTTATAATGGCGTACAACATGATTCGTATCGTGATGCATGTTATTCTAGAGGCCTATTAGACGATGATAAAGAATACATAGACGGGATCATTGAGGCAAGTCATTGGGCATCAGCACATTCTCTAAGGAGTTTATTCGTAACATTGATGGTATCAAACACCTTGAGTCGTCCAGAAATGATTTGGGATAAATGTTGGACTTATTTATCGGATGACATCCTCTACAGACAACGTAGAATGCTACAAGATCCAGGTAACAAATAAATTTTGGGATTATATACTTCAGTGTTTACATTATTATTCAAAATGTTTAACATCATTAATAAACTATATTTAATTTGTTACTAATTATGCTAATTATTATTCAGATTTGGTTCTCAACGATGACGACTTAAAACATCATACATTGATTGAAATTGAAAAGCTGATGCGTGCATATGGAAAAAGTCTGAAAGATTTTCATCCAATGCCAATTCCAGATATGACGTCGTCTTCGTTGTCTTTCAATAGATTGGTTTGTGATGAACTACAATATGATCGACGGGAACTGTGCAATGAACATACCCACCTTCTGAAAAACTTGACAATCGAGCAACGACATGTTTATGATACCATATTAAATTCAGTTGAGACAGACAAAGGTGGAGTTTTCTTCGTGTACGGATATGGAGGTACTGGAAAGACATTTGTATGGAGAACACTTTCTGCAGCCTTGCGATCAAAGGGCGAAATAGTGTTAAATGTGGCTTCAAGTGGTATAGCGTCGCTTTTGTTGCCAGGTGGGAGAGCTGCTCATTCACGATTTGCTATTCCAATCAATGTGAATGAGGATTCAACTTGCAATATCAAACAAGGAAGTCATCTTGCTGAACTGATTGTTAAGTGCAAACTTATTATATGGGATGAAGCTCCAATGACGCACAAACATTGTTTCGAAGCTCTGGATAAGAGTTTGAGAGACATTTTAAGAGTAAAAAATCCAGATAGTTATGCCATGCCTTTTGGAGGGAAAACAATTGTATTTGGGGGTGATTTCAGACAAATATTGCCAGTGATACCAAAAGGCAGTAGACAGGATATCGTCAACGCCACAATAAATTCATCGTATTTATGGAGAAATTGTACCGTGCTTCGATTGACTGAAAACATGAGACTAAAAAATATGAGTGCAGATCTAGAAAATGAGGAACTCAGACAATTTTCCAATTGGATTGCAAGCATAGGAGACGGTACAATTGGCGATTCATATGATGGTTGTGCAGTTATTGACATTCCAGGTGACATTTTGCTGAAATGCTATGACGATCCGATTGCAGCAATTGTACACAGCACTTATGATTCATTTCATGATGCCATCGATGATCCAGAATACTTGGAAAAGAGAGCTATACTAGCACCAACTCTTGATATTGTCAACAACATTAATGAGTACATGATTTCTTTAGAATTCAATGATGCAAAAACATATCTGAGTTCCGACAGTGCCTGCAAATCAGATGGCAATGTTGATATGTTGGCTGATGTTCACACACCTGAATTTCTTAATGGATTAAGATGCTCTGGTGTGCCTAATCATGAGTTGAAGTTGAATATTTGAACTCCAGTTATGTTATTGAGGAATATAGATTATTCACTTGGGTTATGCAACGGTACGAGGTTGATTATTACAAAGTTGGGTGCTCATGTTTTGGAAGCCAAGATTCTTTTGGGCAATAATGCTGGTCATAAAGTGTTAATCCCCAGAATGTCGTTAACCCCATCTGATCAGAGATTTCCGTTTAAGTTCCAACGAAGACAATTTCCATTGGTTGTCTCATATGCAATGACAATCAATAAAAGTCAAGGTCAATCACTTGCTCATGTCGGTTTGTTACTGAAGAGACCGATTTTCAGTCATGGACAATTATATGTTGCAGTTTTCAAGAGTTACAAATCGTAAGGGTCTGAAGATCTTGATATGCAACGATGAAAACAATGATGAAAATTGCAAAACAAGAAATGTTGTATATCCTGAAATATTTGAGAATCTGTGATACTATTTGTTCCGTTGGTACTTCAATATTGGTTTATAAGTAAACTATGAATGAATCATCATTTATTTGTATTTTCTACATCATCTCGATTAACTGTTGCTTACTATTTATTTATTATGTTATTTTGTTTAATTATCGTTATATTTTTCAATGATACAATATTTTCTATTACTTTGATTAAACTTATATACTTTGATGCTTTAGAAGTTCAACAGCAAAACACACACAATCCAATATTTACTACAAAATGTTCATTTTAATGGAAACAAAATTAAACAACTACATTTACATCCAATATTTACTACAAAATCTTCATTTTAATGGAAACAAAATCAAACAACTACATTTACATCTCAAATTTTTAATTGTTTACATTATATTCCTTTACATAAGAGATTACATTCAAAATATGCACTCCTAATTCATTCCATTTGTACATACAAAGTATATTATCAAAATTTACACTACTAATTATTAAATCATTACATTCTACCTAAATAGTCATATAAAATCAAAATAACCGTGCATCGCACGGGTGAAAAACTAGTAACTAACAAAATTACAAATCCGAAACAAAAATGTTGGATTAAAGGCATTTCAATGGTGCTTTAAATCTTTATGATTTTAGAATTTTCTCGCTCCAGCAGCACTTTTTAGATTCACAAAAACTTTTATGCATCCTAGATCCATGCATCTGACCCGACCAGCGTGTGTACGCGCTTTCACGTGCGTCCCACGCGCCCTCACGCGCTCCCACGCGCCTGGGTGGATTCGCTCAAATTCGCTCGTTAAGGATACCTTTTAGTTATGTTAAGAATATCTTTCAATTATATTAAGGATACCTTTTAATTATGTTAAGAATAACTTTTAGTTATGTTAAGCATACCTTTAGGTTATGTTGAGGATACCTTTAGCTATGTTAAGAATACCTTTTGATTATATTAAGCATACCTTTAGGTTATGTTAAGAATACCTTTAGGTGATGTTAAGGATACCTTTGAAATCCTGATTCCAGGTTACATACCACGTTATGTTAAGAATACCTTTTAGTTATGTTAAGCATACCTTTAGGTTATGTTAAGGATACCTTTAGTTATGTTAAGAATACATTTTGATTATATTAAGCATACTTTTAGGTTATGTTAAGAATACCTTTAGGTGATGTTAAAGATACCTTTGAAATCGTGATTCTAGGTTCCTTTGAAATCCTGATTTGATACCCTTAGAATTCGCTCCAAGTCACATACCTTTACGTTATATTAAGGATACATTTAGGTTATGTTAATGATACTTTTATGTTATGTTAGAGATACCTTTGTGTACAAAATGTGTAACACAACTACCTTATGGATAAGATATCTCTAATATAACATAAAAGTATCCTTAACATAACCTAAAGGTATGTCTGACGTAAAGTAAATGTATGAAATTTGGGCATAAATGTATCCTTAACATAACCTAAAGGTATCCCTAAACATTACCTAAAGGTATTCTTAACATAACCTAAAGGTATGTCTAACTTAACGTAAATGTATGAAATTTGAGCATAAAGGTATGCTTAACGTAACCTAAAGATATTCTTACACATTAGATAAAAGTATTCTTAACATAAGTAAAAGTCATGACTAAAATTGAAAAAAAGTTAGCGCGAAAAAAAAAAAAAAAGTGGGTTGGGTTACCCGGATCCGACCCGGTTGCATGGATCTAAAATCCATGCACCTGATGCACAAGAGACTTACTCTTTTAGATTTTAGGATTTTACATCTTTGTGATAAAAATATATAACTGTCAACGTAATGTTGCATTTAACGTCGGTCAACTTCTACATTAATTTTGTTTTCATTTTTTATTTTTTTATTATCTTTCCTTTTAATCCTTTTTTTTTTAATATTGCTTTCTTTAAATTTTAATTATTATGCAAAATTAATCTACCATGCATTAATATTATAAGTATTTTAAATTATATGGAATTAAAATGATAAATATTACCTTATTTTATTTGATTAATAATAAAAATTATGATTATTACATGAAAAAAAAACACTTAGAGAAATTACATCCCCAAATTTACCCTAGATATCCCTTCACAATCGGAAACCTAGACTTCACCGCCGCTGTCGCCTCCGCCGGTGCCGTCGCGCCCGCTCTCCTAGCCGCTGCCTTGCCGAGCGTACCCATCCCCTCCAGTTGCTGCCTCGCTTATTGCGCACCCACGTCGCCAGCTGCTGCATCGCCGCGTGTACCTATGCCGCCAGCCGCTGCCTCGCCGCGTGCACCCACGCCGCCAACCACTGCCTCGCCATGCACCCACGCCGCCAACCACTACCTCGCCGCTCACCCATGCCGCTGGCCACTACCTCGCCTCCTTCCTGCCATTTCTCAGTCGCTGCCTTGCCTCCTTTCTGCCCTAGCCCTGCTGCCATATTCCGCTCGATTAGGTATTGTTTTTGATAATCTGCTACAGATTTTTCAACCCTTCATCAATCTAAAGAGAAATCTGTATGATGAAGTCATCATCATCAACAAAGAACTGATTTAGGGTGATGGTGAACTCCTCCTGTGACAGATCAATGATAGATTTCTCTTTAGATTTGCATCTAAGTTTAGAAGTGATGGTGAACTGATTTAGGAGGATGGTGAACTCCTCCTGTGAACTCAGCAATAATTTTGCATAGGGTGATGGTCTGTTGAAGAATCTGTCGAGAACCCTTAACACGTCTTGATTTTCTCCGAAACGACATCTGTAAGTGTTTCATAGCTCAATACTTACTGGCATGGTGTTCAAGAATAGAAAGGCAAAGAGAAAAGAAAAGAAATTTGAGGTGGGTGATCCATTTTTGGCCTGTTTTTTGAATATTTATGCAAAAAGTTGTGATCTTGTTTCACTTGTTGAACTCTCAGCAAATGGGCTTTCTTTTGGCAATGAATGAAAGAAGCAATTAGTTGAAGTGATATATTATCTGCATTATCACCCCCCTCTTCTTCTTTTATCTTTGCATCAAGTAGTGAGTTTTTTTTCTTGGTTTTAAGTTTAGGGGTTTGAATTTGTCTCAGAAGTCAGATACCAAATGTAAGAAATGTGGAGCATATAAGTTGATCATAATTTTCTTGTGATGCCACTTCGTTTATGTTTCTCTTCGCTTTGTTGGTTGCTATATAGCTTGGTTTCACATCCTTACATCTTACTGTATGCTTGGTTTTTGAACATTATTGTTTGTGGACTTTCTGCAGATAGTATTGTCAAAATGGCAAGGAAGATGCTTATTGATGGGGATCTGGACAAATCAGAGTAGGAGACTCATTATGACTTTGATTTGTTTATGATCGGGGTAGGAAGTGCCTGAGTCCGTGCTTCACGATTTTCTGCACAGTCTGGAGCTAAGGTACAAATTGAAAATGAATCCAAGAGTCAAATTTCCTGGATCTAATTCTGAATCTTTAGTCGAAGGATCAAATTTTGGTTGAAGAAATTTTCTTTACTGAAGTATAAAATTTCATTTGATCTTGATTTTTTGATCTTATCATAATGCATATTTATTTGTTCAATTATTAACACTCCTGGATTTGCAGGAAGCAAGGAATTATGGGTGGGAGCTGAATGAGAGAACTGATTTCAATTGGAAGAAACTTTTACACAAGAAGGTCTGTGGAATGTATTTATATTTCTTTTTCACAACCGTAGGTCCGTATCATTAATATTTGCAGTCAGCTGTATTCACATTAGACACCTTTTTTCTACTCTATTTTAGTTATATGAACCTCTTTGTTGAACATTTGGAGGTGATTTAATTCAGATAGAATAATACAAATAGGCCCTAAGAGTTTGCATCTAGAATACAAAATTTTCAGACTGGTTTTTGAATAAATGACTCATTTCACTGATTAATGAATTTTCATATAAGAATCTGCCTCCACTTCTCTATGACAGATCTACCCTCCCCATGACATGGAAATTTGTCCTTGCCTTTTGTTGTCATATGAATGAAGCGTGGAAAAGAAATTACACCTCTGAAAATCCTCCTTGGGTCAATGATCAAGGCTTTAGAAGCGAAAATGAAGTTTTGATTCCCATTAGGTGGCTCCACCTCCACATATTTTATTGAATGATATGCTTTACATGAGAGCTATGATTAATTATTTTTCATTATTATATTCTCGGGTTTCAAGTTTTATTGCATGCTTCTCTCTTGAATTTTGTCCATAGCTTGCAGACAGAAGAAATAGTTAGATTGAATGGAATCTACAAGCGTTTACTTGCAAATGCTGGAGTTAAGCTATTCCAAGGAGAGGGAAGGGCTATAGGTCCTAATGAAGTTGAAGTGATCCAATCAGATGGAACAAAAATAAGTTATTCCACAAAACACATCCTGATATATACCTTGTCCCTTGAATAAATATCTCTATTCATTAATCTCTTGTTTGCTCACCAACACCAATTGTGCGTGAAACATATAAACTATTTATCTTTTTCAAGTTATTATTTAGAACAAATTAATTGTAAGATTTCTGATTTGTGTGATTTCTTTTCCATGCATAAATAATTAACTGTTGCTGATTATATTGACAGTGGTGAGAGTGAGAGTGAAGGATCAAGTGAAGGAAGTGATAAAAATTCTCAAAATGTAAGTTATATTCAATTAGTTTTCACATTGCTACAGACAGTGATAACCCTGCATGCCAGTTTAACATTTTTATCCATCCATCTGCAGATAATGATCCTTCTTTAAAAAAGATATCCAAGCTCCCTTTGCATTTTATCAAATATTTTTCTCCTTTACAAGATCAATAAGTTTATGATTTTTGTGCAAACAAATATTTTGATGCATCAACTTTCCTATACGCAATAGAATATCCACCTAGATCTTTGTATTAGAAGTTTTCTAGATTATATATATAATTGACATGAAAACATACTCATTTTAAATCGAGGATTTCCTAAACAAGCATCACATTATGCAGTTTTCCTGAGTACTTTTCCGTTCAATTGTTCTCAGAAAATGTTAACATTCTAGTTCTCATCTAACGTACTTATCAAAATTATGATATTTGTTGATTTTGTCATTCTACTCATAAGGAAGGAAATTCACCTGAAGTGCTATATCTATAATTCACATAAACAAAGAATTTGGATTTGGTGAAAGGTGTTGGTGAAACAGAAAATTGAATATCAGTATCAGACAGTGGACAATCAGTTGGTATACTTTATTTTCTGCAGAACAGGGTGAGTAAAGAAGAAAAATAAAAGCTTAAATCTTCAAGGACTGTACATTCATATTTTCTTCTTTTTTTATTCTTGAATATCTTACATTTGTCTATCATACTTCCCTATATAATGGTCCTTATTCATCACAAGCTAGTAATAACTTTGACTATAATGTTTCCAAGTTTCCGACTTATATATATACATACATACATATATATATATATATATAATTAGATGAACTTTACATGACTAAGGTGTATAGTGTTGGAAAATGATGGGTTAAGTTGTTCATTCTATCAGAATGTTGGTTTGGTATTTATGCAATATTGCAGATTAAAAAATGTAGCTAACTAATGTGATGAAGTATACTCCTACTTCTGATCTTTGTTCTGTTTACCTTTCACAGGAGTCACGAAGGAAACACCGTGGCCAACAAGATTCAGGTTAGGTTTTAGCAATTTAAGTTTGGTGATTTCTCAATCTAATCAGTACATCTTGTTTATGAAACTTGTTATGATATTTTGCTACAGCTGAACCATCTCAGAATGGTAGTGCTGCCCATAGTTCCCAGAATGGAGGATCTAGCACACCACATTCAACTGTAAATCAGACTATGGCTATGGTGCCCATCTCAGCTGCAGGGGTGGTGAGTGGTGTCCCTGGTCCCGCCACTAACTTAAATATTGGCATGGATTATTGGGGTGCTGCCCCTTCTTTTTAGCATAATGTATATTTTCTGTTTAACAGTTCATTGAAGAGAAATACACTGAAGGGGATATCAATGAAGTGCGTAAGGAGTGGGTGGAACGTGTTCAAGAACATATTTATGAATATTAGGTAATGGGAGACTTAGTTGATGAGAGGATTGAATCATATACTCATTTGTCATTGGATCTCTTTGTGGGAGGAATGTACGTTACTTGTTTTGATGAACTTATGATAACCTTGTGGGTGATAACTTGTCTCTTTTGACGTTAAATTTTTGTTATGAACTCTTAGATGAATATTTGTTGTATGAAGTATTAGATGAATTTGGTATGACTATTTTGAATTGAATGTCTTATTCTATATATTTGAATTTTTATTAGACTCTAATAAATATGACTTGTAAAAGACAACGCTGAAATAAATTACGACAACAGTTTCCAAATTGTTGTCGTAAGGGTCTACAACAACGGTAAAATTAACCTACAACAACGGTTTAAAACCATTGTCATAAGTATCTACGATAACAGTTAAAAACAAAACAAAAGGCGTTGTGTAATTACTTTACGACAACGGCCAAAAACCATTGTCAAAGCGTTGTCTTTCTTAGCTATGACAATGCTTTGACAATGGTTTTGTACCATTGTCATAGGTCTCTAAGACAACGGTCAAAAACCATTGTAAAAGTGTTGTCTAATCTATCTACGACAACGATGGGACAACGGTTAAAAACCGTTGTCATTGTTCTCTACAACAACGACTTAAAACCATTATCAAAGTGTTGTCGTAGATAGATAAGACAACGCTTCTTTAGAACAACAACCCTACGACAATGGTTAAAAATCGTTGTCTATGTGCGTCACAACCGTTGTTGTAGGGGTCTAAGACAACGGTTAAAAACCGTTGTCTATGAGCAAAAATTTGCTGACCCTTACGACAACCCTGGCTACGACAACGCTGCTTTCTGGCCTACGACAACGGTTTTTAACCGTTGTCTATCAGCGATTTTCTAGTAGTGTTAAATTAGGGTTTGGCAAAGAGATTAGGTCTATTCGACAATTACCCATTTTTATTCATTAAACCCTATATTTGTGAATTATAGAATGTTAGTTAAGTAATTTAATTGTCGTTAAAACCTAATTCATGAAGTTAATGAAGAATTAGGGTTTAATCCGTTAACCCTAAAATTTAAAGGGGTTAACGAAATGTCTTGCAAAGGTTAACGAAATTTAGGGTTAATTAGTTACTCTTAACGAATTTATAGGGGTTAACGAATTAACCCCTTAATGAAATTTCTTGCAAGGGTTAACGAAATTAGGGCATAATTTCGTTAACTCCTTAACGAATTTGGTGCTTGGGTTAACAAAACAATTTTTTTGGTAAGGGTTAATGAAATTTCAATAAGGGTTAAAGAAATTGAAGGCTTATTTCGTTAACCTTGTTCGAATATGAGGCTTTTTTTCATTAAAGTGTTAACGAATTTAAGGCATTTTATTCGTTAATCCTCTTTCTTTTTCTTCGTTAATTCGTTAACCTTGTAATTTGTGATTTTACATTTTTTTATATTTGTTCAGGGATGACTTTTTCAGTGGCAATATGGTATGAAGGTTACTGGCAGGGTTTGCAGTATGTGAATGACATTCAATCAATGATAAATCTCCAAACATTTTCATATCAAGATTTATTAAGCCCGGTACATGAGATTGTGCTTGCTGATTTGAGTTGTTGGGGGTATTTGATCCATTCTCTAGTAGAAGTGAATGAAAGATTGAAGAAGAAGAAAATCATGAATGATTTTGATTTGCATGGGTGTTTTTCAGAGGAATATGGACTACTAGTTCGTTTTGTTTCGTTGAAACAGATAGACGTCGGAGTATCAGGTGGTTCTTCTTATCATGAACAACAATGTTCAATAGATGAGGAGACAAATGTCGGTGCTCAAAGTTTTGATCCATTGAGTGAGGAGGCTCGAAATTTGGAATGGTCAAATGTTCCGGTAGGACTACACGACGACCAGAATTTTTATTCAACATAGGATTTTGATGGCAATTTGGTTGGAACATCTTCAAACGAGTCGTGGAAACCTTGGCCGGTGCCATCTAGATGTGATCCCCACAATGAGTTGAACTATTAAGACCTAAATGTGGCCCCAACTGATGAGGCTGAAGAACCGGCACTTGAAGATAGGTAGGAACAAGAAGACCATGATCATCGAACTGGTAATCAAGTACTACCGGACTTAACATATGTGAATATTTGTGTATACAATTAACAAAAACTGATATATATTTCTTTTTTTTGGTAGATCCAACTGATGAAGAAGATGACTTTGTGCTGGACGAAGATGTGGAGACAAACTTGGATGAGGAGCAACGAGCTGCATATGAGTAATTCTGCTCCAACACAATGAGAGCTGAGTGGCACATTCCAGACATACCTGATTTTGAGGACCCAACTGTAGATGAGATTGAACATGCTCCAACTGGTATGCAAAAAGGAGCGACATTTGGGTTTAAGGTTGAATCGAAGAATTTAGTCGGGTATTATCATCTGGAAAATGAAATCCAATTCCGTGTGGACCACTCTGATAAACACCGATGACAGGTGAAGTGAAATCAAAATGATTGTCAGTTCTTACTCAATGCACATGAAAAATACAGGATTTGGAAAATCACAAAAGTTGTCTTGCCCCACACTTGTTCATATCAGCTGAATGCTAGTGCATCTCGCAGACTTCCGTCCACATTGATTGGAGATTATTTCGTCCAGAGGCTTAAAAAAGGTAGGTCTAACATCACTCCTAGGGACATCATGCGAGAGATGAACGAGCGACATAGACTAATTTGAGCTACAAACATGCTAGGAGTGCAAAACGTCATGAAATGAGAGAAGCATATGGTGATCCGAAGACGTCATTCAACATGTTGCCAGCTTACTTACAGGTTTTGAAGGAACGCAATCCTGGTACATATACCGCATTAGACACCCATGTAATGGGAAATTAAAGTATGCGTTCTTTGCATTTGGTGCATCCATTGCCGGATTTCGGTTATATTCCAGACCTGTTATAGTGGTCGACGGTTGCCATTTGAAGGGGCAATACAAGGAGATTGGATTCGTTGCTGTGACTAAAGATGGAAACGATCAAATTTTTTCCCTGGTGATTGGGATAGAGAGTGTCGAGAACAATGAATCTTGGACATGGTTTCTGCGTAATGTCTGAGAAGCCTTCGGTTGCCCAGATGACTTGGTTATCGTGTCTGATCAACACACTAGCATTGGTAATGCAATACAAGATGCATATCCTGAAGCTTCTCATTATCTTTGTTGTTTCCATATTCAGCAGAATCTAACCAAGTATGGATCACACTTGGTTGGGCTGTTCCATACGGCTGCATACTGTTACGATAAAGACATATTTGATAGGTATGTCGAACTTCATGTTTTAAATATTCCTCACGTTTCAAAAATGTTCTACTTTATAACTTCGATTCTCCTTTTTGTATGACCAGGTACATGTCTTTGATCAATGACAGTGGTTTACAGGGAGCGATTAACAGCTTGACAAAGGCTGGAACTACTAGGTGGTCTCGTGTGAAATACCCTATTCGAAGATTCAACTTCATGACCTCCAATGCTGCTGAGGTTTTGAATGCTCGTCTTGTGTGAGTAAGAAAGTTGCCCGTTTGTTCCTTCTTGGAGGTGGCTCAAAGGGTTATTGAAAAATAGTTTGATGAGAGAAGGTTGGTAGCTGATGAAAGAGGTCCCACTTTCACCAAGTCCGTCCATGACAAATTAGAACAATTCATGCTGTAAGGGCGATCGATGGAGGTCCAAAGAATGGGACGAGGTAAATTCAAGGTCACCGATGGTCGAAAAATATACTTGGTGGGCCTCAGTGACGGTGTGTGTATTTGTATGTTCTTCCAAATTGAGTTAATTCCATACGCGCACGCATATGCAGCCATCAGGTACTCCTTCATGACCTACTTAATACGAACCTACTTGTTATAGTAGCAATAATTGTTCGTAAAATTGAACTTAATCTGTGTTTATTGTAGTTATGCTAATAAGTCGGTTGCCTCGAACGTGGCCCCTTATTATATGACACACTGGTTGTGAGGGATGTGGGCTTATGAAGTTGTACATGTACTCGACTCGACAGAGTGGGTTGTAGATGATGAGACGTGCAGATGTGTTTGTGTCCCGCCGGATCAACTAAAACAGGCCGGTCGATCGAAATGCAAGCGAATATCTTCTACTGGTGAACATTCGGGAGTGCGCCGCCTATCATGTACTCGTTGTGGTAACCCTAGGCATAACAGAACTACATGTTCTGAATACATGTACCACAATGACGAGCCTGACAGTGACAATCCCGACCAAGGTGGAAAGAATACAAGAAAAAAAAGATGTTCTATTTGTGGCTTAGAAGTACACACAAAAAGAAAGTGTCCTTTATATTTGAGTCGTGAACATGAATGACCTATATCATGTGGCTATATTTGAGTGTTTTAGTGTATGACTTAGCTGACGATATTTGAGTTGCATTTTAAATTGCATAAGTTAGTTAAGATTTCAAGTATAAGTTAGGAAATCTAAAAAAATTCACTAAAACATGTAGTTCTACCAAACTAATAATTTAATAATCAAAAAAATCATGTGGTTGTGTTTCATCATCTGTGGAGTTTGCATATATAACTTGGGCCATCTTTCTTCTTACGCCATTGATCCCCTTATACTCCTGAAGTGTCTTCCTTAGATACTCGTGAATCATCCCACTCTCCATTGAGAGTAATGCCCATGGTCCACATGACGTGTTGTCCTTCTACATGTAGCACATGTCCTCCGACAATGTGACCAACTTGAACTCAGAGACACCCTGTGGGACCCGACGACTCTGTACCAATAATGCCTTCTCAAAAAAGCCACAGTACTCCAACAGCCATGGCAAAATGCAACGGAGAGGGAGGGTCACTCTGAGGTGGCTAAGGATAACATCTGGAGTGAATCTATGCCTAAAACTGTCACACAGACATATCCGTTACTCCTCGATGTCTATTGAGCATGCAACCCAGTGACCGTCTAGGTTCATGACCGTCCAGACCTAAAATTTTGATGAAGATAATTAGAACCATGTACAGATTCCAAAATAAATACCTAGAATTCAACAGATATTAATACGTACTTGTTGTATGCCATCCCATCATGGCACGATGAAGTTCCACTTCGGCCTTAGACCTCGCACATAAGCCGCATATCGCTCTAGCTGTTCCTGAGTGAACGCCTCCCTGATCCCCAGCATGTATTTGACCTCGTCGGTTTCACCATCATGCTTTTTCCTCCAAATTTCTTCACATATTTCCTACATTGACGATAATTAAGGGTCAGTTTGAATATGATAACAAATGAGATATTACGTTAAAAGAATGATTAGAACTCACAAACAGCTGGCTATCCACGATCTGAATCCTCCCGATAAATTGGTGTTTGATTTATACGTTGGCTGCTTCTGGATGGCTCTGTAGTATGCCTAGTTATGCATCAATTTGCTGTAATAGACAAAAACTTGGATCAATGAAAATCGACTCTGAAAAAAAGAAGAAGCTAATTCTAATGATATTACCTCTGAGTCAAACTCATACTTTGGATCAATGAAATTTCTGAATAAATTTGGCCCCACTGGCACTCCAGCACCGACACTGCGTCTATAACAATTACAAGACAAAATTTTAATAGACAAAAATCTAACTTCGGAATCTGAAAGAGCATTAGTTTCTTACCCTCTCACTTTGCCCTCGTCACTCAGGTAATAAGATTTGAACTCCATCCACTTGACGTGCGTCTTTCTAGTGGGCTCCTCTGCCAAAAATGGACTGCGCATAACATCAGATGGAACTCTACGTCGCACTATAGCTCTAATACCTTCGGTATCTGGGATACCCTGAGGTGAGAAGGTATTTAAATCATAGGGGACAACAGAGGGTCCGCTCTCTGGAAAGACCCTACCACCTTGTACAGCTGGTGTCTCGAACGACGATGGCACAATATAGACTGAGGAGAAATACGCCTTAATCTGCTCCTCGATTATCTTAGGCATCAGTCACTCCAGGTGCTTTCCTTCATCAGTGACATGCTGTTGGAGACCGTTGAATCGAGATCCCAGCCCATCAGTGAACTGCTGGGTGACGTGCTGTTGGAGACCATCGAATCGAGATCCCAGCCAATCAGTGACCTGCTGGGTGACATGCTGCTGGAGATCGTCGAATCGAGAACCCATCCAATCAATGACCTACTTGTGACGTTCTGCTTGAGATTGTCGAATCGAGATCCCATCCAATCCGTCAATCGATTGTACAAGTCGTCACTGGTCCCTGAGCTCCGTCTCGGATCGTGCTCATAGAAGTGAGACTCCGACTTAGGGTACCTCTGAGCAATTGAAGATGCACGAATGGGCACTTCATGATAAGACGGGTACTGGGGGCCGCGTCGTCATCCTACTCGTTCTCCACCTGAGTAGGTACTGCGGTCTTGCGTCGCTCTCTTCAGACCGCACATCTCCTCGACGGACCTACCTCTGCAGGATCTCCAATGGGTGCAGAAGGTCTCGAAGGAGTAGGAGCAGTAGCACGACGACCACGTTGTCTCTGAGTGACTTGGACCCCCGTCAGGATATCATCATCGATATCCTGCTAGTACGTCTGAATCACTTCATCAGTCTGTGGGTGTCAGTGTTGTGTACCACTTGACCTGTAACAAAATTGTAGAAGTAAAGAATAAACGATGACAATGAGTGGTAACTTACAGTGTTAAATAAATAAATAGTAAATACCTCTCCTGCAAGCACTTGTGAAACATCCATCTCCGATTTCTTCAAACTCCACTTCATACACCGGGGCATCAGGATAGGTGTGTCCAATCTACACCCGGCAAATTGAGAGGTAATAGGGATCGCCTCAAAAGCCCATATCTAAAAAGGCCATATTCGGAAATTATTTTAGAAAAAAACATTAAAAAAAACCCTAAACACACTTTAAAGAAATTTCGACAAACTAATTTGTAGGGACATACCAGCAGGGTTATCAGAAACCATAGAAATGGTAATGCGATATGTAGTTACGAGTAGAAACTATGGTAGGTAGTTTATCCATATATTTGAGCAGGGTGAGGAAGCTGATATTCCCCCATGGAAAGCTCTCCCATAAGACTTCATCCTCCACCAACGTCCAAACCCATCGGTCTATAGTTGTCTTGCCGACGTCGACCCCGAGTAGTATGAGGTGGAGGATCAAAATCTTGGCAATCTTCACCGTGTCCTCCGCACTATCACCAAACTAATCAAGCACGGAGGTCAGACACGGTGACTCGAGATGACTCGGCGTGCACCCTCCAGTACACTGCTCCATCTGGTGGGGTGTGAATTACGGCCGGATTGAAAGTCGAGTCGTCGAACTTCAACTCCGTCACTAGGGTAAACTCGCGCTTACTGAATCAACAAATACTCCTTTCCTGCCCTACACAGAACCACCTCTCGTGTGCAGGCATCTCATTACCACGCACCTATATAACATGAGGACGTGTAAGAAAGCCTTGCAAGACTCTCTCTCCGTCTTCCACATCAGGAAATGCCTGAAACTCGTCTTCCAAAAGTCATGAAGACACTGTCGGCCCATCGATTGAAGCTGTTCCTTGATCTCATCAAGTACTGCAAGGCGAACGTATCCATTTATATATGCGATGGTACCCTGACATGCCTCACGAACATAATGGAACTCGATCTGTATATTTACAAACGCTAAAATAATTAAACAACCATGACAAAAAATTCTAAGAATTAATGAACAAACTTAAAGGATTAACGAATTAAAAAAAAATCAACTAGGAACTAACTAAAAAATTAAAGTTAACTAATTAAGGAAAACTAACAATTAAAAATTAACTTGAAATTAAAAAAATTAACTAACTAATTAACGAATTAAAAAAACTAATTAATTATAAATTAACTAAGCTAATTAAAAATTAACTAGGAATCTAACGAATTAAAGTTAACTAATGAACGAATTAAAAAATTAATAAACTAATTAAGGAATTAAAAGTAATTTAAAAGTAGGTCTTAACTAATTAACGAATTAAAAAATTAATAAACTAACTAATAAATTAATTAACGAATTAGTGAAATAAACTAATTAAAAGCAGGGCTTAACTAATTAATAAACTAATTAATGAATTAACTAATTTAAAAATAAGGCTTAACTAATTAACGAATTAAAAAATTAATAAACTAATTAACGAATTAAAAGTAATTTAAAAGTAGGCTTAACTAATTAACGAATTAAAAAATTAATCAACTAATTAACGAATTAGCTTAATAAACTAATTAAAAGTAGGACTTAACTAATTTAAAAGTAGGGCTTAACTAATTAACGAATTAAAAAATTAATAAAATAATTAACGAATTAGCTAACGAATTAAAAAATTATACCTAACGATATTAGTGCTAACTAAATTAAAAAATTAAACATGGACTAACGAATTAAAATTAACGAATTAAACATAGGGCTAACGATTTAAAGTTAAACATGGACTAACGAATTAAAATTAACGAATTAAACTTAGATCTAACGATTTAAAAAAAAAAGCAAATTAATTACGGAATTAACGAACTAGAATAAGGGAATTAATGAAAAAAAATTAAATTTGTTAACCCCTAAACTTTATGGGGTTAACGAATTTAACGAATGGAATTTCATTAACTAGGGTTTATTTCGTTAACCCCTAAAGTTTAGGGGTTAATGAAATTGTTCCATTATTTCATTTAATATGATTCGTTAACCCCACAAATTTTAGGGGTTAACGTAATTGGTTGATTATTTTCAGTAAATTGATTCGTTAACCCCTAATTCTTTTCGTAATAATTCCTATAGAATTTTCTACCAATTTTCTAAAGCTTAACAGAATTAATTAATTGATATTCAACAATCCATTTTATTTTTCAATCCGGCTAAACTAATCACAATAATTTTTCAATCAATAATTCAATACTACAATAACCAAACAAAATCTCAATAATCAAACAAAATAATAAAATCAAACAATAACACAACTAACTAATCAAACAAAATAATAAAATCAAACAATAATACAACACTAACATGTTCAGCCATTGATAGATAGCACAACCGTCTGATGACCGCCGATAGAAGAGAAGAAGAAAATGGTGTGGAAGAGAAATGAGAGGCACCACTGCTGGAGAAAGGGGAGCAAAGAGGGAGAAAGAAGAATTGTTTCGTTAACCCTAGGTCTATTAAATTGAGTTTTTGGGGGGGGGGGGGGAGTGGGCATTTCGTTAAGCCCAAATATATTTATATTAAAAAATATAAATGTTGCAATTAATTTTTAATTCTGAAATATATTTGAACTTTTAATTCTTACAAACATTCTGACATCCGTAAAAATATTTTTTTGGGTATTTGGGGGTAATATTTTAAATTTTGTGTATATGGGGTACAAACATTATATTGTTGGGTAGAATTGTCCTTAGTTATATCAAAATGGGTATGTTGGACATGACTCTCATAATAATAACTATAAATATAAGTGGTAACAAATATCTATAATCTATCGAGTAGGTCATGTGTGAGACTGTCTCACGGATATTTTCTCGTAAGACGGGTCAACCCATAAACTACACTTAGCAATTCATATAAAAATTAGTGGATATGAGTTCAATTCATAAGTAATAAGGATCCGTTTCACGGAAACTATCCGTGAGACCGTCTCATATGAGTTTTTGTGTTATCTATTACCTATATATAAAAAACTAAAAGTAAGGATATTTCATACAAAATATGGATTGCCTAATATATCCTTATTGAAGATTTTATTTAAGGTTATAATAGTAATTTATGATTTCAAATTTAAATAATGTTACATTAGAATTTAAACTAAAATCATATAGAATTCTATTATGGGTAGGAATTTATTATATTAGAACTCTAATTTACTATAGATTTTTTTGAATTTAATTTAATATAGATTATATATTCTTATAAAAAAATATTATTTAAGGTTAGTAGTAATATAATATTTTTGATTTAAAAAATTCATCCTCCACGTACGACGCATGTGTTGATACTCGTTACATTCAAAAAAGGTAGATTATATAAATTTTCTTTACAATACATATTAAGTTTTAGAATTATTTTATCAGCTAAAACATTGATTTGATATTTTTAGGAGGGAAAGTGATAAAATTGTAAATTTTGTCAATTGTCCTTTTATATAGATAGATAGATATCTTTATATCAACATTATCATACCTTTAAGTTATGAGTTACTCTCCTGTACACCAGTTGCACGGATCTGAGATCCTTGCAACTGGGCCGCGCACGGGCCGCGCCCAGCCCGCGCCTCTTTACTTTTTCGTGTGTTTTGGTCGTTACCTTCATGTTATGTTAGTGTTACCTTCGTGTTCTGTTAGCGTGACTTCATTTCCAAATTTCATACCCTTAGTTTAAAACCACTGAACTAAAATAACTCGAAGGTAACACTAATATAACATGAATGTAACACTATCATGACATGAAGGTAACACTAACATAATATGAAGGTATGACTGCCTGGAGCGAATCTTGGTGGGTTTGAGCGCACCCACCAGGCGCGTGGGAGCGCGTTGGGGCGCGTGAAAACTCACGTGTGAGGCGCGTGGGGCGGATCGACCCTGGTGGATGGATCCTAGATCTATGCACAAAATATTTTGCCTTAAGTTCCACTTAGGAGCGAATTTTGATGGGTTTGAGTGCACCCATCAAGCACGTGGGAGTGTTTGAGACGCGTGTGGAAGAAGGTTTTTAGGCGCGTGGTTCGGGTCAACCCAAGTGCATGGAGATATGTTTTTACTATGATAAAATAAATATATTAAAAACATTGTTGATAGTAAAATAAAAGTTGAAAAATTACTCATAAATTGAATGCAAAATTATAAAAAACTTCTTAATAATCTGAAAGATTACCCCTCCATCCTTCTACATTTGGAAAATCTTAAAGACGACATTTGAAAAATCTGAAAGACCACTTAACCGTGCAACACCAATCAACCCTGCAATATTTAGAAAAAATTGTCCAAACAAAGAAAATGTACCATTATTATTTGTTGTTCCTAGGCATCTTTGGTGTCTTTCTTTTCAAAAAAAATTGTTATCCCAATCGAAAGAACTCACGGTTTTTAGATCAAAAACGCTATCCATATTCATCATTAAAATTTTATCTTCTCTGAGTTGATTCTTGATCCCAATTTTTCCATTTCAGAATTCGGTTCTCTATTTTTGGACTTCAATCTGATCTTTTAACAAAAGAGCATCACAATCTTGTGATTGCAAAAACAATTGCCTAAACTTTTCGTTTTTCTCTTTGATTGTATTTAGAATAACAGATGAGTCCTCAAATTGCTTTCTCTTTTGTTTGGATTTTTTCAAATCATCTGGTAGTTGGCATAAATAGCCTATTGTGTTTCCATCAAAAAACGACGACAATTTAGGAATGAACTAAACTTGAGGAAACAAAAAAAATTCAACTTGTTTTTTCAACTACACTTCAGCCGGCAAAAAGCTTTGAGTGTTAGCCCAACATGTTTAAACTTTGAATCCATCTTTGGAACCTTCATGTATCATTAAACATTTTGCACGTTCCTCTTTGATTGTGTTTAGAATAGCAGATGAGTCCTCAGATTGTTTTCTCTTTTATTTGGAATATTTTCAAACCATTTGATATTTGAGATGAATAGCCTATAATGTTTTCATCAAAGAATGACGACAATTCAAGAATGGACAGAACTTGAGGAAATGAAAAATATTCAATTTGTTTTTCAGCTACACTTCAGCCTGCAAAAAGTCTTTAGCATTGGCCAAACATGTTCAAATTTGAATCCGTCTTTGGAACCTTCATTTATCATTAAAAATTTTGCACGTTTCAACCACATGATAAAAAAAAAATCATTAAAATAATAACACTTTAATTAGAGAATATATATCTATATATATTTATATATATAATATACGATTACAACTTCATTAGCACCACTTGTATTCATATATTCAATTTGATGAATACATCCATTGAACTTTTTGCACTCTGTAATAATCTCTTTAATATGACATTTGATTGATTTAGATATATGTCTCTCTATCAGTGTTTGTGGAATCGAACGGATGATCGAACAAGCTTGACCGCAGGTTCAAGGTTCAACCGGTCGGACTTGCTCAATCGTGAGGTTTGACCTGCTTAATAAAAAAAATTGAATTTTTTTCTTATTATAAATATTTTGTAAATATAGATGATGATAAAAAAAAAAAAAGATCATGTTTAGTAATAATCTATACTATAATAATAGAGGAATAGTTGAAAATATTTACATAAATGCCCTTTCCCCCAAAAAAGTCACATCAATAATTTTTTTTCTTTTTCTTATTTCGCATTTTTTATTATTTAATCCATTTAATCCATATTTTAAATATTTTTTAATAATACAAATATATTAGTTTAATAATTTTTTCTTTTTTATTTGCATTTTTTATAAAAATAATTTGTATTTAATATTGTATATAGATTAGACTTTAATATAAATATTGTATTAGTTTATGCTTAGTTTTTTGATCTTAATTAAATTAATTTTTATTGAATAATTTCTTAAATACCAACAATAGATATTGTCCAAACAATAATTAGAACAATTAGGCATAATTGATATCATAATTAATAAAAATTAATAAATAAATGTAACACCATTAAAAATGTATGTGCATGCATACATATATGTATATATATAATATGTATTTAGTGTGAAATTATATGTTATCCTAAGTATTTTTAAATTAATATTTGTATTTTTTATATATAATATCATTCAACACTTTATCCTTTATCATTATATTTTAATGATGAATTGAAGATATTGTTAAATATACAAATATAAAAGACTAAGATATTGTTAATATCATTCAATTTATTTTAAAATAAAAGGTTGAAAATGTATAATTGATTGTGTTTGCATTAAGTTCATACGTAAAATTAATTTCTATTTTTATATATTGTGTATTGTTTCTATATATACATACTCACACACATATATTTAATTTAAGTAATTGAATTTGATTTTTAATTCATAATTTATTTTTATTGTTTTTAATATATCTAATAAAAGTGATTGATGATATTAGTTTGTAACACATGTGACAAAAATATGTCTCAATTAGAAGTGTAATGCATATGCATAAAGAAGTTTTTCAAAACTTATATAATTTGCAAGTAAAATTTTCAATTTTTAATTGAAGATCATGATTGATACTTATCTTTTTAGTATTAATCATGAATTAGTGAACTGAATATGTATAATATCGACAGGTTGTTGTGAATTGAATTATTTTAAGTTAATTTTAGATTTTCTTAGTTATTAAATATTATTATATCTTCTATGTACTAAAATTATTTATATTATATTATCAAATAATTAATATTTAACGACATTATATCATAGACCGCGCATCGTGCGGGGCGAAAACTAGTGATGATAATAGTGATAAATTCATAATATTTGTTAATAAAATTTACGATATTATTCAAAATAGAACATAAAATATAACCATACATATGTTATATATTTAATAGAACTAGTAATGTACCCGTGCGTTGCACAGTGTGTTATATATAATTATTAAAAATATATATAATAACATATAAAATGTAATGATTATTATTTTAACAAAAATATATTGATACTCTTTTAATTTGTATTAGTATAAAGCTAGGTATTTTAACTTTAAATTTATGTCATTATAAATAATTATATTCGAAAATATTACAAATTTGAAATATATAAAGTAATATATTAATCTATGGATTAAACAAACAAATAAAAAAAATTTGTGTCAGAACATTATATGGATAGTGAAATTTTAAAAAATAAATTTAATATCTAAAAATAAGTTATATGTATTAGAAACGTTATGATTTAAGTATTGAGATAAATAAATTTATATTTTATTGGCATTTATAACTATAAATACACACATATTTTAATAATTTTTTTTGGTTCAACGCCACATATAACTCATTTATTTTAAATCAAATAAAAAATTATATCAACTTATTAAATACATGAAAATCTCTCTTACTATCTATTTAAATGAAACAATTCAAAATTGTACTTAATCTACACATTTTGAATAAAAACATTATGAATAATAATTATAAGATTGATATGTCAATATATCAGGAACTAAGAATGATGAAATTTTAATTTGTGAAAAACCAGAAAAATTACTTCTGTCCAATCTCTTATGCCACCTCAATTAATTAGAATATAAATATAAATAAAATTTGACAACAAATAAATAAAATAAGAAAGATAAAATAAAATATTTGTATATTTCAAATGAATAAGTTGGTTAACTTGCAATAATAATTTTAATTTAATTTTTTCTATTTGATATGTGTAATCTATTAGGTACACCTATAATATTGTTTTATTTCTACATTTTAATATTAATTTACAATAAATTAATACTATATATCATAAAAACGTTTAAAAATGAAAAATCATTGAAGCCCACACGCATACATTTCCTTATTTCAGTTTGATAAATGTTATATGAATATTAAATTTAAGATCATTAAATAATGATTGATTTTATATATTATATATTTAAAATTGATTTAAAATAGAGTAAATTACAAAAAACAACCCCACCTATCGACTTTTTTAAAATTGCAATCTAATCTGTTTTTTTTTTTTTTAAGATTGCCACCTAGTCTGTGGTTTTGCCGATTGCAAAATTTCCGATCATTTTTCCGGCAAATGAATTAATTTTTTTCACTTTGCAACCCAAACCTTAATTTTTTTGTCCAATCGCAAATCATGATTTTTTTTTCGCTTCAGACTGATACCTTTATGTTATGAGTAAGTCTCTTGTGCATAAGATCCATGCAACCGGGTCGGATTCGGGTTACCCGACCCGCTTCTCTATTTTTCTTTTTTTTTGCGCGCTAACTTTTTTAAAAATTGGTCATGACTTTTAGTTATGTTAAGGATAACTTTATGTAATGTGTAAGAATACCTTTACGTTATGTTAAGGATACCTTTATGTCCAGATTTCATACATTTACGTTATGTTAGACATACCTTTAGGTTATGTTTAGGATACCTTTAGGTAATGTTTAGGATACCTTTAGGTTATGTTAAGGATACCTTTATGCCCAAATTTCATACATTTACTTTACGTCAGACATACCTTTAGGTTATGTTAATGATACTTTTATATTATGTTAGAAATACCGTATTCATAACATAGTTGTGTTACACATTTTGTACACAAAGGTATTTCTAACATAACATAAAAGTATTCTTAACATAACCTAAAGATATCCTTAATATAATGTAAAGGTATGTGACCAAGATTTCAAAGGAACCTGGAATCACGATTTCAAAGGTATCCTTAACATCACCTAAAAGTATTCTTAACATAACCTAAAGATATGCTTAATATAACCAAAAGGTATTCTTAACATAACTAAAGGTATCCTTAACATAACCTAAAGGTATGCTTAACATAACTAAAAGGTATTCTTAACATAACGTGGCATGTAACCTGGAATCAGGATTTCAAAGGTATCCTTAACATAACTGAAAGGTATCCTTACCATAACTTAAAGGTATCCTTAATATAATTGAAAGGTATCCTTACCATAACTTAAAGGTATCCTTAACATAACTGAAAGGTATCCTTAACGAGCGAATTTGAGCACATCCGCCCAGGCGCGTAGGACGCGCGTGGAAGCGCGTACACGCGCGGGTCAGGTCGGGTGCATGGATCTAGGATCCATGCACCTGATGCATAAAAGTTTTTGTGTTATGTTATATATATGAGTGTGACATTTATGTTATATAAGTGTGATTGATATTCATAAAATAAATATCAAGGAAATATTGGTCAAAATTGGTGAAATATATGTATCATCGGTAAAATATCGATGGAATATCAATAAATATCGAGAAAATATTGGAATATATTGGTAAATATAGGAAAAATAACAATAAATATATGTACCCATATTTCCATCGATATTGATATTTTCACGATATTTCCGTAAATTTTAGTTACATATATTTCCACCGGAATCAAAATTTTCATTCTTGGTTGCAATCTGATAAAAACACAAAGTTCAGGTTGCAATTAGATAAAAAAAAAAAAACAAAATTTAGGTTGCAAAGTGAACAAATTAATCTCCATTTCACCGGAAAATTTGCAATCGACAAAACCACAAAAAGACTGGGTGGCAATCTGAAAAAAAAAAAGGTTGCAATTTGAAAAAAAATCGATAGGCGGAGTTGTTTTTTGTAATTTACTCTTTAAAATAAGTAATTAAAAATAAGATGAGAGATAATAAATATATAATCCCTTATTTCATCTCATTTATCTATTTTTTTATATTTGAAATTTCTATACAATAAATACTAAATTGAGTATCATAACTAATTTCTTAAATTAAATATTTATTTATCTGTATTGAATTTCTTAAAATACAATAAATATGTTTATTTATTTTTATTTGTATTGAGTTTCTTAAAATACAATAAATATGTTTATTTGTATTTATTTATTTGTATTGAGTTTCTTACAATAAATACAATATGAAAGCAATTAATAGGTTTCTTAAAATAGTAATCATTTAATAGGTAGATAATTTATTACAGTTATTTTTGGCAGAATATCCTGCTTTTATATATATATATATATAGATATCGAATTTATATTTCCTCAATTTACAAAAAAATAAAAAACTCATAATTTAATAATCTATCAATTTTTTCTTATAAATATGAATATGTTATTTATTTTAGCTTATTCACAATATTGTAATTGAAGTTGTCCCAAACATTGAAAATAAGACCAAATAAAGTATGATGATATCATGTTATTAATAAGTTTGTATTAGAAGTTGTGTCCCACGTTGAAAAAAAAAATGAAGATTTATAGTATAAATTAGTATAGAAGTTTGTTCCACATTAATTAGTCAACTAAAATTGTATTGAAGTCATTCTTTATAAAGTGTAATATTTTGTCCCACATTGGATGACAATTGAATAGCATTGGGTCTTGTATCATTATAAATGTATTACTGCCTACAATTGTAGCTCTTCACAAAACTGGTTTGATGGGTTTTATTTACCCTTTTTGATCAATTTAACCAATTTTTGATCAGGTTTGACTGGTTTTATTGTTTGACCTCAAATCCTGTCTCGAGGGGTTAAGGGGATTGAACCAGTGATCAGTTTGCGGTTGAATCAGTTGGATCGACCTATAATTGGAGCTTGTGTGATATCGAGATAGACATTACATACGTGATAATTTCCATTTTAATTGTTTGATTTCGGCCTAAAATTGGATATTGTGTGTGATATCGAGATAGACACCACATAAGAGTTGATTTTCGTTTTTCATTGTTTAGTTTTGACCCACAATTGGATCTTATGTGATTCGAGATAGACACAACATAAGTGATATTCAATGACCCTACACTCACAAAAAATTTTATGCATCAGGTGCATGGATCCTAGATCCATGCACCCGACCCGACCCGCGCGTGTACGCGCTTCCACATGCGTCTGACGCGCCCTCACGCGCCTGGGCGGATGCGCACCTTTGGGTTACGTTAAGGATACCTTTCAGTTATGTTAAGAATACCTTTAAGTTATGGTAAGGATACCTTTCAGGGATGCATTTCAGTTATGTTAAGGATACCTTTAAGTTATGGTAAGGATACCTTTCAGTTATGTTAAGAATACCTTTGAAATCCTGATTCCAGGTTACATGTCATGTTATGTTAAGAATACTTTTTAGTTATGTTAAACATACCTTTAGGTTATGTTAAGGATACCTTTAGTTATGTTAAGAATACCTTTTGGTTATATTAAGCATACCTTTAGGTTATGTTAAGAATACCTTTAAGTGATGTTAAGGATACCTTTGAAATCGTGATTCCAGGTTACATACCATGTTATGTTAAGAATACCTTTTAGTTATGTTAAGCATACCTTTAGGTTATGTTAAGGATACCTTTAATTATTTTAAGAATACCTTTTGATTATATTAAACATACTTTTAGGTATATTAAGGATACCTTTAGGTTATGTTAAGAATACTTTTATGTTATGTTAGAGATACCTTTGTGTACAAAATGTGTAACACAACTACCTTATGGATAAGGTATCTCTAACATAACATAAAAGTATCCTTAACATAACATAAATGTATGTCTGACCTAAATTAAATGTATGAAATTTGGGCACAAAGGTATCCTTAAATAACCTAAAGGTATCTCTATACATTACCTAAAGGTATTCTTAACATAACCTAAAGGTATGTCTAACTTAACGTAAAGGTATGAAATCTGGGCATAATTGTATCATTAAGGTAATCTAAAGGTATTCTTACGCATTACATAAATGTATTCTTACGCATAACTAAAAGTCATGACTAAAATTGAAAAAAAAACAAGCGCGAAAAAAAAAAAAAAAGAAGCGGGTCGGATTACCCGGATCCGACCCGGGTGCATGGATCTTAGATCCATGCACCTGATGCACAAGAGACTTACTCCCCTACACTTGGATATTTTTCATTATTTGATTTCAATTTACAATTGGATTTTGTGTGATTTCTAAATAGACACGACATAAGTAACGATAGATACGAGATCTTCAATGCAATCTTGTGTGATGTCGAGATAGACACTAAAAACATCCGTAACAAATAATATAAGAATATCTTATTATTTTCTAAAAAATAATATATATCGTGGATATATTTCATCCACTAGAAAACATTATAAATATGAAGATACATTCCGTGTTTATTTACAATCCTCAAACCATTTGATTACAAATTTTTCTTTTTGAAAGAATAAATATGAATTTGATTATACTAGCTCTCACGATATGTCATCTTCATCAAACTCTTCACCTTCGTCAAACTCTTCCGATGATGAGCTTGGAATTCGAATAATTTTTTAGAATATAGAAAACAAATGATTGTTCAACAAATATGCAATACCAATCTGAGCCTAACAGAATAAGTCAATCACCAAAATCAAGATACTACTCATGGAGGGTTGGTCTTAAGTCATCGAACAATTTTTTGTGATCAAGAAACATCAGTTTGCAAGGGAAAATTTTAATTTTAGTTCATTTAAAAAATTCACTGTCCAATTTCCGTCCACCATAAAAATAGTTTTCAATTTTTGTCCAATTAAGCCAAAAATCGTCACTATTTGGTCCATTTTTGACTTAATTGGACTAAAATTAAAAACTGAAAATTGAAAACCGATTTCATAGTGGACGAAATAGTGACAAAAATGGACCAAATAGTGACGATTTTTGGCATAATAGGACTAAAATTGAAAACCACTTCCATGGTGGACGAAAATTGGACAGTGACTTTTTAAATGGAATAAAATTGAATTTAACCCCAGTTTGCAATAACTAGTTTTCTGATAATCCAACCTACAACGAAGAATAAATTTTTCGACGTTATTGTATGTCTTGTAATCTATTTCTTCGTACTATTAACAACATAAAATCTCATGAGTCATACTTTATATATGCAGCAAAAGAATGCAGCTGTAAAACGTGGTTTGTCTACCCTTCAAAAGATAACACTCGTGTTACAAACACTAGCTTATGTAATTCCAGCTAATGCTACTAATGAATTTATAAAAGTTGGAGAGTCTACAACTATTGAATGACTTAAAATAAATTTCATGCTTTCATCAATATATTTGGGAGATAATATTTGAGGCCACTGATGCCTGATGTTGTTCAACTACTTTATATAGGTAATTAATGTGGTTTTCCAGGAATGTTGGAGGTTTAAGAATTGTCCAACTGTACTGGATAGGACAATATTCATGTAGAAGTGGAGTTCCAACAATTATTCTTGAAGTAGTATGTTAGGAATTGACTTAGTGTGTTTTGATAAGATAAAAAACCAAGTTATAATAGGAAAAGAGAATACCCTTTTTGTTCACTATATTTTGTTACGCCCACTTTTCTTACATAACAATATTTGTAATAGATTTTACATCAAAAGACCTGTAAAAGAACGTGTGCATTTTTTTGTTTAAACATAACCCTCTTTGCACACGAAGCTATTTAGGATTATAACAAACTTCATTGCATACGTACCATAATATCAAACTCGACTCACCGATATATTTACATACTTATACATATCAGAGTACGGGAATAAAACGAGGTTTAACAAATACTAACAAAATATTTTTTTTAAAACAAAATAGGTTCATAATATATAGCTTAGCCCACCAGGTCGTCATCCATGTACACCATCTCCGAACCCGTAAGAACTTAACATAGCATCAGTAAGTCCATGAACTTACACATAATTCCATTTACCTACAATGGATGAACTATATGAGCTAAAGCTTAGTAAGCAGAAATTATGCATGTGCATAACATGAATGATATGAATGATGCTCATGATGTATGTTAATGAATCAAAAACATTTCTTTCAAAATCATTTTCTTTCATTGGGCCCTTGACCACCCTCTACTAGGTACCGGATTGAGCTCAACATAATATCATTCATCATAGCCATATCCATGTCTCACATGCCACCGGCTGAACAAATCAAGCCATATCCATGTCTCACATGCCACCGGCTAAGCATTTATCATTAATAGCCATATCCATGTCTCACATGCCACCGGTGGAGTAAATCCAGCCTATCCATGTCTCACATGCCACCGGCTAAACATATAGTATTGGTAGCCACATTCATGTCTCACATGCCACCGGTGGAGTGAATCCAGTCTATCCATGTCTCACATGTCATTGGCTACCCCATATAATATAAGCATGACTTTCATGCCTCGGTGAACTAGTAGGGGTCAATAAAATACTTTTCTTCTTAAAATCATTTCGTGCATGTAAAATTCAATTACCTTCATCATTTGCATATGCACGTGTTGATCACAATGCAATCCATATATTTCACCATATCATCAATTCTCAAGAATACATAAACTCATGTAATATCAATCAATCGAATATAACACAAAATACTAAGGTGAATGACATTCTTAATGCAATCCATATATTTCACCATAACATCAATTAAACTACGTCAATTCTCAAGGATACATGAACTCATATAATATCAATCAATCGAATATAACACGTAATACTATGTTCATGCATTGTAGTTGCAGATGAATTTCTACTTACCTTGATCTTTTCGTCTAAAATGGTTATTGTCAACCCCCTTGTCTCTTTTGTATCAGTATCAGTACTAAATATAATGGAGGAGATCAACACCTGGCCTTTTCATTTTTACGAAGGAAAGTATCACTGTGCGAGCCTCGTTGCACTTTCTATTCCATCATTTTCTTTCGTCTATCTTTTTGTTCTTTTTAATGTTCTCCTCCTCTCTCTTTGCTTTGTTCTATTAATATTTGTTATAAACTTGACATGAGTCATCATTTTCACATCAACACACGTCCCATTTTCCATTAGTTTTACAATTAGAAGTTATCAACTTATGATTGCATGTCTCACATTATGAAACCTCCCCCTTTATTTTTTCTTTATCTAAGGTCACTATTATTGGTCTCTGTCTCTTTTAAATTATGTACATTATTTACACATTATATCTTTTGTTTTCTTGAATAAATACACACATATATACCAAACATGTGTGTATATATAATCTGCTACAACTTGTACGAGACATCTAGGAATTATAGATGTAGTAAATATTTACATATATAAAAGAATTTCCTCCATATTTCTCTTCCTTCATAATCTATAATTAATTTGTACTATTATTAATTACATAATTCACGTTTGTGCACTCAAGTATCACTAAGGTTTTAATCAATTATAATAGAACTTTCCCTTCATCCATTATATAAGAACATAAAAATAATTCAAATTCTTAAAAGGAACAATAATGTAAGACCCATTAATAAGTGATGGATATGATACTTGAATTATATGTACAATAACTAAAGAGGATTTTGGGTATTACATATTTGAAGAACTCTTGCATGCTTTATGTGTTAAAAATGCTATGTACAGGAGGTACTGCAAGAATAGAATGCTGAAAGGAAAAGGATATTGCTCTCTGGAAGGAAAGGCGAACAATACATAAGAGGAATAGTTGCTAGACACACAAAGTAAAAGCTTAGTGCAGGATACTGATAATCAAGGATGCTGAAGAATAATCTATGTCCAATCAAGACAAATACAACAACCTAAAGATGATATTGGTACATGATCCAAGGTCACTCTAAGGAAGAGTCAAATCATAACAAGAGTCATACTGAGTTACCAGTAGACACAAAAAGAATGAAGTAAATCAAAAGAAAACACGCGTACATATAAAGGATGGTACATATCAGAAATGATGCTACATATTGTTAGTCCCAAATAGCCTGGTAGTAGGCTTAGGGGGGGAGGGGTGAATAAGCCTACTGTATTTTCAAACTTTTCTTCTCCTTGGATCAATTCTAGGATCATGTAACCTTTTGGGAGGTTACTAATCAGAGTGGTTGTGGAAGCTTTTCTCTCATTGAAGAGCCAAGTGTAGAAGATGTGCTGTTTTATCATAGAGTATGCAGGTTAAGCAATAAGCACATATAGACACAAGGATATATAGAGGTTCGAAGGTGGAGTAATCCTTCTACATCCTCTCTACCTCTTCTCAAGAGGGAACCTTTGTTAAGCTAGTTGCTTTACATAGACCTATCTATTACAATCCTCACTTAACAAGTAAGTAGCAAACCTTCATACAGTTGCTTGCCTACTTTCCCCGCTGACCCACACAGGATCCTATTCTACCCACCCAGGGTTCTCACTTTTTCTCCTAGAAAGTGAAAAACTCAGCAGGACTCTACTCCTCGCACTGAGTACTCCAAGACAGTCATTTAGAAGGAGTTTGTCTTCTTCTTCTTCTTCAATTGAGTGCATCAAGCTTGGCCTTCGTTTGCAGGTTGATCTGCTGAAACTTGCTGCTGGACTAACTGAAGGAGCGTGCGTCTTTTGGGGTATGTTGTGTTAGAGCTTTTCTTCTTTTCTTATGCTCTTCTGAACACTCTCTTTTCTTCTATTTTCTTCCCCCTCTTTCTGTGCTTTCTTCTTATGAGCCTTCTCTCTGTTAAGCTCTTCTCTTTTCTTTTTGCGCTTCTCTATACGAGCTTATATGTTCTGTTGTGCTCGTTCTCTTCTCTCTTTCACTCGCTCTTCGTCAGTCTTCTTCTTATTTATAGATTAGGAAATCTATCCGTTGAAGGTAGGTAGGTTCCCTAATCTATAAATACACTGCACTCCTGACACATTCCAACCTTTTGCTTTCCACGTGTCTTCTTCTGGTTGGCTCCTCTTCTCTTCTCTCTACCGGTAACTTCTTGTGTCTACCAGTAACTTTGACTTTCTTCCCATGCCTGCTTTGCAGCTTCCTCCTCTTGCTTCACTCTGGAGCTTCCTTCTCTGGCTTGCTCCTTCAGGTGGCTTGAGGCTTCTGTAGCATGTTGCCCTTGCAGTATGCTTTCGGCATGGTCTCCTAGGTAGCTTCCTGTCTCGCTGCATTCTGCTTTGGTGAGGTCTCTTCCAGTAGCTTCATGTAGTCATCAGTATCCTTATTAGTTTCACCAAATTCCTTTTCAACCATTCTCTTCAGTATCCTTCCTTTTGACACTTTGTCTGTTCTTTTAATCTTCTGCAGTAACTCTGTTGCAGTAACCTATCCTAAGATTGGTTATGCTTGTTAGAGTTACTTAAGGTTTTGTCTCATCAAAACATACTTCAAATGTTTCCAACTACATATCATAAAAGATCAACCACATTAAATGCATCTATACTATTTATAAAGATCAAGACATTAAATGTTGAAGATTTGTCTCCTTCAATGGGCGGATTTTCAAGACTATAAATACAAATGAGTGGACATTGAAACAACTATAAAACTATGACAATCTACACAAACTCTAGCTCACTATTATCAAGCTCAAGCTACAAAAGTTTCAGTCACTCAATCTAAGCCAACAAGCTACATTCGACTCCAGTTCTTAACAGATAAGCTTGATGCACCAGTTGAAGAAGACCTTATATACTTTTATCTTAGATTGTTTTAGTAGTACTTAGTGTGAGGAACTGTTTCTTACTAAGTCTACACTCTTCGAGGAAGAGTAAGAACCCTGTGTGGGTTATATGATCCTATATGGGTCATTTGGTCAGTAGGCAGAGCGACCTGTGTGGAAGCTTGCTACTCTTTGTTAGGATAAGTTTGTAATTACATAGGTTGTGTAAATCAAACCCCCTTAACGAAGTTTCTTATGCAGAAATAGTAGAGTGGACGTATAGGGATTACTCTACCCTCGAACCACTGTATATCGCTTGTGCTTATTTTTTGTTTTATCTAACTCTCAAGCATACTGCATACTATTTCAAAGAAGTATATTTTCAAAAACGTTTACATATTTTCCACTGTACAAAAGTCTTAAAAGTTCTATTTGGGGAGTGACTTCTTAATAGGTTACTCCAGCAACCTCTGAATAGTGAATTATCCAGCAACCTGTTCAGTAACTGGAACTTATCGTATCTTTGGAGAAAAAGTTTTAAAAATTAGAAGAGGTTTATTCACCCCCTCAAAACCTCTTATCACTTGAGACCAACATAGTAGTTGATTATAATATGTGGATATGACATACATATTTTTTGCATGTTAGGATCCAATAATGATATTAATGTCTTTGAGACATTTTATTTTTTCTTTGACACTGCTAGAGGTATTGCTACTCCGAGACATTATACCATTGAAGAAAAGGAATACGCAATGGGTTATTATTTTGTATTGGGAATGTAAACTGAACGTTAAAAAACAGATTTGGTCTTCCTCTATTGTATATTTTCTGCACATATTTGTACCATATCATGTTTATTCTTTTTGCATTTTAGCACTCCCAAGATTATGGGATATTGTAGATAAATCTGTGTATATATATATTGCTCATTTTATCAATGAGAAAACCATTCAAATGACATTCTTTTCATTATGGTACTAGAACATGTTATTATTTTAAACCCTACAAACACAACATACAGTCTACACAAATAAACACAATCCACCATGACAAAAACTAGTGTTGATAAATCAGTGGAACCAATTTTGTTGCATACACCATGTTGTCATATTCCATCTCGACATTTGATAATCTTCGACAACAAAACCTTAATTAATTATTACGAGATGAAAATTATGCCGATTGGTCAAACAACATGAGCAATGCTCTTTTCACTAGAAACAAAATAGGATTTGTTGACGGGACTATTCCAGAGCCAGCAAATGAGTCAGCTGAATGGCCTCTTTGGAAGAGATGCAATGCCATAGTGAGAGGGTGGCTAAATGCTGCTATGGAACACGAGATTTGGACAAGTGTGAAATAAGTAAAAACAGTCGCAGAAACTTGACATGATCTCGAAGAAAGGTTCAAGAAGGAAAGCGCACCAAGAGCCTTTAAACTCAGGCGAGCACTGATTGAAACCAGACAAGATGGTGCTTCAATATCAACATATTATACAAAACTCAGAAGTTTGTGTGATGAAATACAAGCAGTGACTTCGACTCCCAAGGGCTCATGTGGTCAATGTGTTTGTGATATTGGATAATAAATTGTTGAGATGAAAGATAAGGAAAAAATATATGATTTCCTTATGGGTCTTGATGATAAGACTCAAATACTCACTACCAAACCTACCCCATCACTACGAACTACATATCATAAAATAGAAGATGAGTAGCAACCAACATTGCTGCAATACGAAGACCTTTAAGAGTAACTTGCTTTCCGTAAGTAGATTAACCAAAGATTTTAATCATGCCTTGACTTTATTTGTTGATTTCTGTGTTATGTAGGACTTGGTTTTGAAAACCCTAACTGGTGTGGGTAGGTGCTGGAATGGTCTCTATTACATGGAGCCAACAAGAAATTAAATTGAGGCTATGAAAGTTGTAAGAAGATAAATTAGATTTTGATAAGACAAAACCGTCGTAACTTTAGGGCTTTATCGTTAATTCCCATTGTTGTAAGAAATAGCAAAATCCCTACTATGAAGTATTCTACTATTTTATTTGCTGCACACTGTAAGGTACTGGAATAGAAGAAATCTGCTTTCAACGCACCACACTTAGAAGAATTTCTGGAGGTTGCTGCATGCTGCAAGCTGCCACTTTTTAAAACGCAGTAAGTCTGGATGTAGCACACCCAATAAGTTGTAGCAACTGAAGACGACATGCAGCTAGATCAACATCGAAGTTATCAAAATCCACTGCATGGTTTATTGAAAATGAGGAAACATCAACTTCATTTGCAACTGCAGTGATCGACAAGCATTTACAAATGACGAAATCAAGGATGATTAGCAAATGAGGAGCTGTCCACCTGGCCTAGATGACTTCAAAAAGGACTGCAACAAAGGACGGCCACATTAATGACATTGAAGCTCAAAGAGGAGACACATTTATGTCTTTTCAGGTGCACATTAATGGTTATACCCGATGAAGATCAAAGAGAATTAAGAAGGAGGAATGCTAGCCATCAAGATCAACACAAGGACAACCTTGAAGAACAAGAAATGGATCAACGATCAAGATGGTACGGCATAAAGTAAGGAGCCTACATGAAGACACATGGAATGTGCAACCTTCAACTGGTGTATTCCACTATCTATATAAGGGGAAGAGTGGAGCTGAAAAACACATGATTTTGGAGGCCATGCTTCACCACAATTTAAGAAATCTTTTAATTTAAACTTATGTTAGTTGTGTGGTTAGGTTGTTTTATTTTGGTGTCCACAGTTGATAGGAATATTTCCTTGCTGTGTGTTTTAGTCTATTGTATTGGATATATATCCTGTGTGGATCCCGTCTGGCTGCTGAAACCTAAGAAGGGAGTAAGAGTCTTAGTAGGTTGTTTTCATCCTTAGGGTTATTTACTTAGGCAAAGAGTTATGAAATTCTAAAAGTACCCTATTGGATATCCTCCTTGTGAAGGAGAAGAGAAGACGTAGAAGGATTATACCACCTTATACCACCTTCAAACCTCTATAAAGCCTTTGTGTTTATTTACTTGCTTACAACATTCTGCATATCTATATATCTGTTGCATGCATGTCTATTATGGCTTTATCTGTTGCTCTCATATGATATGACCTGATAACTTTCTAGTTAAAAGGTTACAATATATGTTGAACTCTCTATCTAAGACACAATTTCGTTGTGCACACAAACTCTAAGTGTTAGGCTGCAGCAGCAACTTATTTACTGGAGGCAGAACATATACTGTCAACTTGAGGCTGCAGCAGCAACTTATTTGCTGGAGGCAGAACATATACTGTCAACTTGCTGCAAGCAGCGATAGTTTACAACAGGTTGTAGTGATAGAGAGAAAAAGCACGAAAAAGCATAGAGGTTCACTCTCCCTCCCTCTGAGCCTCTGTACCACTTGGGACAAACAAGTGGTATCAAAGTGAGTTGGGTTAAAAACCAACTTATCTGGTTGCCTACCTAAATCCACCCGCTGTCTGTTTCTTGTTGCATTTATTTTCTATCATGGATTATATACATGCTAAGCTTCCTATGTTTAACATTAAAGATTATGATGACTGGAAAATTAGAATGCATGCATACCTTTCAGCAATACATGAAGAGATGTGGTACGTAATCACAGAAGGGTGGTCAACAATCATCACAAAACCAAACCCTGTTTTTGATGAGACCTTTGCCCCTGTTTAATGACTTGAAGCTATCAGAATCTATTGGATACATTTGTAGAATGTTTTGATGAGACAAATCCTTAAAGTAACTCTAAATATGCATAACCAATCTTATGATAGGTTACTGCAATAGAGTTACTGCAGAAGATTAAAATAAATAAAGATAGTGTTAAAAGGAAGGATACCGAAGAGAACGGTTTAAAAAAGAATCTGGTGAACTGATAAGGATACTATTGACTAACAGGGATCTACTGGAAGAGACCTCACCAAAGAAGAATACGGCGAGACATGAAGCTGTCTGAGAAGACCATGCCGAAAGCATACTGCAGGAAGCAGTATGCTACAGACGCCTCGAGCCACCTGAAGGAGCAAGCCAGAAGAGGAAGCTCAAGAGTGAAGCAAGAGGAAGGAGCTGCAAAGCAGGCATGGGAGAAAAGTCAAAGTTACCGGTAGACACAAGAAGTTACCGGTAGAGAGAGAAGAGGAGTCAATCAGAAGAAGACACGTGGAAAGTGAAAAGCTGGCGTGTGTCAGGAGTGCGGTGCATCAATGATGGAAATCAGTCTACCTTCAACGGGCAGATTTCACAACCTATAAAGAGGGAAGACTGAAAAGTGTGTGTGAGAGAGCGCAAAGGCACTAGAGAGAAGAAGTGAGCACATCAGAATATCCAAGCTCACAGAGAAGCGTAAAAGAAGAGAGAAGAGCTTAAAAGAGAGAAGCGTAGAAAGAAGGGGAAGCCTTAGAGAAAAGAGTGTTCAAATAGAGTAGATGAAAAGAAGAAGAGCTTGAACACTCTACACCCCAAGTGAAGACGCACACTCAGTCTACTAGTCGAGCAGCAAGCTTCAGCAGATCAGTCTGCAAATGGAGGCCAAGCTTGCTGTACCCAGTTGAAGAAGAAGGAGATAAACCTCTCTAAAAGGTTGTCTCGGAGACTCAGTGTGAGGAGTAATGTCCTGCTGAGTTTACCACTTTCTAGGAGAGAAAGTGAGGACCCTGGGTGGGTAGTGTAGGATCCTGTGTGGGTCAAGGAAAAGTAGGCAAGTATCTCTGTGAAGGCTTGCTACTTACTTGTTAAGGGTGGGTTGTAATAGATAGGGCTATGTAAATCAAACAACTTAACAAATGTTCACTCCTGAGTGGAGGAAGAAAGGACGTATAAGGATTACTCCACCTTCGAACCTCTATACATCCTTGCAGTCTTTTATCTGCTTACTGCACTACATGTATACATGTATTCTCTCTAAAAAGCTGCACATTTTCTACTCGGCTATGTAATAACTGATCAGTAACCTCTCAAAAGGTTACTGGTATTAGAAATGAACCGATAGAGATAGAAGAAAAGTTTGAAAAGAAGGTAGGCTTATTCACCCCCCCTCTAAGCCTACCTACATCAGTTTTGGGACCAACATAATCTTTATTGCATTTGTTGCACAAATGAACTTCAATGTCTATCAAATTGATGTGAAAAGTGCATTCTTGAACGGATTTCTTGTTGAAGAGGTCTATGATGAGCAAGCACCTGAATTTGAAGAGGATGCTGAAAGCAAAGTCTACAGGTTGCAGAAGGCGCTGTATGGACTTAAACAAGCCTGTAAAGCTTGGTATGACACTCTGTCCCTATACCTTCTTGTAAATGGCTTAAAAAAGGGGACATTTGATAAGACACCCTTCAGAATCCAAGATGAGGATAACATCTTATTGGTTCAGATATATATTTATAATATTATTTTTTAATCAACAAACAAGTTGCTTTGTGAAAAATTCTCTTGCCTCATGCAGAAAAAGTTTGATGGGAGAGTTAAGTTTCCTCTTGGGGCTGCAAGTTAAGCAAATGGAAACAATGATCTTCATCAATCAAGTTAAATACACCAAGGAACTTATCAAGAAGTTCAGAATGGAATGTGGAGCTTGTAAGCATACCCATGGCTACATCCATGAGCCTAGACAGATGAACCTGGAAAAGAATTGATGTCACAAAATACAGAAGAATCATTGGATCACTCTTTTACCTCACTGCAAGCAGATCGAACATCATGTTTGCAGTTGAAATTTGCACAAGATTTCAATCATGTCCAATGGAATCTCATCTTGCTACAACTAAATGAATTATCAAGTATCTCAAAGGCACACAAGATGTTGGTCTATGGTATCCAAAAGAAGGAGGATTCAAGATACAATGATACTTTGATTCTGATATTGCTGGTTAAAGAGTGGATAGGAAAAGCATGAGCGGAACTTGTTAATTCCTAGACAATAGACTTGTTGCATGGTTCGGCAGGAAACAAACTTCGATTGCCACTTATACCGCAGAAGTTGAGTATGTTGCTGTTGGAAGCTACTGTGCGCAAATCTTATGGATACAACAACAACTCAGACATTATGACATAGAAGGAAAAAAAGACTCCAATTATGTGTGTTAATACAAGTGCTATAGCCATAACACATAATCCAGTCTTCCACTCAAGAACCAAGAACATCGATATAAAACATCACTTCATTAGAGACCATGTTGAAAAGAAGGATGTAGTTTTGGAAAAGATTCACATGATTTCCAATTGGCAGACATCTTCACCAAGCTGTTGAATGAAGCAAGATTCTCTACATTGAGAAATGAGTTAGGCATTAACAAACTTCAATAACAGAGAGAAGGGTCAAGGTTACAACACATATATGCTGTAAGAAAGGTTATAAGATAGATTATTTTGGGTCCCAAAATGGTGGTAGTAGGCTTAGAGGGGGGGGGGGAGGTGAATAAGCCTACTGTATTTTCAAACTTTTCTTCTTTTCAGGAGGTTTTGGTCAGGAGTCAGTAACCTTTCGGGAGGTTACTGATCAGAGTTATGTTGCGGAAGCTTCCTCTCCTATGAAGACCAAATATGCAGGACATGCATCTAACATAAAATGTGCATATAGAAAGTAAGCATAGATGAACGCATGAATATACAGAGGTTCGAAGGTGGAGTAATCCTTATACATCCTCTCCGTCTCTTCTCAAGAGGGAACATTTGTTAAGCTAGTTGATTTACATAGCCCTATCTATTACAACCCTTACTTAACAAGTAAGTAGCAAGCTTACACATAGCTGCTCACAGCTGCTTGCCTACTTTCCTAACTGACCCATACATGATCTTACTCTACCCACCCAGGGTCCTCACTTTCTTTTTCAGAAAGTGGACAACTCAGTAGGACTTTATTCCTCGTACTGAGCACTCCAAGACAGTCCTTAAAAAATGTTTTGTCTTCTTTTTCAACTGGATGCAGCAAGCTTAGGCTTCTTTTACAGATTGAACTGCTGTAGCTTGCTGCCTCGACTGTGAGACTGAGTATGCGTCTTTGGGGTGTGGGGTGTTTTAGCTTCTCTTTTCTCTCTTCTTCTTTTGCTTCCCAGTTAGCTCTCTTTTTTTTTATATACCCTTCCCCCTATTTTCTACGTTCTCTTCTCGCGCTCTCTTCTGTTTGCGGGTTTTCTCTTGTGCTCTTCTCTCACTTTTCAATCTTAAGTCTTCTTCTATTTATAGATTAGGAAATCTGCCCATTGAAGGTAGGTAGAGTTCCTAATCTATAACTGCACCACACTTCTTCTGACACACGCAAGCTTTTCACTTTCCACGTGTCTTCTTTTGATTGGCTCCTCTTCTCTTCTCTCTATTGGTAACCTCTTCTTTCTACCGGTAACTTTTGACTTCAGCAAGAAAATATGGTACATTGACAGCGGCTGCTCAAGACACATGACAGGGAACCAGAAGAGCCTTATCAACTTCAAATCTTCTAAAGGACCTAAAGTCATATTTGAAGACAACTCCAACGGAAGCATGAAGGGCACTGGCGACCTAATTAGAGGAAATATTTACATCAAAGAAGTATCTTATGTAGAAGGCTTAAAATACAATCTCCTGAGCATAAGTCAATTCTGTGACAAAGGCTACTGTGTGGAGTTTAATCTCACTAAGTGCTTGATTAAGGACAACAAGACTCAAGAAGTCAAGCTCACTGGAACGAGGAAGGGAAATATCTATGTTGCTGATTGTGAATCAGTAACTATTGCTACCTGTTTCATTGCCAAATGAACACCTGAAGCTAGTTGGTTGTGGCACAAGAGGATGACCCACCTGAATTTGAAAACCATGAATAAGCTAGCTAGGAAAGGACTAGTCAGAGAGCTACCTGACATGGTTTACAAGAAGGAAGCTATTTGTGGAGCTTGTCAGAAAGGGAAACAAGTAAAGAGTTCTTTCAAGAACAAAACCCTTCATTCTACAGATAGGATACTGGATATGCTACACATGGATCTCTTTGGACCAATTGAACCGATTAGCATATCTGGGAAGAAATACACCTTAGTAGTAGTAGATGACTACTCAATGTTTACTTGGACTTTTCTTCTTGCAAATAAATCAAAAACTCAGCAACGTCTGCTAGAGTTCCTGAGAAGGCTGCAAACCGAGATGAGCCTGAGCATAGTAAAAATCAGAACAGATAGAGGAACTGAATTTACTAACAAATTCATTGAAGCCTACTTCTCAAATAATGGAATTAGGCATGAATACTCAGCAGCTAGGACACCTCAGCAGAATGGAGTTGCTGAAAGACGCAATAGGACTCTGAAGGAAGCTACCAAGACAATGTTAGCCGAAGTTGAGCTACCAAAGAGATTTTGGGCAGAACCAACCAACACAACATGCTATACACAGAACAGATGCCTGATCAACAAATATCTGAACAAGACTCCCTATAAGTTGTGGTATGGTTACTCCCCTAGTATTGCTTACTTTCACATCTTTGGATGCAGGTGCTTCGTGCTTAACAACGGAAAGGAGTACCTCAAAACCTTTGATACGAAATCAGATGAAGGGGTATTCCTAGGATACTCATCAGTAAGCAAAGACTTCAGAATCTTCAACAAGTGAACACTTGTTGTAGAGGAATCTGTACATGTGGTCTTTGATGAACAACATTGCAGTAAAGATGATATAGAAGAACTTCAAGAAGAGTTGGACAAAACTCACATCAACAACAATCATGTTGAGTATATTGATGTGCAATTACCAAATCATCAACATATGGATGGAATTTCACTATACGAGATTAGACATGATTCTAACTTGCAGGTACCTACAAGAACCTCAAGAAGATCAGCCTATAGACCAGAATCCAACAGAAGAGCAACCTCAGCAAACTGATGAAGCAAGAAGAAGATGGCTCAAAGATCACCTCAGAGACTTGATTATAGGAGATTTCACCTCTGGAGTAAGGACGAGAAGATCAAATCCTCATGAAGCTATGTTTGCTTGCTTCATATCACATATAGAACCCAAGCACCCTGAGAAAGCTCTGGAAGATACCAACTGGGTTCAAGCCATGCAAGAAGAATTGAATGGATTTGAAAGGAACCAAGTCTGGTACGTAGTTCCCAGACCTACTCATCAAGGAGTTATTGGAACTAAGTGGGTGTTCAAAAATAAACTAGATGAAGAAGGACAAGTTGTAAGGAACAAGACTAGGCTAGTGGCGAAAGGATATTGCCAGGAAGAGGGCATTGATTTTGATGAAACCTTTGCTCCAGCAGCCAGACTTGAAGTGTTGGTCCCAAAAAGGCTGGTAGTAGGCTTAGAGGGGGGGGGGGGGTCAATAAGCATACTGTATTTTCAAACTTTTCTTTTCATTGGCTTAATTTTAGGATCGATCAATAACCTTTTGGGAGGTTACTGATAAAAGTGGTTTGCGGGAAGCTTTTTCTCATTATAGAGCAAAGTAGGAGATGTGCAGCTTAACAAAGAGTTATGCAAGTAAAGCAGTAAACACACATAGATGCAAGAATATGTAGAGGTTCAAAGGTGGAGTAATCTTTCTACATCCTCTCTGCTTTTCTCAAGAGGGAACCTTTGTTAAGCTAGTTGTTTTACATAGACCTATCTATTACAACTCTCACTTAACAAGTAAGTAGCAAGCCTTCACACAGCTGCTTGCCTACTTCCCCACTGACCTACATAGGATCTTAATCTACCTACCCAGGGTCCTCACTTTCTCTAATAGAAAGTGGAAAACTCAGCAGGACTCTACTCCTCGCACTGAGTACTCCAAGACAGTCCTTTAGAAGGAGTTTGTCTTATTCTTCTTCAACTGGGTGCAGCAAGCTTGACCTTCGTTTGCAGATTGATCTGCTGAAGCTTGCTGCTGGACTGACTGACTGAGCATGCGTCTTTTGGGGTGTGGAGTGTTCGAGCTTTCCTTCCTTTCTTCTACTATTCTGAACACTCTCTTTTCTTCTATTTTCTTTCCACTCTTTCTGCGCTTTTTGTGAGCCTTCTCTCTGTTGAGCTCCTATATCTTCTTTTAGCACTTCTCTCTACGAGCTTGAATATTTTTTATGCTCGTTCTCTTCTCTCTTGCACCCGCTATTCATCAGTCTTCTTCTTATTTATAAATTAGGAAATCTGCCCTTTGAAGGTAGGTCGGTTTCTTAATCTATAAATGCACTGCACTCCTAACATCTTCCAGTTTTTCACTTTCCACGTGTCTTCTTCTGGTTGGCTCCTCTTCTCTTCTCTCTACCGGTAACTTCATGTGTCTACCAGTAACTTTGACTTTCTTCCTATTCTTGTTTTGCAGGTTCCTCCTCTTGCTTTACTCTGGAGCTTCCTTCCCTGGCTTGCTCCTTCAGGTGGCTTGAAGCTTCTGTAGCATACTGTCCTTGCAGTATGCTTTCAGTATGGTCTCCCAGGTAGCTTCCTATCTCGCTGCATTCTGCTTTGGCGAGGTCTCTTCCAGTAGCTTCCTATAGTTATAAGTATCCTTATTAGTTTACCCGATTCTTTTTCACCATTCTCTTCAGTATCCTTCCTTTGACACTTTCTCTATTCTTTTAATCTTCTGCAGTAACCTATCCTAAGATTGGTTATGCTTGTTAGAGTTATTTAAGGTTTTGTCTCATCAAATCTTACTTCAAATGTTTCCAACAATTTTCCCCTTTTTAATGATGACAAAACCTTTGCAGAAGATCAAAAGAGTATAATCACTTCAAGCACAGAAAACAGATGTAATATATAACAATATAAAGCATGCTGTTTTCATTAAATCACATATAAGTCTAAATGAAAGGGCACAAGGAATGAGCATTTTAAAGAACAGAAGTAATTTTATTTAGATAGAATATCTACAATTCAACTCAGTAAACATAGTACAATAAATATCCTATCTAGATATATTCTTTTTTCTTCTTGCTCTTTCCTTTTTTTATTTTCCCTTTACCTTCTTGCGAGCTTCTTTCTCGCTTCTTCCTCTACTATATGGGGCTTGCTCCTAGTCGATTTTTCTCTTTGATCAAGGAGGAGAATCAAAGAAGGTGCGACGGTCACAAGAGCTAGAAGAAAGAAAGGGGATTCAGTCGCAGAAGAATGTGAAGTGGTAGAGAAGCTTAGGCGCAGTAGCTTGCTACAACCTTTCTTCTCGTACTATCTTCACCAACTCCTGTGACTGTCTCTTTCTCCTTACTCTCTTGGACACAGAAGAAAGCCCACCCAATGGACGAGCTTGCATCTTCTTTTCTTCACCTTAGGAAGACTTTTGATCTTCCTGAATCCTTCGCAGTTCTTCCTCCTTTTTGTCATAATCAACAAATAGTTAAAGCTTCGGGGTCACTGGAGCTTCTCTACCACTTCACATTCTTCTGTGACTGTCCCTTTCTCCTTACTCTCTTGGACATAGAAGAAAGCTCACCCAATGGACGAGCTTGCATCTTCTTTTCTTCACCTTAGGAAGAATTTTGATCTTCCTGAATCCTTCGCAGTTCTTCCCCCGTTTTGTCATAATCAACAAAGAGCTAAAGCTCTGGGGTCACTAACTAGAGAGGGATTCCCCCAACTCAACCTCCAGACTTCGAGAGGGATCTTTGGAGCAAGTCCTCAGGCACCCTCGAATTTGAGGTGAGGAAGTAACGCTAGAAGATCAAGTCTTCTGAGAAAGACTTGTTTAGCAAGTGTCAAGCATGAGAGGTGAATATACGTGATTTGGGGTGTACTTGATTGATTATTTGCAGAAAATGTGTTCTTTTGAAGGAATGAAGAGAAGAGTTTCCAACAATCGGGTTCCATGATGCATAGATGATGAGAGAGAGAGAGAGAGAGAGAGAGAGAGGATATATATATATATATATATATATATATATATGCTTAATGAAGAATAAAGAATGCATGTATTTATAGAGTTTAAGATACTCCCTGTTGCAGTTAGATCTTTAAAGATTTCATTGACTGCTTCGCCGTTTTCCAATAAAGTTGTTGACAGTTTCCACAGTTTTTCCTTTTCCTGAGGTGCGTGGTCAACAACTTGTTCTCCACCCTTGAATTCTTCTAATCATACAGCTAAGATCCTTTTTAGGGTTCTGAAAAGGTAGTCTATTTCTGGAAAAGGTGATCCACTTTTTATGCATGCACGTTACTAAAAAGATTTTTTAGTAACTGCTCTAATTTGTAACCTCCAAGTGATCCCTTTGTCCAGTGACCTGATGATAAGTCCTGATTTCTAGTATACTGGTGTCTAGCATCCTGGTTTACAGCAACCTGGTGTTCAGCGATCTAGTATACAACATATTGGCGTTTAGCGTCCTGGTGACCAGCGACCCAGTGTTTAGCGATCTAGTATCCAGCATCTGGTATCTAGCATCCTGATATCTAGCGTCCAGTCATCCAGCGACCTAATTTCCAGTCAGCCTGGTATCTAGCATTCTAATATACAGAGTCCTGTTTTCCAGCGATCTAGTATCCCATGTCCTGGTGTCTAATGTACTTTTGTCAGAACTTTATCTTGTTCTTTAGTATCGATTAGTCCTTCTACCTTTTCTCATGACTTGATGACAAGTACTCTGATGTCTAGTGACCTAGTATCCAGTAGCACGGTGTCTAGTGTCCTGGTGTACAACGACTTGATGTTCAGCGACCTAGTATCCATTCATCTAGTGTCTAGCATCCTGATTTTCAGCATCCTGTTATCCAGCAACCTAGTTTCCCACACTTTGGTCTTTAGTATCCTATAGTCAGAGTTTTGTCATTTTGTCAATGGTTCCCCCTAAATTCAGTAGCCTTTTGTCAGAGGTACCTACAAATTTAAGTTTTCTCAACTCACACAAAGTATGAGTCCTTCATGGTTAATGTTTCTTTCAGGAGCTTAGATTTTCTTTATAGACCATGGTTGCTGTAGCGAAAGTTTAACTCCTTCAAGACTTTTAAAGAGAGAAAAAAATGGTGTGTGCAAGTGTTTTCTTTCTGTATCTCCTTAAACTATAAAAAAGGTAAAGCATGATACTAGTAAGGTAGACTAATTTTCTTTTCCCTTTGGAGTTTTTGTTCTGCTTGATTCCTTTAGGGAATGTCAGTTTGTTGTAAACATTTTCAGCATACCCGTATTTGGGTTTCTCCAAGGATTTGACTCTTTTGCCTCTGAATTACCTTGATTTGTGCTAGAAGTTCCCCCTTACTTTATGAATCTCTTAATTTAGAATGTAGGGTCACTTTTAGCACTATTTCAGGTAACTTTGAGGTTAGCATGATAAGGTGAAGCGTTCTAATATGAAAATAAACGTACATGCTTCCCTTCTTATTTTCAAGTCAAGTGACAACAAATTTTAAGCCTAATATCTTCACTCTATGGAAGATTTTTTTCTTTGGCTTCTTTGATTGTTGGTTAGTCACTTTATTTCCTTAACAGAATAAAACATGAGTAGGACCAATAAATAAAAGCGCAAATTGGAATGAGGTACCTGGTCATGATTTACAAAGAGTAGATCCTCTTTTATCTCTTGCATCTTCCTAGTGAGTGGTCTGATTGATGGAGTGGTCTTACTTCTTTGCTTGACATCCTCCATATCTTCTTTTAGGTTGATTGGTTGCCCGTTGCTGCTTCAATATGGTTCATACTTCTGAGCTTCACTTTGTACCAATTTCTTCTTCATGCTCAGCAACTTAGCCTTTCTTGTTGATCCGTTCCGTGTTGGTCTACTTTGTGATAGGTAGACACTTGCTCCTTTCCGCATTGCTACTGGCTTTGTAGTCCTTTCTTCGAGTAGCTTGCTGTTCACCAGCTTCCTTCTTCTGAACAGCTTTTCTTCACAACACAGCTTGATTTTCTATATCGTTCATAGCTGTTTGTTGTCTTCACATCAATCATATCCTTTTAAACAAAAAGGCTGTGAGTTGATCTATGATGTGAGGGAAAGAGAGAAAGATTTTTCAGAGAGAAATTCTTCACAGATGGGATCTGGATAGATCGCTAAGATCTTTTGTTCATCCATCCGTTCTGATATCACTTGTTGGTATCATATTGACCAGTGAGCTTTGGATGAATAATCCACCTGCTCTGATGCCACTTATTGGTCCCAAAAAGCCTGGTAGTAGGCTTAGAGGGGGGGTGAATAAGCCTACTATATTTTCAAACTTTTCTTTTCCTTGGCTCAATTCTAGGATCAGTAACCTTTTGGGAGGTTACTAATCAGAGTGGTTTGCGGAAGCTTTTCTCTCATTGTAGAGCCAAGTTGGAGATGTGCAGCTTAACATAGAGTTATGCAAGTAAAGCAGTAAGCACACATAGATGCAAGAATATGTAGAGGTTCAAAGGTGGAGTAATCTTTCTACATCCTCTCTGCTTTTCTCAAGAGGGAACCTTTGTTAAGCTAGTTGTTTTACATAGACCTATCTATTACAACTCTCACTTAACAAGTAAGTAGCAAGCCTTCACACAGCTGCTTGCCTACTTCCCCACTGACCTACATAGGATCCTAATCTACCTACCCAGGGTCCTCACTTTCTCTAATAGAAAGTGGAAAACTCAGCAGGACTCTACTCCTCGCACTGAGTACTCCAAGACAGTCCTTTAGAAGGAGTTTATCTTCTTCATCTTCAACTGGGTGCGGCAAGCTTGGCCTTCGTTTGCAGATTGATCTGCTGAAGCTTACTACTGGACTGACTGACTGAGTGTGCGTCTTTTGGGGTGTGAAGTGTTCGAGTTTTCTTCTGCTCTTCTGAACACTCTCTTTTCTTCTATTTCTTCCCTCTCTTTCTGCGCTTTTTGTGAGCCTTCTCTCTGTTGAGCTCTTCTATCTTCTTTTAGCGTTTCTCTCTACGAGCATGAATATTCTGTTGTGCTTGTTCTCTTCTCTCTTGCACCTGCTCTTCGTCAGTCTTTTACTTATTTATAGATTATGAATTCTACCTGTTGAAGGTAGGTAGGTTTCCTAATCTATAAATACACTGCACTCCTGACACATTCCAGCTTTTTGCTTTCCACGTGTCTTCTTTTGGTTGGCTCCTCTTCTCTTCTCTCTACCGGTAACTTCTTGTGTCTACCGGTAACTTTGACTTTCTTCCCATGCCTGCTTTGCAGCTTCCTCCTCTTGCTTCACTCTGGAGCTTCCTTCTCTGGCTTGCTCCTTCAGGTGGCTTGAGGCTTCTGTAGCATGCTGTCCCTTGCAGTATGCTTTCGGCATAGTCTCCCAGTTAGCTTCCTGTCTCGCTGCATTTTGCTTTGGCGAGGTCTCTTCCAGTAGCTTTATGTAGTCATAAGTATGCTTATTAGTTTACCCGATTCTTTTTCACCATTCTCTCCAGTATCCTTCATTTAACACTTTCTCTATTTTTTAATCTTCTGCAGTAACTCTGTTGCAGTAACCTATCCTAAGATTGGTTATGCTTGTTAGAGTTACTTAAGGTTTTGTCTCATCAAAACGTACTTCAAATGTTTCCAATATGAAGCTATCAGGATCTTTCTAGCTTATGCAGCTCACAAGAATCTCACTGTGTATCAAATGGATGTAAAGAGCGTTTTCATGAATGGGATGTTAGTAGAAGAGGTGCATCTAGAACAGCCTACCTGGTTTTGAAGAGAATGCTGACAGGATGGTCTATAGACTAAGAAAAGCTCTTTATGGATTGAAGCAGACACCTAGTCAAAATACCTGCTGGATAATGGATTCAAGTAGGGCAAGGTGGATAAGACCCTATTCAGGGTCCAGGATGAAGATAACATTTTGCATGTCCAAATTTATATAGATCACATCATCTTTGGATCAACCAACAAAGAGCTATGTAGGAAGTTCTTCGACCTGATGCAATCCAAATTTGAGACGAGTATGATGGGAGAACCAAGTTTCTTCCTTGATTGCAAGTCAGGCAGCTTGATCAAGGAACCTTCATAAATCAAATGAAGTATACAAAAGAGCTCATAAAGAAATTTGGAATGTAGAACGCAAGGACAGTAAGCATTCCAATGCCAACGTCAGGAAGCTTGGACAAAGACGAAGAAGAAAAATCAGTTGACATCACCAAGTATAGGAGGTTAATTGGGTCACTGCTCTACCTCACAGCAAGCAGACCAGACATTATGTTTGCAGTTAGAATGTGTGCGAGATATCAAGTCGCTCCCAAGGAGTCTCACCTCACAGCGGCAAAAAGGATTGTCAGATACATAAAGGGAAACCAAGAAGTAGGATTGTGATACCCTATAGATGGAGGAATCAAACTAATTGGGTATACTGATTCTGATTTTGCAGGTTGCAAAATTGATAGGAAAAGTACCAGTGGAACCTGCTAAATGTTTGGGAATTACCTTGTATCCTGGTTCTGCAGGAAGCAAACTTCTATAGCCACCTCTACAGCCGAAGCTGAATATGTTGCTGCAGGAAGCTGCTGTGCACAAATTCTATGGATTCAATAACAGCTTCGAGACTACGATAACATCGAAAAGGAAACTCCGATCATGTGTGACAACACAAGCGCAATAGCAATTACACACAACCCTATTTTTCACTCAAGAACAAAGCACATCAATATTCAACATCACTTCATCAGAGATCATGTGGAAAAGGACATCTCACTGAAGAAGATTCACACTGACCAACAGCTAGCTGATATATTAACAAATCTTTTTTGTGAATCAAGATTTTCTTATCTAAGAAATGAATTGGGTATCATTAAGTTAAGCTAACTTCCTCTAATAAACTCTTATTAAGTGTCCTAAAGCTTAGGGGGAAACTAAGAAGCCTTGGAAAAATGTGAAATTTTGAAGCTTAAAAGGAGTCAAGAAAGGATACTGAGAGAGGTCCCTGCCAAAAGGTCCCAGATGTAGACTGCTGACCAAGCTCACTGAAAGACACATCAGTATATGTCATCTGGAAAAGTAATCATCACAAATGAACCCACAAAGTGCATGATCAGAAGAAACTATCAATCCCAAGACGTGGCGCATTAAATCCGGACAAGTTACCCAATAAAAGACGGTGATTTTTGTAAATAAGCCCCTCAAAAAGTGAATCAGCCCATTAAATGCCAGGAGCCTCAGCCGCAGGATGATAAATCATTCAAATTCTGAATTGATCTAAGCCCTTGATCAAAACATATGGAGTTTTACTATAAATAGGAATTTTACACTTGATCAAAATCTTTTACGCTCTCATATCTTTAACACTCAAAGTTTTCTGCCAGCAGTAACCTAGCAATCTCTTCGTACTCTATCTGTGCTCTTTGCAGAAACTCTCTTTCCCTCCTACTACTCAAATGGCACCCAAAAACTCACAAGTTATGGATGGTCGTCTCGTTGACAAGAAGATCTTACTGAAGGCCATCAAAGATGAAGGCCACTCCATTGACCTCATACAGATGATCCTGAACAACCTTAATGCAGGTATGCATTTTCAAGATTCATTGAAGGATTCCAAGTGACTAAGATGTACAGGTGCTGACTATTTTTGATGTGTAGGATGTGAAGTATATTTTAGTTAGCGTGACATGTACAGGTTTGAACTATCAACCAGTTAGTATTAAAACTAGTTTTGACGTATGATATTAGTATGCACCTTTGATGCTTTGAATCATTTAGTTTACTACATTTTGCGTACTTTAAGTAGACAACTCAGTGTATATACGTTTAACTTGCCAGGAAATTAATTGAAATGTCTATGCTTTTTTTATCTTGTTAACATTTTCATTATAAGTATTATAGACTTTTTGTAATAATATGCAGCAATTAGACATCAATGTATTGGGAAAAGAGAGCAGATTAAACATGTTGTTAAATATATTGCAAAATAGTTTATAATAACAACAGAGCTTCAATGTTGTCATTTACACTTAAGACAACAGATTTTCACAGTTGCATATATGTTGTTTTTAGATATGACAATTGTTATTCTCTGTTATCTATGACCGATGTAATAGATTAAAAGCTTAATCTTCGGAACAATTAAAAACACCCCAAAAACAATAACAACAATGAATATCAGTTGTCGCATAACAAACAATATCAGTTGTCCGCATAACAAACAACAATAAATATTACCTGTTGCGGATATGTTGTCGTTTTTGGAAACGACAACAGATAAAATATGTTGTCTATTATAATCACAATAGATGGTAAGGCTAATAATTCTAAAAATTTACAACACTCTAGATAATATAACAACAGTGAATATCAGTTGTCCTTATACAAAACCACAATAGATTTTACATGTTGCAAATCTGTTGTTGTTTCTACAAAGAACAACAGATAATCTCAGTTGTCTATTAGCGACTTTTTACAACACCACCATAGACATCAGATATTTTTTCACTTAGACAACAGATATCTCAGTTGTCTATTAGCGTATTCACCAATCAAAGGTGTGGGGTTTCTGCTCGCACTACAGGGAACCCTATTGCGAGGACCTTGTCAGACACTTCTATACCAACGCAGAGGTGTCTAAGGACAAGACGAAGATCGTGTCCAAGATAGGAAAGAAGATGGTCGAACTAACTACAAGTCTCCTAGGAAAGATCTTTCAGCTTCCCACTGAAGGGATGAATGGCAGTGACTTGGCCACCTATGGAGAGGAGATGGTGGAAGACTACTGGAAGAGATTCACAGGCTCCGAAGATCTGTTAACTCTGAACAAGAGTTGCAACAAAAGCTCTTCCAGGTGGAGTATCAGATGCTTAATGACATCTGCTGTCACATCATCGAGAATCGGTCCGGTTCCTTCGAAAAATGTACCATACTCTGGTACAGGATGATGATGGCACTAATGGAGCCGGAGGATGTGAACTAGGCTGAGTATATCTTCAACAGACTCAAGGAGGAGGTGGAGAAGAAGGTTGGCAAGCCAACTTATGAACTCGTGATCAACACAATTTTATGGTATACTGGTCATGACCTGTCAAAGGGTAAGCCCATTCTAAAGGGCAAGTTCATAGGATATGGCAGAATCTTTGCCAAGAGAGGAACCAGTGTCTCCCCAGTAACAAGGAAGGTTACTGAGGTGAAAGAGAAGGAGACTCAGAAAGAAGTAGTACAAGAAAGCACGTCGGAGGGGGAAGCCTCGGTGGCTACTGCTTCTCTACCTAAGAAGGAGAAAAAGGTGAGTGTAAGAGTGAGGGTGAAACAAGCTGTAAAGAGGAAACTGAGAATCTCCGATGATGAAGCATCCCCACCACCATCACCTGTGTTTATGCTTCCTACTCTCGCGAGCAAGGGAAAGGATGCTGAATCAGAGATTCTGACTACTGTGCAGGCGGAGGTAGTTGTGTAGAAAGTCACTGCTCAACTAAAGGAGCAGTTAGGATTGGAGGAAGAGGAAGCTGCTAAGGACTCTGATGATGAGTTTGTTCTGGATATAGCCAAGATGAAAACAGAGTTCAAGAAGTAGTGGGATAGGTTTATGGCGTGGTAGAACTACAGGCACCTTCCCTACCAGGATCTCATTCAGTGGTCTGACTTGGTTGAAGATGAAGAGTGGGCACTGAACTAGGTAGAGGTGTCTGATATTAAGGAGGAAAAGGTGCTGGATTCCAGATTCCTAAATGGTCTACAGAGGAGAAAGTGGAAGGACTTTCAGGAAAATTTTGAGGCAGAAATGCGACTAGCTGCGATGTTTGAAAGGAAGAAGCAAGCCGCACCTCTTGTACTACCACCACCTTCCCCCAAGGACGATGAATAGGAAGAAGCCCATCAAGCAACCTGATTTCTTCAAGGATGATGTAATCTTGGAGGCGGCTGCTCATCAGGTTAAAGCTAGCAATGACGTGGGCTTCGCAGAAAAGTAGGCAGAGGCGTTTGAAGTGGATGAAGCTGAGGAAAGGATGCTGAAACAGGCCTTAGATGCCAGTCTGGTGGAAACGAGGATGAGGCATAGGCCCCTGCCTATCTAGCCAGGTGAAGGTTCCTCCTGCAGAACAACAACATCTGAGCAACCTCTAGTTGTTCAACCTATTAGTCAGAGGATTCCTTCACCACCAACATCCAGAGAAGAATCCAGTGGGGCATTCAGTCAGCTGGTGGACATTAAGACCCTTTCTGATGAGGAGGTGGAAGGCTCAGATGTCGCAGGAACCATCATTGTTCTTCAGGATGCTCTTCCCATCCCCGAAAATGTTGAAACGCCAACGATGGAGCCACCAACTACTCCGAAGGCTGAAAAGTTGGAAGTCCTTGCGGTTGCTGCGATCCTAGAAGAAACACTTGAAGAAGCAACTGCTGAATAAGCAACCTCTATGCCAGTACCTTCAGATGATCAGGCACCAATGAAGATTGATCAAACGACTGAGGAAATTATTCCGATGGAGATGGAAGGAGTAACTTATAAGGATCTTGCGAATCATAGAGAGATGATTGCACAGGAGGCCACAACAGAATAGACTGCTAACATAGAGCCTACTATTGAAGAAAGTCCAGTGGTACAGGTAACTCCAACAAAGCCTACTACTGAAGAGGCTGCTCCTAAAGAGCCTATTGTTGAGGAGTCTACTAACTTAGAGACTTCAATGAAACAGAAAGAAGTTGAAGAGTCGTCCTTAGAGAAAGGGCCTTCTGAAGAAGAAGTAAGAAGGATGCAGGCCTGGAAGGGAGATGTTCCTCAGGATGCAATAAGAGCTAATGATGAGGAGGATATTGATGAATGAATGTCTAGCTCCTCCAACAGCGATGATGGTTCATCAGTGAACAGGGTGCAACCGTAGCCGAAAAATCCAAAACACTAACTCCTTCTCTTTTTGTGCAGGCTGCTGAAGAGAAATCTATAGACAATGTGTTCAAGGCAGTGGAAAAGGTTGGCAAGTCTATAACCAAGGCTAGCCATCAAATGAGAGCTGAGGCAAAGAAGGACATGTTTAAAGCTTTCTTCCTAGTTGACACTCTCAATGCAACCTTGGCATAGCTTCAAACGACTATCAATTCCCTGAACCCATCCACTGACCTTGTCGATGCCATCAAAAGCCTAAACAAAAAACTCAACAAATAAGAGAAGAAGTTACTGGAGGTAGAGCTTGAGCAGTAGCAGCAAATCTTAGAGGATCATACTGACATCCTAACTAGTATGCATTCAATGATAAGGTTTGGAGTATGCTCGGCTTATGATGCTGACAAATAGGAGGAAGATGCAGTAAAGAGGATCGAGCAAAGGAAGCAACATGATCCTTCTTCTTGCAGGCAACTAGCTATTCTGCCAAGGAAGAATTTAAGAGGAGATGGAGGAGGCTATGGAGAAAGCTCCAGAGGATAACCAGATAGCAGCTCAACTAAAAGGAAATCTGATGCTATCTCGGCAGTACATCCTGGTCTTCGTAGAGGAGTAGATGAAAGGGAGGAGAAGAGGAGAAAAGTGGAGGAACTGTTCTAAACGTCAGATGCTCACATTGAGGAGATGATAAAAGAAAGCCTTTCACACCTATACCGTTCCCAGAAGCAACCTGACTTGGAAGCTCTTACAGCAGATGAGAAGCATGCACCGAAATCACTGCTCACCTTCCTAGATGGAAGTCCGGATATTCGAAGCCCCAAATTCTAAGTACAGGGAACTTCCTGAAATCGATTTGCCTACTACTCACTGTCCAACCTTCCTACAGATCGATACCTACCTGAATTACTATATCAAGCTGTGCAGGGAGTCCACCTATATTAAAGAAAGAACTCATCATGAGGGACTCCAATGTTTCAAGGACCTTGCCAGCAGAGGTGTGCTTCCACTTCAAATAAAACTAAAAGGCCGCCGCATGAATAGAGGATAAGTCATTCCCTTCGGTGAGGACTTTTGGTTGAGGTACGATGAAACTCCTGAGATAAAAAAGGGTAATAGAGCCAACATATCAGGAATCCTTACTGAACTGGTGGAAGGGTTCTCGTAATGAAAGAAGACAAAGAGCAACATGGTTAAAAATACCCTGAAGCTTCTATCTCCTATTTTCTGCTTACTACTTTCTATGCTCACCTTTGTATCTTTTGCTTGTTTGTGTTGATACATTGCTCTGATATCTCTAAAGTTTTATCAACTCAATAAAACTATCAGTATGTTCTGAAAAACACACTACTTGTGAACTCATGCTTAGTTCTACTCTGGTACCTTACTGATTTATATACATATATCTCGCTGATCACTTTCTGATAAAGTACAAGCTTATGTTCTAAAATAGAATCTGATAAGTCTTTGATCCTTTTAAAGGAGTTTTATCATCATCAAAAAGGTGGAAATTGTAAGGAACATTGTATAGATTTTGATGAAGACAAACATGTAATAGATTAGGGCTTAGGATCCTATGTATTTAGATTTTGTTGTAAAATTCTCTAAGTATAGGATCAGGAGACTTGATGATTAAGACTGGAGCGTGAGGGCCTTGCTGCATAAAACCTTAAAATGATTTAAGTATAAGTCTCTGTAGCAGGCTGCTTGAAAATGATACTGGACGCTCACTACACAAGGATGCTGAGTTTACTAGCTGAACAAGAGACAAGTAAGCTAAAGACGACTAAAGAACCAGGAAGCATCAGCAACCTGTTCGGAAGCAGTTACCTCAAAATACATGTACGAGGTTTATGTTAAGGCACAGCCGCAAACTCATCCAATCCAAAGATGCCACATAATAAAGCAAAAAGGAAGTCTGAAGATATGTCAGATTGGGTATGACTACTGTAGCAACAGATACGTACGATCTCAACAACCTCATACGAGCAAATCAGAATGAGCCACGTTGCCCCATGCATACTGCGAGAAGGAAGCTCTCTCTCCAACAGCCAGATTTCTAATCGCCAATAAATAATTGAAGAACTGGACTTGAAAAACACTGGAAAACTGAAACTCTTGTAATCAAAGCACTCAAGCTATCCAACGCACTATCTTTCCATCACTAGTAGTTTCAATGTCCAGTCTATTACATCAAGTATACTCTATCTATAGAGCTATCTACACAAAAGCTTGATGCCTGTGTTGTTGAAGAAAATACCTTATTTACTTTCGTAGACTGTTAGAGTTGCGTTCTTACTAAAAAGAACAAGAGCTCTGTGTGGGCTAGCTGAGTTTGGTCACTGTGCAGTAACCCTGTGTGGGACAGACTGACAGTTCTTGTTAAGTTTAGGTTGTCTAAGCGAGGCTTGTGTGAATCAACCCTTATACTTAACAAAGTTCCTCCTTGAGAATGAGTAAAGAGGACATAGAGGGATTACTCCACCCTTGAACCTCTATAAATCGCTGTGTTTGTTTTTGATATGTCTTACTGCTTCTCTTATTCTTATTCTTGCTTATCTACTATAAAGCTGCTGCATATATCTCTCAAGCATATCAATCGTTTTCCAAAAAGAAGCTTTGTTCAAAAAGAACTTCCGATGTGGATAAAACTCTTTTTGTCTAAGTTCACTGAAGGTAACTGCTCAAGCAGTAACCTCCAGGACAGTAAGCTCTTCAAGCTTCCTACCTGGGTGACTTATCTTTCGTTTTTAAAGAAAAAGTTTGAAAATTGAGTAGGCTTATTCACCCCCCTCTAAGCCTACTACCACTTAGGGACCAACATCACAAGAAGTGAGCTTAGAGAATAGAAGTTATTTTTATTGAGATAAAGAGATCTACAGTACAACGCAGGTAAGCAAAGTACATTGTAAATATTCTATCCTTAGCTTGCTACTAGCTTTAATCTTCTATCTGGCTTCTTCCTCTTCCATGTGAGTTCTTGCTTCCAATTGATTTTCCTCTTTGATTCTGAAGGGTTGAGAGTTTTTAGGGAGAGAAGTTTGATGAGAGAGAGAGATGTGATCGGAGGGGAAAGTGAAAAAGCAGAAGAACCCAGGCACAGTAGCTTGCTATAGCCTTTATTTCTTGTTCTAACCTCACCAACTTCTCTGACTTACTTTCTTCTCATTTTCTTCTGAGCAGAAGAGAATCATTCTCATGGAAGGGCTGGAATCTTCTCTCCTCCCCCTTTGGAAGACTTTTGATCTTCCATGATCCTTCGCAGTTTCTTCCTCATTTTTGTCATCATCATCGAGCTGAAGCTCTAGGGTTACTGGAGAGGGATCCTTCTCTCGATCCTCCGGCCTCTTAGAGAAGAACTTGAGTGCAAGTCCTTCGGCACACTCAAGATTTAAGGTGAGGGCAATAAGCTAGAAGATCGGCTCTTCTAAGAAGGCTCTGCTTAGCAATAGTTGTATGGTAAATTTTCATGATTTGAGATGTACTTGGTTGATTATTTGAAGAGAGCTTGCTGCTAAGAAAGAATGAAGATGGTGATTTCCAGCAATCGGGTGCCATGCTGGTTAAAGGTATGCATATATAAAGACACATAAAGGGTGCATGTATATATAGAATTTGAAGTACTCCCTGTATTGATTGATCTATTTTGATCGTACAATTGAGATTAGATCTTCAAAGATCTCATTAACTACTTCAGAGTGACTGAGCTTTCTACTCTTCCATACTTCTCACTTTTCTTCTTCCCATTTTCTGCTCTCTAAACACTCTGCTCTTTGCTTGATTTCTTCTACGCTCTCTCACGCATTGCACTCTCTTCGTCTAGTCTTCAGTTTCTTCTATTTATAGATTAGGAAATATGTCTGTTGAAGAATGGCAAGTTCCCAAGCATTTAATACGCTGATCCTTGCAGTTCTTTTCTGATCCTCATAGTACGATTGCATTCAATGCACCCGCTCTTCTTAGATACGCATCAGCTTTGTACTTTACATGTGTCTTCCTTTGATTAGCTTCAACCCCTTTCTTTCTACAGGTAACATTCAGCTTCCTTCTCGTACATGCTTTGTGAAGTGGCTAGAGTTTCTTGTAGTTTGCTGCTTTGCAATATACTTGATGTGGTCTTTTTAGGTAGCTTCCTGTAGTAAGCAGTATTCTTTTGTTTACCTAGTCTTCTTCATCATTCTCTACAGTGACTTCCCTTTGAAGTATTATCTGAAGCATCTTCTTGTAACGATCTTCCTGCAGTAACCTTATAAGATAGAGATAGAATATGCCGATTACTTTGAAGGTTACTTTTCTAAGGTTTTTTTCACATCAAAACGTATTCATATATATCCTAACACAGTATTTCCTTCCCTCTTAGCTTGTTTCTAGCTTGAATCTTGTATCTGGCTTCTCCCTCTTTTGTGCAAGTTCTTATCCCAATTAATTCTTCTCTTTGATTCTGGAGAGATGAGAGTTTTAGGGATAGAGGTTTGATGGGAGAGAAAGAGATTTGCTTGGAGGGTTAAGTGAAGAGAGAAAGAGCGTAGGCGCAATAGCTTGTTATTTTCTTTCTCTCTTCGTCTAATCTCACCAACTCCTCCGACTATTTCTCCTTCTCATTCTCTTCTAAGCAGAAGAATCCTTCCTATAGAAGGGATGGATTCTTCTCTCCTCTCCCTTTGTAAGATTTTGATCTTCAATGATCCTTCACAGTTTTGTTCGTCCTTTCTGTCATCATCATCGAGCTAAAGCTCTGGGGTTACTGGAGAGGGATCCTTCTCTCGATCCTCCACACAAGACCTGTTGATCTTTCATGTATCCTCTGGTTTCATAAAGAAGAACTTGGATGCAAGTTCTTCAGCACTCTCGGATTTGAGGTGAGGGCAGTAAGCTAAAAGATCGGATCTTCTGAGAAAGCTCTGTATAGCTACAGTTGTATCTTTGGGGTGACCCTCCATAATTTGAATCGTGCTTGGTTGCTTCTTTGAAGAATATGTGCTACTTAGAGAGAATGAAGGGGATAATTTCCAGCAATCGGGTGGTATATTTGTTAAGGATATATATATGAAGACATATAACGCGGTGTAAATATATAGAGTTTGAAGTACTCCCTGTTTTTGAAAGGTTTGTTAATCGTATGGTTGTGAGATTAGATCTTCAAAATCATCATTAACTTCTTCACCGGTTTTCAATAAAGTTGGTGGCAATTTCTAGAGCTTTACGTCTTTTCACCGCTTAGTGAAGTGATTGCTATGTTGTACGGTCGAGATTTGATTTTTCATCTCTAGATTCTCTTGATCGCACGACTGAGATTCTGGGTGCGAGATTTCAGTAATTGAAAAGGTGGTCTACTTTTAATGCTCACACGTTACTGACTGGATTAACTTTTCGGTAACTGATGATTTGAGTGGTAGGGGTGTAAACTACCAGTGACCTCCTTTCCAAAACTTGATAACAAGTGACTTGGTGTCCTAGTGACCTAGTATCCAGCAACCTGGTGTCTAGCGACCTCGTATCCAGCGTCCTGGTGTCCAACGACTTATTATCCAGCAACCTGGTGTCTAGAGACCTGTTATCCAGCGACCTGGTGTCCAGCGACCTGGTGTCTAGCGACCTGTTGTCAGAACTTCATTTGCCATTCCAAAATATTTTCAAGACTTTCCCCCTAGATCCAGTAGTCTATTATCCGGGATGCAGTGATCTCTAGAATTCTTTTAGAATTTTCAGCTTTCTGCGGCAATCACATCTTGCTTCTGTTGTTTGGGTTGCCCTTGGTGTCTGCTTCCTGTTGATTTTGCAGACATGCTCTTGGAACTTGCTTTAGTCCATGTAAGACTTTCTTGAGCCTATAGATTCTCTTCTCAGGTGTTCAACACCTGAAGGTTTCTACTTGTAGCCTTTTTCTACCAAAAGGCCTTTGAGAAATGAACTTTTATATCCATTTGATATTCAACAAAGTCCTTAAGTGCTTCCTAGGCTAAGAACATTATGATTTCCTCAAGCCTTGTTGTCCGAATTATCTTGCCCTTACTTCCTCATTCGTCATATGTTTGAAGCAGTTGCTGTTGATATATCACTCTCCAATATAGCTTTATGTCGAAGGTACCTACAAAACAAATATTCTTTTATAGGTACCCATATTTGTATGGGTCCTTTTGGGTTAGTTTTTTTTTTAGGAACCCAAACATTCCTTACAACTATCGGTTGCTGTAGTACTTGTTTGTTCCTTCAAGATTTCTGCTAGTATGCATAGGACAATGTCGAGGTTGGGTTTGTTTGCAGGTGTTTTCTTACTGTACCTTTCCGGAGTATGAACTCATTTAGATTTCGACAAGAAGGTTTTGATACAGGTAAGGTAGAAGGTTTACTTTCCCTTTCATGGTTTTGATACGCATCAGCTTTGTACTTGACATGTGTCTTCATTTGATTGGCTCCAATACTTTTCTTTTTACTGGTAACTTCAACTTTCTTCTTGTACTTGCGTTGATTCCTTATTGTATTCAGCTTTGTCAAGTAACCGAAGCTTCTGTAGGTTGCTGATTTGTCGTATGATTGTTGTGGGCTTCTTCAGGTAGCTTTCTGCAGTAAGCAGTATCCCTTTAGTTTACCAGTCTTCTTTATCTTTCTCGGCAGTATCCTTTCTATGAAGCATTCTCTGAAGTATCCTTTTTGCAATGACCTTCCTATAGTAACCTTCCTGCAGTAACCTTATAAGACATAGAGATTATACATATTATTGAAGGTTGTTTTTCTAAGGTTTTTGTCTCATCAAAACATACTTAATTAATTCCTAACACAATTTATGAATATTAGTAAATACATGATAAATAAAAATTCAAAACAATAATAATAAGGAATATTATGTTTGGTGCAAAAAAATAATGGAGACTGCAGGAGTAACAATTATTATATTAAAATAGCGCAAACACTATTTTATAACGCACTGCTGGAGATGCCAAGACGTACAAACAAACTAAACTGTTTTAAAAGATGCATTCTAACTAAATTTATAATTAACAAAATAAAAAAATTGAGTTTTAGCTATGGTAATTAAAAAATGCACTCTAAGTGAAAATTATAATTAGCAGAATAAAAAATCCGTGTTTTGGCTATAGTAGTAAAAAATGCATTCTAAGTAAAAGTTATGATTAAGAAAAGTAAAAGTATGGGGTTTTGCCAGGATAGTAAAAAATGCATTTTAAGTAAAAACATATATATGAAAATCAGGGTTAACTCCATGACAAATATCTTTAAATAAGGGATTTGAAATTCATGGTATCAAATCCATCGATGGTCTTCGGATGAATGTGGATTTGAAATCCACTAATTTCAAATTTTGGATTTTAAATCACTCTATATCCAAATGGAACATTTACAATGTGGCCATTTAAGTCTAAAACCACAAATCACTACCTCAAATTTCTTAAATTTCGTAAATGGTTGAGCCATTCAAGCTTAGATTGTTCATGTGGATGCCTGAAATTTGAATAATATCATCGTCATACTAGCTTTGAATTGTTGAGAAGTTGAAATCTCCCTACACATCACCATAAAATAACATCATTTCTCACTTAATTTTTGTAGAAGGGAAAATTCCTAGCTAAAATATCAAATTCTAGCTAGAGAATGTTATATTAGGATTCCTAAATTAAAAATCGGACTTCACATCACTAATTGAGACCCGAATGTTTCCTACCACCTACGAAATTGTAACAAATTGGAAGAAAAATAATTTAAAAACTCCTAACACCATAATTTATAATAAAAATAAGATCTTATTTATAATTTTCTACAAAACATTTTTGAAAAGCTTATAGCCACTCAAACACTAAACAAGATGGAATACAATATCTTTCACTTTCATTGTGACCTTTCCATGAAAATTTCCAGCCTCCAACCTGGGAGCATAACATCAACATGCATGCTCCTTACAGTTGGAAGATTCATTAAGAATATTTACCATCAACTTCACTAGTCTACTCATCAAATCTGATTCTGAAAATGATTGAAACCCTAGCTAAAATTTGTCAATTCATTTGGTCGAAATACAAAAAATTACATGAGACCGACTTGTATAGATATAATTATGAGATAATAAAGTCCTACTACCCACAAATCAAACTAATTTTCATGAGTCAAGCATAATTCTCAATTTCGTGGATTATGAATTAACCTGTCAAGCTCACAAATACTGGTTTTATACTCAAGATAAAAAGCTATTTAGATCCACTTTCTATTTCCCTTTTTATCTCATTCCCTTATCACATATTCCATTCAAACAATTGGTCATAAAAAAGAGAGTACAAAAAGGATTTTATCTGATTAAAATTGAGAATTCTTATCATAAATATTAGCGTCAACTTAACATGAATGTCAGCTCTTTTCCTTCTCAATAAAACCCTGAAATTCCAGATGCTTCTAATTTAGTTTGAAAAAGATTTTCCAAAATAAATTGTCTATTGAAAATAAAAGGTCAAATTGTGACTTCCAAGATGTGATATGAATTAACTTCAATTCATCACCAGTCAAATTAAGCACATTGTTAGTTAATGTCTTTTCAACTTATTCCCTAATTAACATCACATGTAAAAAGATGGTCGAAGAGAATCCCTCATCTTTGACAGAATTTCTATTTATCCCATCTCATCATGTATAATTTTAATAATTGTAGAAAGATGCAAGTTTGGTCTAGTAACAAATGAGTTTGATCAAATATATAGGACCCATTGCATCTTGGAATAAATTTATAAGAAATTTAGTTCCAAATAGTCCAATTTGCTTGAATTAATTGTCATGAGTAGAAAATGCAACTACGTACAAAATCACATATTTATGAGTTCTGGTCAATTTCGAGATGGGAATTTAAGTTCTCGTAAAAATAGTAATGGAACTACGAAAAATATAATATTTTTTAACGAGTGAGTCTTGTGTGAGACCGTCTCACGAATCATGTCATGTGAGACGGGTCAACACACAATTCACACATAAATTAATGAATATGAGTTTGATGCATGGGTAAAAAAGATTTCGTCTCGCAGAAATTACTCATGAAACCGTCTCACATGAGTTTTTATGTTATTTATGTTTTTCACCTAATAAGGTGGTCTGAGTTTTTGACAAGAAGTTCATGAATATGAGAAAATCTCCCTTACACTAATTACAAGAATCTATGTTTGTGCAACAGGTCATCTGACCAGGATCCACAACTCGGATTCATGCCTTTTTTCTTGTCCTCACCTTTATGTTATATCAGTTGTACATTTATATTATGTTAGTTATATTTTTATATATCCAGATTTCATATGCTTAGTGCAATATTTTAATTTTTTTTTTAAAACACTACTTATGCTATGTTAATCACAGTCCTGCTACCCTACCAACCGTGAGCACATTAATATGTATCCACCGTTGATGTGTCAAATATCCAGTATATCAATTAATTTCATTTTTCATAGGACGAGGGGATGAGATCATTACACGTCAGTGGTGAACATATTAAGAGCTTTCCATCGTGTGCATTTTAGCATTTTCTATGTTAGTCATACATTTTTATACAAATATCATACCTTAATGTAAATTCTTAACTTAAACAAAACTCTAATTTCAGCACAATTTATACATGTATATTTTTATCTGATATTATTCATACCTTTATAAAGTATTACTTATACCTTTATATCAACGTATTAATCATATAATCTTTATGTAATATATAAAAGTACAACTAACATAACTGAAAAATATGACTCACATAACAAAAATTTATTAAAGGTATAATGAGTTATTTAAAAAGTATGCTAAGGTACAAATAAAAACCATAAATGTATAACTAACATGACATAAAGGTAGAACTAACACACCATAAAGGTGCAACACTTGTGAGTGAATTGAATGGGTTAGGATACACCCACCAGATGTTGGGAACACATAGGAGCGCATGAGATGTACATGGAAACACGTTTTTGAACGCGTGTACCGAATGTCGGTGTAAATGAATCCTAATTCCATGCACCAAGTATATATAAGTTTTTGTCCATGAAAATTAAAAGATATAAGAGTACTATACTGCCAAAAAAAATTTCACATTCCCGCAGTTTTGTGGTCAAATTTACATGTTTTATTTTAAACAATAACTCATGTGAGATAATCTCACAAATAATTTATGTAATATAAATCCCTATTGTTCATAACTGAATCTATTTCATTAATTCTTATATGAATTATTAAGTATAAGTGTTAGAACATATTTAAGTATGTTTCGATGAGACAAAACCATAAAGAATAGTAACCCTCGTTCTATAAGCATAATCTATCTTGTAAGGTTACTACAACGAGGTTACTGCAGAAAGATACGACAGAGAAAGCTTCGGAGGAAGGATACTGAAGAGAATGGTGAAAGGAATCTGGTAGACTAAAAAGGATATTGCTTAATGCAGGAAGCTACCTGGAAGAGATTATGCTTAAGCATACTGCAAAACAGCAAGCTACCGAAAACTCAAGCTACCTGACAGAAACCTACCTAGAAGAGACCATGTCAAAGCATACTACAAAGCAGCAATCTACAGAAGCTTCAAGCCGTCTGACAGAACGAGGCCAAGAAGGAAGCTACAAAGCAAGCATGGGAAGGAAGTTAGAAGTTACCGGTAGAGAGAAGAGGAATAGAACCAATCAAGTGAAGACACGTGGAAAGTGAAAAGCTGGCGTGTATCAGACGGAATGTGGCGCATTTGATGATGGAAACCTACCCACCTTCAACGGGCAGATTTCCTAATCTATACATAAAAGAAAACTGAAGACTAAGAAGAAGAGAGAAGAGAAGAGCGCAAGAGAGAGCGTAGAAGAGATAGCGCAGAAAAGAAAAGAAGAAGACAATGCGCACGAAATAGCGTAGAAAAGAGGGGAAAGACCATATAGAAGAAAAGAGAGAAAAGTGGGGAAATAAAGAAGAAGTGAGAAAAGAGAAGCTCAAACACTCCACACCCCAGAAAATGCTAGAATGCTCAATCACTCAGTCCTGCAGCAAGCTACAGTAAAGCAACCTGCAAAAGAAGCAAAAGCTTGCTGCATCCAGTTGAAGAAGAAGACAAACCTCTTACTAAGTTATTCGCTTTCTGTAGAAGAAAGTAAGGATCCTGAGTAGGTCGGGTAGGATCTTGTGTGGGTTAGTTAGGAGTGTAGGTAAGCAGCAGTGAGCAACCATGAGTAGGCTTGCTTGTTACTTGTTAAGTTTGTGTTGTAATAGATAGGGCTATGTAAATCAACAAGTTTAACAAATGTTCCCTCTTGAGAAGAGGCAGAAAGGATGTAGAAGGATTACTCCACCTTCGAACCTATGTAAATCAACAAGTTTAATAAATGTTCCCTCTTGAGAAGAGGCAGAGAGGATGTAGAAGGATTACTCCACCTTCGAACCTCTGTATATCTATGTGTTTGTTTATGCTTACTGGTCTATCTGCATATCTTATGTTAGATGCATGTCTTCCATATTTGGTCTTTTAATGAGAGGAAGCTTCCGCAATATAACTGTGATAAGTAACCTCCCAAAAGGTTACTGCCTCTTGACCTAAGCCTTCTAATGTGAAGAAAAGTTTGAAAATTGAGTAGGCTTATTCACCTCCCCTCCCCTCTAAGCCTACTACCGTTTGAGACCAACAAGTGGTTTCAGAGTAGGTTGGATGACATGTCTGATCTAACTGATCTATCCAGATCCAATCTTTGAAAAATATATATCTCTCTCTCCCTTACAAGCGCCACATGTCGTTCTTAAAAATTGTAACTGATATGAAGACAACAAGCAGCTAAGAAGAACCTTGAAGAACTGGCTGAGTTGTGGAGAAAAGTTGCTCAGGAGCAGGAAGCTGGTGAACAGCAAGCTATGATCGAGGAACAGGCTGCTAAGCAGGAAGATGTGCATAAGGAGCAAGCTTCTAGTTAATGAAGAGCAGACTAACAAGTGAAGCAGGTTGCTGAGCATGAAGATGGAAGCTAGTACAAAGCAAAGCTGGGAATATGGACCATACTAGAACCTCTAGACGACAGCGATGAACAGACAAGTAACCTTGAGAGAAAGTGCTGAAAAAGTCAAGCAAAGGAGTATGTTGGTCCCAAAACTGTTGTAGGTAGGCTTAGAGGGGGGGTGAATAAGCCTACTATATCTTCAAACTTTTCTTCTATCTCTATCGGCTCATTTCCAATATCAGTAACCTTTTGGGAGGTTACTGATTAGAGTTGTTTGAGGAAGCTTATTACAGAGCCTAGTAGAAGATGTGCATCTTTTCAGAGAGAATACATGTATGCATGTAGTGCAGTAAGCAGATAAAGACTGCAAGGATGTATAGAGGTTCAAAGGTGGAGTAATCCTTCTACGTCCTCTCTTCCTCCACTCAGGAGGGAATATTGGTTAAGTTGGTTGATTTACATAGCCCTATCTATTACAACCCACCCTTAACAAATAAGTAGCAAGCCTTCACACAGATGCTTATCTATTTTCCCTTTACCCACACAGGATCCTACACTACCCACCCAGGGTCCTCACTTTCTCTCCTAGAAAGTGGTAAACTCAGCATGATATTACTCCTCGCACTGAGTACTCCGAGACAACCTTTTAGAGAAGTTTATCTCCTTCTTCTTCAACTGGGTGCAGCAAGCTTGGCCTCCGTTTGCAGACTGATCTGCTGAAGCTTGTTGCTTGACTGGTAGACTGAGTATGCGTCTTCACTTAGGGTATAGAGTGTTCGAGCTCTTCTTCTTGTCATCTGCTCTATTTGAACACTCTTTTCTCTGAGACATCTCCCTCTTTCTGCGCTTCTCTCTTTTGAGCTCTTCTCTCTTTATTTGCGCTTCGCTCTGTGAGCTTAGATATTCTGATGTGCTCACTTCCTCTCTCTTTACACGCCTTTGTGCTCTCTCACACACTTTTCAGTCTTCAGTCTTCCCTCTTTATAGGCTATGAAATCTGCCCGTTGATGGTAGACAAATTTCCATCATTGATGCGCCACACTCCTGACACACGCCAGCTTTTTGTTTTCCACGTGTCTTCTTCTGATTGACTCTTCTTCTCTTCTCTCTACTGGTAACTTCTTATGTCTACCGGTAACTTTGACTTTTCTCCCCACTTCCTGCTTTGCAGCTCCCTCCTCTAGCTTCACTCTAGAGCTTCCTTCTCTGGCTTGCTCCTTCAGGTGGCTTGAGGCTTCTGTAGCATACTGCTTCCTGCAGTATGCTTTCGGCATGGTCTTCTCAGGCAGCTTCCTGTCCCGCCGCATTCTTCTTTGGCGAGGTCTCTTCCAGTAGCTCCCTGTTAGTCAATAGTATCCTTATCAGTTCACCAGATTCTTTTTAACCATTCTCTTCAGTATCCTTTCTTTTGACACTTTCTCTATTTCTTTTAATCTTCTACAGTAACTCTATTGCAGTAACCTATTCTAAGATTGGTTATGCATATATAGAGTTACTTAAGGTTTTGTCTAATCAAAACATTCTACAAATGTATCCAACAGAGTATATAAGATGAAAGGACACACTCCATCAAACAGCTCACGCTTCAAAAGGAAGCAAGAGTCTACCTAGTAAGCCAAAAAGAATAACGATGACATGATATCTTTTTCTATATTTTGCTCTAATATATTCTATGTCATGATAGCTTCGAATTTCAATATCTGGTTACCAAGTTAAGTGATCCTGAGCGATCATTCAAGAAAGCCAAAGAAAAGAATCTTCAGCTTAAATTAAAGTGATCAAAGGGCAGAAGATAACAGGTTTAAAAATTCTGGTCACTTAACTTGTACATTAGAAGAGAAGTTTGCATGTTAATTTCTAAAAGTAATGCTTCAACTTCTCATGATGAAACATCAGGAGTACCTAAATTCGTACTAAAAGTGACCCTACATCTTCAAGAGATAATAAAGTAAGGGGGAACTTATAGTACGAACCAGGGTAACTCAGGTGGCAAGGGTTATAAAATTCTTGAAGAAACCAAAAGGATATGAGTATGCTCTAAGATGTCTGCAGCAACCTAGCATTCCCTGAAGAAACCAAGCAGACAGCAGCAACTCCAAAAAGGGAAGAAAACCGTCTACCTTACTGGTATCATGCTCTGTCTAATTTATATCTAAAGGAGCTCATACTCCAGATAGATACAGTAAGTAAACACCTGCACACACCCAATTTCCTTTATCATATGATCACTGGCAAAAATCTTAACAGAAGCAAACTATATCTACAGCAACTGTCTATTGTAAGAAAAGTTTGGGTTCCTGAAAGAAAACTAACCCAAAAGACCTATACTCGTATGGGTACCTATGTAAGGATATTCGTTCTGCAGGTACCTTCGATAGAAGGCTACAAGAAACCACATGCAGACACAAAGAGCAACCCTAACAACAGAAGCAAGATGTGATTGGCACAAGAAGCTGAAAAATCTAAAAGAAGGTCACCCTACCTCAGACAATAGACTACTGAATCCAGGGGGAAAGATTTGACGAAGTTAAAAAAAAAATGAATGAAGTTCTGACAACAGGATGCTAGACACCAGGGTACTGGATAGTAGGTCACTGGATAACAAGACGATGGATATTAGGATGCTAGACACCAGGCTGCTGGATACTAGGTCGCTGAACACCAGGTCGCTGCATACCAAGATGCTAGACTACCAAATTTCTGAGTACTAGGTCACTGAACAATCAGGATACTTATCATCAAGACACTGGAAAAGAGGTCACTAGTAGGTTACATCTCATTATATCTAGCGGTTACCGAAAAACTCTCGATAATGTGTGCGCATGAAAAGAGGATCACATTTTCAGAAGTAAACCAACTTTTTCAAAACCCTACGATGATTTCAGCCATGCGATCAAAACAATCTAAAGGTGGAGAATCAAATGTTGACCACATACTCAAGCAATCACCTCATGCAAAGGCAAAAAGCAAAGATGTGGTAACTGCTAACAACTTTGTTGGAAACCGGCGAAGCAGTTAATGAGATCTTTAATGATCTAACCCCAAAACAGGGAGTATCTCAAACTCTATATATACATGTACTCCTTACTCTTATCTCCATTCATATACTCTCTCTTATCCTTAATACAACATGGCACCAGATTGTTGGAAACCATTCTCTCAATTCCTTCTTAGCAGCACATTCTCTGCAAATAATCAACCAAGCATCTCTCAAATCATGAAAAGTGACCTCTCACGCTTGATTCTTGCTAAGCAAATCTTTCTCAAAAGACTCAATCTTCTAGCTTACTGCCCTCACCTCAATTCCAAATGACATGCACCCAAGTTCCCCTCTTAGAGGCCAGAGGATAGAGTGGAAAGATCCCTCTCCAGTAACCCCCAGAGCTTCAACTCGTTGATAATGACAAAAAGGTAAAGAAACTGCGAAGGATCTTGGAAGATCAAAAGTCTTCCAAAGGTGGAGAAGAGAAGATTCCAGCCCTTCCAGGTGTTGGATGAATTCTGCGAAAAAAAAATGAGAAGGAGAAACAATAGGAGGAGTTGGTTAGATTATATCACGAGAGGGGCTGCAGCAAGCTACTGCGCCAAGGCTCTCTCCCTCTTCTCAGGACCCTCCCATCGAATCTCATTATCTCTTTCGACTAACCTCTTCACCTTTTTCCTCTCATCCCGACAATCAAAGAGGAAAACTAATTGGGGAGCAAGAACTTGCACAGAAGAGGGAAAAGCTAGACAGAAGATTAAAGCTAGCAGCAAGCTAAAGGGGAAAATAAAGAAAGTAAAGAGCAAGAGAAAGAAGAATGAGCCAGAAAAGCAAGATAGAATATTTACACTGTACTTTGCTTACTGTGTTGTATTGTAAATGTTCTATCAATATATAATATCTTCTGTTCTCTAAAGCTCACTCCTTGTGACCTTTCTTTTTTACTTATTTGTGGTTTAATGAAAGCAGTATGTTCTTTGTCGATATATCTCATATCTGTTTTTTGTGCTTAAATGATTATGAACTTTTAATCTTATCTGCAAAGGTTTTGTCATCATCAAAAAGGGGGAAATTGTTAGAACATATTTAAGTATGTTTTGGTGAGACAAAACTATAAAGAATAGTAACCCTCATTCTATAAGCATAACCTATCTTGTAAGGTTACTGTAGAAAGATACGATAGAGAAAGCTTCAGAGGAAGGATACTAAAGAGAATGGTGAAAGGAATCTGGTACTAAAAAGGATATATACTGCTAAATGCAGGAAGCTACCTGGAAGAGACTATGCTTAAGCATACTGCAAAGCAGCAAGCTACTGAAGACTCAAGCTACCTAACAAAAAGCTACCTGGAAGAGACCATGCCAATGCATACTACAAAGCAGCAAGCTACAGAAGCCTCAAGCCGTCTGGCAGAGCGAGGCCAAGAAGGAAGCTACAAAGCAAGCATGAGAAGAAAGCTAGAAGTTACCGGTAGAGAGAAGATGAATGGAGCCAATCAAGTGAAGACACGTAGAAAGTGAAAAGTTAGTGTGTATCAGACGGATTGTAGCGCATTTAATGATGGAAACCTACCCACCTTCAACAGACAGATTTCCTAATCTATAAATAGAAGAAGACTGAAGACTGAGAAGAAGAGAGAAGTGAAGAGCGCAAGAGAGAGCACAGAGGAGATAGCGCAGAAAAGAAAAGAAAATGACAAAGCACAAGAAAGAGCGTAGAAAAGAGGGGGAATACCATATAGAGGAAAAGAGAGTAAAGTGGGGGAATAAAGAAGAAGAAGAGAGAAAAGAGAAGATCAAACACTCCACACCCTAGAAACGCTAGAATACTCAGTCACTTAGTCCTGCAGCAAGCTACAGTAGAGCAACCTGCAAAAGAAGCCAAAGCTTGCTGCATTCAGTTGAAGAAGAAGACAAACCTTTTGAGGACTGTCTAGGAGTGCTTAGTCAGGACTAGGATCCTGATAAGTTGTTCGTTTATGTAGAAGAAAGTAAGAATCCTGAGTGTGTCGGGTAGGATCCTGTGTGGGTCAGTTAGGAGAGTAGGCAAGCAGCTGTGAGCATCCATGAGTAGACATGCTACTTACTTGTTAAGTCTGTATTGTAATAGATAGGGATATGTAAATCAACAACATTAACAAATGTTCCCTCTTGAGAAGAGAGAGAGATGATGTAGAAGGATTACTCCACCTTCGAACCTCTGTATATCTATGCGTTTATTTATGCTTACTGGTCTATCTGCATATCTTATGTTAGATGCATGTTTTCCATATTAGGTCTTTTAATGAGAGGAAGCTTCCGCAATATAACTGTGATAAGTAACCTCCCAAAAGGTTACTGCCTCTCGACCTAAGTCTTCTAATGTGAAGAAAAGTTTGAAAATTGAGTAGACTTATTCATCCCCCTCTAAGCCTATTACCGTTTGGGACCGACAATAAGTTATGAATTAACCCGTCTTATATAGCAAAATTCATGAGACGGCCTTATATATAAGACATCTTACTCTTCATTTTATTAGACAAATTAAATAGCACACTTGGTTTATCATCTAACTTTCCCAAAACTATAAAAGTCGATATGTGGATCTAATTCTATTATTACAAGAGTATGACTTATGTACCCCGGGGGCACGGATCCTGCCCCAACCCGACCCGTCCGACCCACACCTATTAATTTTTTTTCTTCTTCTTCCTCTTCTTTTTCTTCTTCTTCTTCACGCCGCAATTTTTTTTCTTCTTCTTCTTCTTCTTCTACGTTTTTTTTTTCTTAGGAGCTCGATTTGAAAATTTGAATGTCCTGCATAGATCTGAGGATGGGTTTTGATTTTAAAATATTTCAAAATTTTTGGGTGATATTTTGAGCTTTGAGGGAGCTCCTTTCACTTTTGTAGCTGTGGTTTGTCCTTTTCACGTTATTTTATCTGTTCCTTTGCCACATTGGCAAAAAGAGGACAATGTTGAGAGGAAAAGATGAAGATATGTAATTTGATGGTTCGGGAGTATTTAAAAGAAAAAAAATGATCTAATGGTGTGACAAAATTAGGCATGCGGAATCTGAATAGATGAGAATCTATTGAAATTTTGAATGAATGTGTTTGTTCTATTTTTTGTGTTACAGATTGTGCTGATTTACTGTATAATTTGAGGATTTGAATTTCAAGAATGGATCTGTGGTAATAAGTTGTAGAAATCTGATTGAGTAATATGAATTTGCAGAAAATTTGGGGAAGAAGATGATAAAATTGTATTTCACAATCTATTATTTATATATACATATCACTGAATCTTAAGAACAGACATTTAATACCTAAAAAGTATATATATAACACCTATAGAGTATATATTAAACATATCAGACATATAATATGAAATCTATAAATATAATACCTCAAGAACATACATGTAACACTGCAAGAGTATATTTATAACACCTATAGAGTATATATATTACATTTATAACTAAATCACATAATATGAAATCTATATATGTCATACCTCAGAAACATACATGTAACACCGCAAGAGTATATTTATAACACTTATAGAATATATATATAACACTTATCACTATAGGTGATGGAGTGATCAAAGATATGATAATAATATTACCATATCTATTATATGTATATCTTAATAATATCAAGTGAACAAGAGCTTTCATTCAAAGTTATGAACAAAAACAAGAGAATGTTATTAATGCAGTTACTTCAGGTGTTATGAAAATATTCTAAAGGTATTACAAATATACTATATAGGTGATATAAGAACACATGCATCTATAAGATATAATAAATATAATTCCTTCAAATGTTATGAAAATATTTTACAGATATTACAAAGATACTCTATAGGTGATATAAAATTACATGCATCTATGATATATAATAAACACAGTTCCTTCAGGTATTATGAAAATATTATAACACCTAAACAACATACATATAACACTTATAGAGTATATAAATGACACCTATCATTCACATAATATGAAATCATCTTTATATGTGATACCTCAAGAACATACATATAACAACTAAAGAGTATATATATAACTCATATATAGTATACATATAACACCTATCACTGAATCACATAATATGAAATCGTCTATGTATGTAATACCTCAAGAATATAGATATAACACCTAAAGAGTATATATATAACACCTATAGAGTATAACTACAACACCTATCACTGAATCATATGATATAACTATAACACCTACAAAGTATATATATATAATACCTATAGAGTACATATATAACACCTATCACATAATCACATAGTGTGAAATCTGGTGTGCGTGAGTGCACACCAGATCAGGTGGGGGCGCGCATGGAGGTGTGTGGGCGCGGGTGGGTGTGGCCCACGCGCCGGGTCAGGTCAAAATCCGTACCCCAAGTGCATATAAGTTTTGTTCTTATTACAATTCTTTTTCATCATCCATAAATTAATAACAATTTATTCTGTATGTTGGAGCCATTTCCTAAGCCATTTAAGTCATATATAACCAATTAATAGTTAAGGTCAAATTTGTCCCTTGTTATTAAGTCACACACATATATGATCATTACAAAGCTTATCAAACAAAGCTTAGCAATGAAAATAAAATCTCTCAGTTCCTAAAAATGTTTTTTGAATCATAAAATTAAATGAAATAAATTTAAAATAAGTAAATGTAATGATCAACTAATACACGCATTATATTCCACCAGATACAGGATGGAACCAACTTTGGGAAGGGAAGTTAAGTGTTCAACTATTAATTAATTCTAATTTAATTAGATGTAATATGTATGTTAGATAAGGTAATTGGGAAAAATTACTTCATTCAGTTTTTGTTTAATTTGTGATTAATTTGAAATTAATTACAAAATGGCTTAGAATATAAATCTAATGTAACGATTTTACTTTAACTGAGTGTGGAGTTCTCTTTTCCTTTTAGGTATTTTATATGTCCATATTCTTAAAAATAGATCAGCTATCAATGCAACGAGACTTAAAAGATGAAAGTTATTGATTTAAAGGTAAAAGACTTAAAACTATCAAAATGAGGGGAACTATGTAATTTTAGATATTAAATATAATTTAATAAGCTGATCACTCAAACTAATATCGTTTAATCTAACATGTTAAGTGTGTTATTTTTTTTAGGACTCAGTCATTTTGCGAGCTTCACAATTTTATATTGTTAATCCAAGATCGAGTTTTGTTACAAAAGCTTTTCTCTTACGCCAAACATTTTGTGCAACTGGTACATAGATCTATGATCCATGCATCTGTGTCGACCCGCCCCACGCACCTCTAACATGCGTTTTCACGCGCCCCCACGCACCTGGTGGGTGTGTTCAAACCCACCAAGATTCGCTTTAGGCAGTCATACCCTCATGTTATGTTAGAGTTACCTTCATGTTATGTTAGTGTTACTCTCATGTGTTACCCTCATAAGGGTAACACTAACATAACATGAAGGTAACCCTAACATATGCTTGGAGGGTTAAGTGAAGAGGGAGAGAGTGTAGGCGCAGTAGCTTGTTGTTTCCTTTCTCTCTTCGTCTAATCTCACCAACTCCTCCGACTACTTCTCCTTCCCATTCTCTTCTAAGCAGAAGAATCCTCCCTACAGAAGGGCTGGATTCTTCTCACCTCTCCCTTTGCAAGATTTTGATCTTCCATGATCCTTCATAGTTTTCTTCCTCCTTTCTGTCATCATCATCGAGCTAAAGCTCTGAGGTTAATGAAGAGGGATCCTTCTCTCGATCCTCCACAGAAGACCTGCTGATCTTCCGTGTATCCTCCGATTTCATTGAGAAGAACTTAGGTGCAAGTTCTTCAGCACTCTCGGATTTGAGGTGAGGGCAGTAAGCTAGAAGATCGGATCTTCTGAGAAAGCTCTGTATAGCTACAGCTGTATGTTTGGGGTGACTCTCCATGATTTGAATCGTGCTTGGTTGCTTCTTTGAAGAATATGTGCTGCTTAGAAAGAATGAAGGGGATAATTTCTAGCAATCGGGTCCCATGCTTGTTAAGGATATATATATATATATGAAGACATATAACGGGGTGTAAATATATAGAGTTTGAAGTACTCCTTGTTTTTTGAAAGGTTTGTTGATTGTACGGTTGTGAGATTAGATCTTCAAAATCATCATTAACTTCTTCACCGGTTTTTAATAAAGTTGGTGGCAGTTTCCAGAGCTTTATATCTTTTCACCGCTTGGTGATGTGATTGGTATTTTGTACAGACAAGATTTGATTTTTCATCTCTAGATTCTTATGATCGCATGACTAAGATTTTGGGTGCGAGATTTCGGTAACTGAAAAGGTGGTCTGCTTTTAATGCTCACACGTTACCGAGTGGATTAACTTTTCAATAACTGCTGATTTGAGTGGTTGGGGTGTAAACCACCAGTGACCTCCTTTCCAGTGACTTGATGATAAGTGACCTAGTGTCCAGTGACCTAGTATCCAACAACCTGGTGTCTAGCGACCTGGTATCCAGCGACTTGGTGTCTAGTGACCTAGTATCCAGTAACTTGGTGTCTAGCGACCTGTTGTCAGAACTTCATTTGCCATTCCAAAAAACTTTCAAGACTTTTACCCTAAATCCAGTAATCTATTATCCGGGATGCAGTGACCTTCAGAATTCTTTTAGAATTTTCAGCTTTATGTGGCAATCACATCTTACTTCTGTTGTTTGGGTTGCCCTTGGTGTCTGCTTCTTGTTGAGTTTGCAGACATGCTCTTAGAACTTGCTTTAGTCCATGTAAGGCTTTTTTAAGCCTGTAGATTCTCTTCTTAGGTGTTCAACACCTGAAGGTTTCTCCTCGTAGCCTTTTTCTACCAAAAGGCCTTTGAGAAATGAACTCTTATATCCATTTGATACTCAACAAAGTCCTTAAGTGCTTCCTAGTCTAAGAACATTATGATTTTCTCAAGTCTTGCTGTCCGAATTGTCTTGCCCTTACTTCCTCATTCATCATGTGTTTGGAGCAATTGTTATTGATATATCACTCTTCACTATAGCTTTCTGTCGAAGGTACCTGCAAAACAAATATTCTTTTATAGGTTTCCATATGAGTATGGGTCATTTTGTGGTAGTTTTTCTTTTAGGATCCCAAACTTTCCTTACAACTATCGGTGTGTGCATGTGTTTTCTTACTGTACCTTTCTGGAGTATGAACTCCTTTAGATTTCGACAAGAAGGTATTGATACAAGTAAGGTAGAAGGTTTAATTTCCCTTTCATGGTTGTTGTTGTCTGCTTGGTCTAAAAGCAAATTTTAGGTTGCTGCGAACATCTTACTACGGACTTATATCCACAGAGCTCAGTCAAGGGCTTATTTCCCTTGTCTACTGAGTTACCTAGGTTTGTACTAGTAGTTCCCCCTTACTTTATGATTACCTCTTTAAGGTGTAGGGTCTCTCCTAGTACAGATTTAGGTACTCCTGGGTTCCTGCATGAGACGTGAAAGCATTCTCTTTGTACCCAAGTCCAGTAAGCTCTTTGAATCTTCGGTGGTGCTTAGCAAAGCATCCAGATCTTTTGAGGACTTGAAAGGTGGTGTGAAAGAATTGATGTTCTGGCTTCCGTTCTCATTTTCAAGCAAAATGACCAGTATCTTTTGAGTTAGTTTGCTTCAGCCCTAAGGTCTTTGCATGCCTTACTCTTCTCTTCAGCTGATTCAGTAGTTAGAGTGGCATGCTCTCTTTTGAGCTGAAGATTTTTTTCCTTTTAGCTCATCATGAGTTGGGTTTAAACAGCTCGAAGTCACTTATGTTTTTACCTAGAGGCTTAAACACACTTATCTTGACATCAGCTATATTAGAACAGAGTTCAGAAAATGATACCTCGTCATCGATGTTCTTCTTCTTCAATGTTGGCCATCAGACAAATCATTGTTTCTTCTTCGGGGGATGGGCTGTCTGAATTGTTGTCTGATGAAGTAGGCTCCTTAACTTCCTTGTTTGCTGGAGTAGTATTTTTTGAAGTTTTTACCTCACTGGTCAGGGCTTCTAAGTGTTTCCCTTTCGAGCCTTCTTTTCTCCATTAGTTGGATCCTTTCCTCCCTTGGATATTGCTAGCTAGTTTGTAAGGACAATTTCTTGCAAAGCGACCAGGCTTCCTGCAGTTATAACATAAGTTAGTGTCACTTACAGGGTTTTGCTCTGATTGGCCCTCTTTGCCTGTTGGAGAAGTAGGTGGCTCCTTTTGATGGCTTCTGGCTTCGAGTTGCTCTTCATAGTTCTTCTTTGAGTTTCTTGAACAACATGATTATGTATTCCTCAACATCGTCTTTCAAGATTACTGCTCTGATACCACTTGTTGGTCCCCAGTAGCAGTAGGTTTAAAGGGGGGTGAATAAACCTACTCAAATCTTTAAAACTTTTACTCCAAAAAAGGGGTAAGTTCAAGGGTGAGCTTTTAGCTTCACAGCTTGCTTCACAGAAGCAGCTTGCTTGAACTTCTAAAGTTAAAAGCAGTAACCTTTTAGGAGGTTACTTCAGAGCTTTAAGAGATGTGCAGCGGGTAATCTTTCTTTTATGAAAACACAAATGTGAAAGATATGCTTTTGATTTGGATATGCAGTAGGGTAGATTAGGAGGATACAAACACATAGATATATAAGGGTTCGAAGGTGGAGTAATCTTTCTACATCCTCTCTGTCTCTTCTCAAGAGGGAACTACAGAGCCCTAACTATTACAACACAGACTTAATAGATGAGTAGCAAGCTTACACACAGATACTTGCCTACCCGACCAACTGACCCACACAGAATCCTTACTTTCTTCTTCAGAAGGTGAAAAGCTTAGCAGGAACTTAATCCTAGCACTAAGCACTCTGAAGATAGTCCTTAAGGTTGTTATCTTTTCTTCAACTAGATGCAGTAAGGTTTGGCTTCTATTGCAGGTTACTCTACTATAGCTTGCTGCAAGACTGAGCTACTGAATGATGTATACGTTTTTCTAAAGATATGAGAACTTGTAATCTCGTATAACGTTTATTTTTGTTCAGAGTGTTTGAGCTTCTTCCTTCTTCTCTTTTAATCCTCCCAACTCTTTCTCTTCTTCAGTCTTCAGTCTCTTCTATTTATAGGTTAGGAAATCTGCCCGTTGAAGTGTGGCAGGTTCCCAGCATTTAATGCACTGATCCTCACAGTATTTTTTCTGATCTTCATATTAATGCGACTGTTCTTATTTGATACACATCAGCTTTGTACTTCACATGTGTCTTCATTTGATTGGCTCCAATCCTTTTCTTTCTACTGGTAACTTCAACTTTCTTCTTGTACTTGCGTTGATTCCTTCTTGTATTCAGCTTTGTCAAGTAACTGAAGCTTCTGTAGGTTGCTGCTTTGCAGTATGCTTGATGTGTCCTTCTTCAGGTAGCTTTCTACAGTAAGCAATATCCCTTTAGTTTACCAGTCTTCTTCATCTTTCTCGGCAATGTCTTTCTATGAAGCATTTTCTAAAGTATCCTTTCCACAGTTACCTTCTTGTAGTAACCTTCCCGCAGTAACTTTATAAGACATAGAGATTATACAGATTATTTAAGCTTGTTTTTCTAAGGTTTTTGTCTCATCAAAACATACTTAATTAATTTCTAACACAGTTTATGAATATTAGTAAATACATGATAAAAAAATTTCAAAATAATAATAATAAGGAATATTATGTTTGGTGCAAAAAAATAATGAAGACTGCAGGAGTAACAATTATTATATTAAAATAGCGCAAGCACTATTTTATAACGCACTGCTGGAGATGCCAAGACGTACAAACAAACTAAACTGTTTTAAAAGATGCATTCTAACTAAATTTATAATTAACAAAATAAAAAAATTGAGTTTTAGCTATGGTAATTAAAAAATGCACTCTAAGTGAAAATTATAATTAGCAGAATAAAAAATCCGTGTTTTGGCTATAGTAGTAAAAAATGCATTCTAAGTAAAAGTTATGATTAAGAAAAGTAAAAGTATGGGGTTTTGCCAGGATAGTAAAAAATGCATTTTAAGTAAAAACATATATATGAAAATCAGGGTTAACTCCATGACAAATATCTTTAAATAAGGGATTTGAAATTCATGGTATCAAATCCATCGATGGTCTTCGGATGAATGTGGATTTGAAATCCACTAATTTCAAATTTTGGATTTTAAATCACTCTATATCCAAATGGAACATTTACAATGTGGCCATTTAAGTCTAAAACCACAAATCACTACCTCAAATTTCTTAAATTTCGTAAATGGTTGAGCCATTCAAGCTTAGATTGTTCATGTGGATGCCTGAAATTTGAATAATATCATCGTCATACTAGCTTTGAATTGTTGAGAAGTTGAAATCTCCCTACACATCACCATAAAATAACATCATTTCTCACTTAATTTTTGTAGAAGGGAAAATTCCTAGCTAAAATATCAAATTCTAGCTAGAGAATGTTATATTAGGATTCCTAAATTAAAAATCGGACTTCACATCACTAATTGAGACCCGAATGTTTCCTACCACCTACGAAATTGTAACAAATTGGAAGAAAAATAATTTAAAAACTCCTAACACCAAAATTTATAATAAAAATAAGATCTTATTTATAATTTTCTACAAAACATTTTTGAAAAGCTTATAGCCACTCAAACACTAAACAAGATGGAATACAATATCTTTCACTTTCATTGTGACCTTTCCATGAAAATTTCCAGCCTCCAACCTGGGAGCATAACATCAACATGCATGCTCCTTACAGTTGGAAGATTCATTAAGAATATTTACCATCAACTTCACTAGTCTACTCATCAAATCTGATTCTGAAAATGATTGAAACCCTAGCTAAAATTTGTCAATTCATTTGGTCGAAATACAAAAAATTACATGAGACCGACTTGTATAGATATAATTATGAGATAATAAAGTCCTACTACCCACAAATCAAACTAATTTTCATGAGTCAAGCATAATTCTCAATTTCGTGGATTATGAATTAACCTGTCAAGCTCACAAATACTGGTTTTATACTCAAGATAAAAAGCTATTTAGATCCACTTTCTATTTCCCTTTTTATCTCATTCCCTTATCACATATTCCATTCAAACAATTGGTCATAAAAAAGAGAGTACAAAAAGGATTTTATCTGATTAAAATTGAGAATTCTTATCATAAATATTAGCGTCAACTTAACATGAATGTCAGCTCTTTTCCTTCTCAATAAAACCCTGAAATTCCAGATGCTTCTAATTTAGTTTGAAAAAGATTTTCCAAAATAAATTGTCTATTGAAAATAAAAGGTCAAATTGTGACTTCCAAGATGTGATATGAATTAACTTCAATTCATCACCAGTCAAATTAAGCACATTGTTAGTTAATGTCTTTTCAACTTATTCCCTAATTAACATCACATGTAAAAAGATGGTCGAAGAGAATCCCTCATCTTTGACAGAATTTCTATTTATCCCATCTTATCATGTATAATTTTAATAATTGTAGAAAGATGCAAGTTTGGTCTAGTAACAAATGAGTTTGATCTAATATATAGGTGCCATTGCATCTTGGAATTAATTTATAAGAAATTTAGTTCCAAATAGTCCAATTTGCTTGAATTAATTGTTATGAGTAGAAAATGCAACTACAAAATCACATATTTATGAGTTCTGGTCAATTTCGAGATGGGAATTAAAGTTCTCGTAAAAATTGTAATGGAACTACGAAAAATTGAATATTTTTTAACGACTGAGTTTTGTGCGAGACCGTCTCACAAATCATGTCGTGTGAGACCGTCTCACAAATCATGTCGTGTGAGACCGTCTCACAAATCATGTCACGTGAGACGGGTCAACGCACAACACGCACTTCACTATTCACATATAGATTAATGAGTATGAGTTTGATGCATGGGTAAAAAAGATTTTGTCTCGCAGAAATTACCCGTGAAACCGTCTCACACAAGTTTTTATATTATTTATGTTTTTCACCTAATAAGGTGGTCTGAGATTTTGACAAGAAGTTCATGAATATGAGAAAATCTCCCTTACACTAATTGCAAGAATCTAAATTTTTGCAACAGGTCGTCTGACCAGGATCCACAACTCGGATTCATGCCTTTTTTCTTGTCCTCACCTTTATGTTATATCAGTTGTACATTTATACTATGTTAGTTATATTTTTATATATCCAGATTTTATACGCTTAGTGCAATATTTTAATTTTTTTTTTTAAAAACACTACTTATGCTATGTTAATCACAGTCCTGCTACCCTACCCACTATGAACACATTAATATGTCTCCACCGTTGATGTGTCAAATATCTAGAATATAAATTAATTTCACTTTTCATAGGACGAGGGGATGAGATCATTACACGTCAGTGGTGAGCATATTAAGAGCTGTCCATCGTGGGCATCTTAGCACTTTCTATGTTAGTCATACATTTTTATACAAATATCACACGTTAATGTAAATTCTTAACTTAAACAAAACTCTAATTTTAGCACAATTTATACATGTATATCTTTAGAGGATATTATTAATACATTTATAAAGTATTACTTATACCTTTATATCAACATATTAATCATATAATTTTTATATAATATATAAAAGTACAACTAACATAACTAAAAAAGGATACGACAGGGAAAGCTTTAGAGGAAGGATACTAAGAGAATGGTGAAAGGAATCTGGTAGACTAAAAAGGATACTGCTTAATGCAGGAAGCTATCTAGAAGAGACTATGCTTAAGCATACTGCAAAGCAGCAAGCTACCGAAGACTCAAGCTACCTGACAGAAAGCTACCTGGAAGAGACCATGCCAAAGCATACTACAAAGCAGCAAGCTACAGAAGCTTCAAGCCATCTGACAGAGCGAGGCCAAGAAGGAAGCTACAAAGCAAGCATGGGAAGGAAGCTAAAAGTTACCGGTAGAGAGAAGAGGAATGGAGCCAATCAAGTGAAGACACGTGGAAAGCGAAAAGCTGGCGTGTATCAGACAGAATGCAGCGCATTTGATGATGGAAAGCTACCCACCTTCAATGGGCAGATTTCCTAATCTATAAATAGAAGAAAACTGAAGACTAAGAAGAAGAGAGAGGAGAAGAGCGCAAGAGAGAGCGCAGAAAAGAAAAGAAGAAGACAAAGCGCAAGAAATAGCGTAGAAAAGAGGGGAAAGACCATATAGAAGAAAAGAGATGAAAAGTGGGGGAATAAAGAAGAAGAAAAAGAATAAGTGAGAAAAGAGAAGCTCAAACACTCCACACCCCAGAAATGCTAGAATGCTCAATCACTCAGTCCTGCAGCAAGCTACAGCAAAGTAACCTGTAGAAGAAGCCAAAGCTTGCTGCATCCAAATGAAGAAGAAGACAAACCTTTTACTACAAACCTGATAGATTGTTCGCTTTCTGTAGAAGAAAGTAAGGATCCTGAGTGGGTCGGGTAGGATCCTGTGTGGGTCAGTTAGGAGAGTAGGTAAGCAGCTGTGAGCAACCATGAGTAGGCTTGCTACTTACTTGTTAAGTCTGTGTTGTAATAGATAGGGCTATGTAAATCAACAAGTTTAACAAATGTTCCCTCTTGAGAAGAGGCAGAGTGGATGTAAAAGGATTACTCCACCTTTGAACCTATGTAAATCAACAAGTTTAACAAATGTTCCCTCTTGCTAAGAGGCAGAGAGGATGTAGAAGGATTACTCCACCTTCGAACCTCTGTATATTTATGCGTTTGTTTATGCTTACCGGTCTATATGCATATCTTATGTTAGATGCATGTCTTCCATATTTGATCTTTTAATGAGAGGAAGCTTCCGCAATATAACTGTGATAAGTAACCTCCCAAAAGGTTACTGCCTCTTGACCTAGGCCTTCTAATGTGAAGAAAAGTTTGAAAATTGAGTAGGCTTATTCACCCCCCCCCCCTCTCTAAGCTTACTACCGTTTAAGACCAACAAGTGGTTTCAGAGCAGGTTGGATGAAATGTCTGATCTAACTGATCTATCCAGATCCAATCTTTGTAAAATATATATATATATATATATATCTCACATCATAGACACATGTGATCAGAAGCGCCACATGTCGTTCTTAAAAAGAGTAACTGATGTGAAGACAACAAGCAGCTACGAAGAACCTTGAAGAACTGGCTGAGTTGTGGAGAAAAGCTGCTCAGGAGCAGGAAGCTGGTGAACAGGAAGCTATGCTCGAGGAACAGGCTGCTAAGCAGGAAGATGTGCATAAGGAGCAAGCTTCTAGTTAATGAAGAGCAGACTACCAAGTGAAGCAAGTTGCTGAGCATGAAGAGGAAGCTAGTATAAAGCAAAGCTGGGAATATGGACCATACTGGAACCTTTAGACGACAGCGATGAACAGACAAGTAACCTTGAGAGAAAGTGCTGAAAAAGTTAATCAAAGGAGTATGTTGGTCCCAAACCTGCTGTAGGTAAGCTTAGAGGGGGGTGAATAAGCCTACCATATCTTCAAACTTTTCTTCTATCTCTATCGGCTCATTTCCAATATCAGTAACCTTTTGGGAGGTTACTGATTAGAGTCGTTTGCGGAAGCTTATTACAGAGCCGAGTAAAATATGTTCATCTTTTCAGAGAGAATACATGTATGCATGTAGTGCAGTAAGCAGATAAAGACGCAAGGATGTATAGAGGTTCGAAGGTAGAGTAATCCTTCTACGTCCTCTCTTCCTCCACTCAGGAGGGAACATTGGTTAAACTCAGGAGACAACCTTTTAGAGAAGTTTATCTCCTTCTTCTTCAACTGGGTGCAGCAAGCTTGGCCTCCGTTTGCAAACTGATCTGCTGAAGCTTGCTGCTTGACTGGTAGACTGAGTGTGCATCTTCACTTAGGGTGTAGAGTGTTAGAGCTCTTCTTCTTTTCATCTGCTCTACTTGAACACTCTTTTCTCTGAGATTTCCCCCTCTTTCTGCGCTTATCTCTTTTGAGCTCTTCTCTCTTCATTTGCGCTTCTCTCTGTGAGCTTAGATATTCTGATGTGCTCACTTCTTCTCTCTTCACACGTCTTTACGCTCTCTCTCACACTTTTCAGTTTTCCCTCTTTATAGGTTGTGAAATCTGCCCGTTGAAGGTAGACAGATTTCCATCATTCATGCGCCGCACTCCTGACACACGCCAGCTTTTCACTTTCCACATGTCTTCTTCAGATTGACTCCTCTTCTCTTCTCTCTACCAGTAACGATCTATACGTTTTTCTAAAGATATGAGAACTTGAAATCTCGTATAACGTTTGTTTTTGTTCAGAGTGTTTGAGCTTCTTCTTCCTTCTCTTTTAATCCTCCCCACTCTTTTTCTTCTTCTTCAGTCTCTTCTATTTATAGGTTAGGAAATCTACCCGTTGAAGTGTGGCAGGTTCCCAGCATTTAATGCACTGATACTCGCAGTACTTTTTCTGATCTTCATATTACAGTTGCATTTAATACGATTGTTCTTATTTGATACACATCAGCTTTGTACTTGACATGTATCTTCATTTGATTGGCTCCAATACTTTTCTTTCTACTGGTAACTTCAACTTTCTTCTTGTACTTGCGTTGATTCCTTCTTGTATTCAGCTTTGTCAAGTAACCGAAGCTTCTGTAGGTTGCAGTTTTGCAGTATGCTTGATGTGTCCTTCTTCAAGTAGCTTTCAGCAGTAAGCAGTATCCCTTTAGTTTACCAGTCTTCTTCATCTTTCTCGGCAATGTCTTTCTATGAAGCATTCCCTGAAGTATCCTTTCCACAGTTACCTTCTTGTAGTAACATTCCCACGGTAACTTTATAAGACATAGAGATTATACAGATTATTAAAGCTTGTTTTTCTAAGGTTTTTATCTCATTAAAACATACTTAATTAATTCCCAACACGGTTTATAAATATTAGTAAATACATGATAAAGAAAAATTCAAAATAATAATAATAAGGAATATTATGTTTGGTGCAATAAAATAATGGAGACTGTAGGAGTAACAATTATTATATTAAAATAGCGCAAACACTATTTTATAACGCACTGCTGGAGATGCCAAGACGTACAAACAGACTAAACTGTTTTAAAAGATGCATTCTAACTAAATTTATAATTAACAAAATAAAAAAATTGAGTTTTAGCTATGGTAATTAAAAAATGCACTCTAAGTGAAAATTATAATTAACATAATAAAAAATCCGTGTTTTGGCTATAGTAGTAAAAAATGCATTCTAAGTAAAAGTTATAATTAAGAAAAGTAAAAGTACAGGGGGTTTTGCCAGGATAGTAAAAAATGCATTTTAAGTAAAAACATATATATGAAAATCAGGGTTAACTCCATGACAAATATCTTTAAACGAGGAATTTGAAATTCATGGTATCAAATCTATCGATGGTCTTTGGATTAATGTGGATTTGAAATCCACTAATTTCAAATTTTGAATTTTAAATCACTCTATATCCAGATGGAACATTTACAATGTGACCATTTAAGTCTAAAACCACAAATCACTACCTCAAATTTCTTAAATTTCGTAAATGGTTGAGCCATTCAAGCTTAGATTGTTCATGAGGATGCCTGAAATTTGAATAATATCATCGTCATACTAGCTTTGAATTGTTGAGAAGTTTAAATCTCCCTACACATCACCATAAAATAACATCATTTCTCACTTAATTTTTGTAGAAGGGAAAATTCCTAGCTAAAATATCAAATTCTAGCTAGAGAATGTTATATTAGGATTCCTAAATTAGAAATCGGACTTCACATCACTAATTGAGACCCGAATGTTCCTACCACCTACGAAATTGTAACAAATTGGAAGACAAAATAATTTAAAAACTCCTAACACCAAAATTTATAATAAAAATAAGATCTTATTTATAATTTTCTACAAAACATTTTTGAAAAGCTTATAGCCACTCAAACACTAAACAAGATGGAATACAATATCTTTCACTTTCATTGTGACCTTTCCATGAAAATTTCCAGCCTCCAACCTGGGAGCATAACATCAACATGCATGCTCCTTACAGTTGGAAGATTCATTAAGAATATTTACCATCAACTTCACTAGTCTACTCATCAAATCTGATTCTGAAAATGATTGAAACCCTAGCTAAAATTTGTCAATTCATTTGGTCGAAATACAAAAAATTATATGAGACCGACTTGTATAGATATAATTATGAGATAATAAAGTCCTACTACCACAAATCAAGCTAATTTTCATGAGTCAAGCATAATTCTCAATTTCGTGGATTATGAATTAACCTGTCAAGCTCACAAATACTGGTTTTATACTTAAGATAAAAAGCTATTTAGATCCACTTTCTATTTCCCTTTTTATCTCATTCCCTTATCACATATTCCATTCAAACAATTGGTCATAAAAAAGAGAGTACAAAAAGGATTTTATCTGATTAAAATTGAGAATTCTTATCATAAATATTAGCGTCAACTTAACATGAATGTCAGCTCTTTTCCTTCTCAATAAAACCCTGAAATTCCAGATGCTTCTAATTTAGTTTGAAAAAGATTTTCCAAAATAAATTGTCTATTGAAAATAAAAGGTCAAATTGTGACTTCCAAGATGTGATATGAATTAACTTCAATTCATCACCAGTCAAATTAAGCACATTGTTAGTTAATGTCTTTTCAACTTATTCCCTAATTAACATCACATGTAAAAAGATGGTCGAAGAGAATCCACCATCTTTGACAGAATTTCTATTTATCCCATCTCATCATGTATAATTTTAATAATTGTAGAAAGATGCAAGTTTGGTCTAGTAACAAATGAGTTTGATCAAATATATAGGTGCCATTGCATCTTGGAATTAATTTATAAGAAGTTTAGTTCCAAATAGTCCAATTTGCTTGAATTAATTGTCATGAGTAGAAAATGCAACTACGTACAAAATCACATATTTATGAGTTCTGGTCAATTTGGAGATGGGAATTTAAGTTCTCGTAAAAATAGTAATGGAAGTACGAAAAATTGAATATTTTTTAACGAGTGAGTCTTGTGTGAGACCCGTCTCACGAATCATGTCATGTGAGACGGGTCAACACACAATTCACACATAAATTAATGAATATGAGTTTGATGCGTGGGTAAAAAAGATTTCGTGTCGCAGAAATTACTCGTGAAACCGTCTCACACGAGTTTTTATGTTATTTATGTTTTTACCTAATAAGGTGGTCTGAGTTTTTGACAAGAAGTTCATGAATATGAGAAAATCTCCCTTACACTAATTACAAGAATCTATGTTTGTGCAACAGGTCGTCTGACCAGGATCCACAACTCGGATTCATGCCTTTTTTCTTGTTCTCACCTTTATGTTATATCAGTTGTACATTTATATTATATTAGTTATATTTTTATATATCCAGATTTCATAAGCTTAGTGTAATATTTTAATTTTTTTTTAAAAAAACTACTTATGCTATGTTAATCACAGTCCTACTACCCTACCCACTGTGAACACATTAATATATATCCACCGTTGATGTGTCAAATATCCAGCATATAAATTAATTTCACTTTTCATAGGACGAGGGGATGAGATCATTACACGTCAGTGGTGAGCATATTAAGAGTTGTCCATCATGGGCATTTTAGCACTTTCTATGTTAGTCATACATTTTTATACAAATATCATACCTTAATGTAAATTCTTAACTTAAACAAAACTCTAATTTCAGCACAATTTATACATGTATATCTTTATCTGATATTATTCATACCTTTATAAAGTATTACTTATACCTTTATATCAACATATTAATCATATAATCTTTTTATAATATATAAAAGTACAACTAACATAACTAAAAAATATGACTCACATAACAAAAATTTATTAAAGGTATAATGAGTTATTTATAAAATATGCTAAGGTACAAATAAAAAGCATAAATGTATAACTAACATGACATAAATATAGAACTAACATACCATAAAGGTGCAGCACTTGTGAGTGAATTGGATGGGTTGGGATACACCCACCAGATGTTGGGAACACGTGGGAGCGCATGAGATGTACATGGAAACACGTTTTTGAATGCGTGTACAGAATGCCGGTGTACATGGATCCTAATTCCATGCACCAAGTATATATAAGTTTTTGTCCATAAAAATTAAAAGATATAAGAGTACTATACTGCCAAAAAAAAAAATCACATTCCCGTAGTTTTGTGGTCAAATTTACATGTTTTATTTTAAACAATAAATCATGTGAGATAATCTCACAAATTATAATTTATGTAAGATAAATCCCTAATATTCATAACTGAATCTATTTCATAAATTCTTATATAAATTATTAAGTATAAGTTTTAGAACAAATTTAAGTATGTTTCGATGAGACAAAACCATAAAGAATAATAACCCTCATTCTATAAGCATAATCTATCTTGTAAGGTTACTGCAACGAGGTTACTGCGAAAAGATACGACAGGGAAAGCTTTAGAGGAAGGATACTAAGAGAATGGTGAAAGGAATCTGGTAGACTAAAACGGATACTGCTTAATGCAGGAAGCTACTTGGAAGAGACTATGCTTAAGAATACTGCAAAGCAGCAAGCTACCGAAGACTCAAGCTACCTGACAGAAAGCTACCTGGAATAGACCATGCCAAAGCATACTACAAAGCAGCAAGCTACAGAAGCTTCAAGCCGTCTGACAGAGCGAGGCCAAGAAGGAAGCTACAAAGCAAGCATGGGAAGGAAGCTAGAAGTTACGGGTAAAGAGAAGAGAAATGGAGCCAATCAAGTGAAGACACATGGAAAGCGAAAAGCTGGCGTGTATCAAACGGAATGCGGTGCATTTAATGATGGAAACCTACCCACCTTCAATGGGCAGATTTCGTAATCTATAAATAGAAGAAGACTGAAGACTGAGAAGAAGAGAGAAGAGAAAAGCGCAAGAGAGAGCGCAGGGGAGATAGCGCAGAAAAGAAAAGAAGAAGACAAAGTGCAAGAAATAGCGTAGAAAAGAGGGGAAAGACCGTATAGAAGAGAAGAGAGCAAAGTGGGGGGAATAAAGAAGAAGAAAAAGAAGAAGTGAGAAAAGAGAAGCTCAAACACTCCACACCCCAGAAACGCTAGAATGCTCAATCACTCAGTCCTGCAGCAAGCTACAGCAGAGCAACCTGCAAAAGAAGCCAAAGTTTGCTGCATCCAGTTGAAGAAGAAGACAAACCTTTTAAGGACTGTCTCGGAGTGATTAGTCAGGACTAGGATCCTGATAAGTTCTTCGTTTTCTGTAGAAGAAAGTAAGGATCCTGAGTGTGTCGGGTAGGATCCTTTGTGGGTCAGTTAGGAGAGTAGGCAAGCAGTTGTGAGCAGCCATGAGTAGGCTTGCTACTTATTTGTTAAGTCTGTGTTGTAATAGATAGGGCTATGTAAATCAATAAGTTTAACAAATGTTCCCTCTTGAGAAAAGGCAGAGAGGATGTAGAAGGATTACTCCACCTTCGAACCTCTATATATCTATGCGTTTGTTTATGCTTACTGGTCTATCTGCATATCTTATGTTAGATGTATGTCTTCCATATTTGGTCTTTTAATGAGTGGAAGCTTCCGAAATATAACTGTGATAAGTAACCTCCCAAAAGGTTAGTACCTCTCGACCTAAGCCTTCTAGTGTGAAGAAAAGTTTGAAAATTAAGCTTGTTCACTCCCTCTAAGCCTACTATCGTTTGGGTTCAACAATAAGTTATGAATTATCCTGTCTTATATAGCAAAATTCATGAGACTCTTATATATAAGACATCTTACTCTTCATTTTATTAGCCAAATTAAATAGCACACTTGGTTTATCATCTAACTTTCCCAAAACTAGAAAAGTCGATATGTGGATCTAATTCTAATATTACAATTCTTTTTCATCATCCATAAATTAATAACAATTTATACTGTATTTTGGAGCCATTTCCTAAGCCATTTAAGTCATATATAACCAATTAATAATTAAGGTCAAATTTGTCCCTTGCTATTAAATCACACACATATATGATCATTACAAAGCTTATCAAACAAAGCTTAGCAATAAAAATAAAATCTCACTTCCTAAAAATGTTTTTTGAATCATAAAATTAAATGAAATAAATTTAAAATAAGTAAATGTAATGATCAACTAATACACGCATTATATTCCACCAGATACAGGATGGAACCAACTTTGGGAAGGGAAGTTAAGTGTTCAACTATTAATTAATTCTAATTTAATTAGATGAAATATGTATATAGATAAGGTAATTGGGAAAAATTACTTCATTCAGTTTTTGTTTAATTTGTGATTAATTTGAAATTAATTACAAAATGGCTTAGAATATAAATCTAATGTAACGATTTTACTTTAACTGAGTGTGGAGTTCTCTTTTCCTTTTAGGTATTTTATATGTCCATATTCTTAAAAATAGATCAGCTATCAATGCAACGAGACTTAAAAGATGAAAGTTATTGATTTAAAGGTAAAAGACTTAAAACTATCAAAATGAGGGGAACTATGTAATTTTAGATATTAAATATAATTTAATAAGCTGATCACTCAAACTAATATCGTTTAATCTAACATGTTAAGTGTGTTATTTTTTTTTAGGACTCAGTCATTTTGCGAGCTTCACAATTTTATATTGTTAATCCAAGATCGAGTTTTGTTACAAAAGTTTTTCTCTTACAACAAATATTTTGTGCAACTGGTACATAGATCTATGATCCATGTATCTGGGTCGACCCGCCCCACGCACCTCTAACATGCGTTTTCACGCGCCCCACGCACCTGGTGGGTGCGTTCAAACCCACCAAGATTCGCTTTAGGCAGGTTATACCCTTATGTTATGTTAGAGTTACCTTCATGTTATGTTAGTGTTACCATCATGAGGGTAACATTAACATAACATGAAGGTAACCATAACATAATGTGAGGGTCACTCTAACATAACATGAAGGTATGATTAACATTGTTTTTTACCTTCATGTTATGTTAATGTTACTTTCATGTTATGTTAGTGTTACCTTCATATTATATTAGTGTTATTCGTGTTATTTTAGTTCAGTGGTTTTAAACTAAAGGTATGAAATTTGGAGATGGGGTCACATTAACATAACGCGAAGGTAACACTAACATAACGTGAAGGTAACAACCATAACACGCGAAAAAAGTAAAGAGGCGCGGGCTGGGCTGGTCAGCCCAACTCGCGTGCGGCCTTGACTGGTCAGCCCAACCCGCGCGCGGCCTGTGTAACTTGTACACAGAAGAGTTGAGATCCATGCAACTGGTGCATAGGAAAATAACTCTTTCTCTTATTACAAATCAATATTTGGTTGGATGACAACCTGACATAGGTATTGGTGGCCGGTGAAGAAGATTGATAAATTTGAAGGGAATCTTTTATCTGCAGCCTATAGTATCTAAGCCTATAGTATCTAAACGTATCTTCAATCTCAAAAAGGTTTCACCAAAGTTGTGGAATGAAGAATACTCTAAAGAAACTTATAAGATCGATATAAGAAAAGCACTACTTATCACCTTAGCTTGTTTGCTTTGAGATAAGCTTGGATACCTACTTAATTGGACCAAGTCTTACACACTATTCATATCTACTATTTTTGCATACATGTAGAATCCTTCATCAATCACTTACACATCTTTTACTTTTTCATACGACACAATGTTTGCATCACATTATTATACTATAAGAATATATCTTTCTGGACTAAAAATTTTATTCGTTAACTTATTTGTTTTGACAATTTTGTCTATTAAACTTTTGAGTTTTCTATTTTTATAGGGTGTCACGTGCGAATTTAGCCCTATTTGGATGTTCGGGTTGAATATGAGTTACATATCTAAATTTTCAGAAGATAAAGGTAAAATTGTCAACTTGAAAAGATAATGAGTAAAAGTGTTAGAATCGAAAAGTTAATGGGTCAAAAAAGTAATTAACTCTTATTATAATGAATCTACTGCAATTCCAATTTTGTCTAAGTTGCATATTTAGTCCTAATAAACTAAGAATTTCATGACAATATTTAAGATCGGGCAATGGAAAATGCCACGAGATACCTGATTAATAGTAAATTCTTATGACTTAAGTTCGTCCAAATAGAAAATAAACAGCTGATCAATAATATTGTGATTTAAACTCTGATCAAAATAGAGATCATCTTATAACTGAAATCATCATATGATCAAAAATTTCGAATACAATATATTGAACATATCTCGTAAAATAAGACTTTATTTTGCGATTCGTAAGAATGTCTTATAAGAGTGAGTGAGAGTGGTTATTCAATATTTAAAGATTTAGAGTTGGTCTCATGTGCAACTGGTGATCATATAATTCGGGTCAGGTCCGGGTCGATCCGGATCCGCGCACTTTTTTTTCTTTTTCTTTAATTTTCTTTTTTCGCTTCAGACTGTTACCTTTATGTTATATGGGTATAACCTTTATATACTCTAACTTAGAAAAAAAAAAAGAATTTTAGCAAAATTTGTACATAAAGGTCATAATATTTGTACATAAGGTCACAAGAATTGTACATAAAGGTCACAACATTACATTATAAAAGTTTCAATCTGAAGCGAAAAAACCTGAAAAATCTTCATTTTTTCCTAAGTTACTGACCATAAAGGTCATAACATTTATATATAAAGGTCACAATTATGTAACATAAAGGTCACATCTTTATAACATAAATATCACAGCCTGAAGCAAAAAAAAAAAAACCAGGTGCGCGGATCCGGGTCGAGTCGCCCCAGTTGCACCAATCCAGATCCGTACACCTAGTGCACAGCAGCATTTACGAATGATTTAATTATATATGGCAAAATATTTTGTGCAACTGGTGCATGAATCCTAGTCGACCTGCCCCACGAGCCGCTGACGCGCGTTTTCACGCGCCCAACGTGCTCCCACACGCCTGGTGGGTGTGCTCAAACCTACTAAGATTCGCTCCAGACAGTCATACCTTCATGTTATGTCAGTGTTATCTTCATGTTGTGTTAGTGTTACCTTCATGAAGGTAACACTAACATAACATGAAGGTCGGTCTAAAATAATATGAAGGATATGATTAACATTGTTATTTACCTTCATGTTATGTTAGTGTTACCTTCGTGTTATTTTAATTCAATGGTTTTAAACAGGGTATGAAATCTGGAAATTAGGTAACACTAACATAACACGAAGGTAACACTAACATAACATGAAGGTAACGACCAAAATACGCAAAAAAGTAAAGAGGCGCGAGCTGGACGGCCCCCTGCCCAACCCGCGCGCAACCCGATTGCACGGATCTCAAATCTGTGCAACTGGTGTACAGGAGAACAACTCATTATATATTCTTATCAAGATTGAATCTATATATATGGAGACTTTGTTGTGAAGAATCCAATATTTCTTTGAATCCAAAAACTTGGTGTTGATAAAGCTCATATTTCATAATTTACTGGATACCCACGTCGATGATAAGGATTCCAATTATATATATGTGGATCAACTTTCTCATTAAAGAATATACTTTTTATGTTATTTTTCCCAACTTTTTACTTCAAGTTAATTTCGGATTACACTTTCTGTATTTTATGAAATTAAAATATTGCAACAGATGAAGATGATCGAATGAACAAGTTTTATCTCAAGAAAGATTTAACTCCTATAATTTGGTTAATTAATTAAATGAATAGTGTTGAGAATTAATTTGGAGCATGTCCAAATGCTTCAAGGGGATGTTTGTATGATTTTTGCAAATCTGAATTTGGGTTTTAGAAGGATTTTGTGAATATGAATTTTGAAAAATTTGTGGGCTATGATTACAATTAAATACCATTTTGACATTAAAAAATGTAGAAAAGTAGATGTTTTTTGTTGAGAATTGTAGAAAAAGAAGAAAAAATAGATGTTTTTATTGCGAATTGTAGAAAAAGTACGAGAAGTAAGATAAGTTTGTAGGCAGTGATGGACGGAGATGGGGCCAAGGGGGGCACTGGGCCCCCCTGAATTTTTAAAAAAAGTAGGGGTATTTCGGTAGTTATACATATTTTATTAAAAAAAATTGAAATTTACATTAACAGCAGCAAGAGAGACGTGATTTTCATTTCCAAAGCCAAATCCCATTTCATTTATCATTCTCTCCCCAAAACTTAAACTCTAGTCTCTTCTTCTCTCTTAATTGATTCTCCATTGAATTTCAAGGTAAATTTTACTATTATTTACTCTTATTTGCATTATACTTCATCATAATTATTTATGTATGATGCTTTAAATTGTATATGTTTGATTTATTGATTAATTGAAAATGATTGTTTTTTCTTTTACATTTTGTTTAAAATTCTTATATGCTTAAAATTATGGACTAAATTTATTGTGGTAGGAGATGGGTAAACTTATTTTATCAATTTCATTTTGATTTAGGAAGTTCTTGCACATTTAATTTATTTTTCAATACTTCAATCATTTTTTATAGATATAGCTAGATTATGGAAAGATACTTCGGAAAAATACGATCCAACGTGGAGACATCATCCTATTCAATAAATGCACCTGTTGTTCAACTTCAACCAACACCACATCAAAATAATGATAATGAAGTTGATATGGAAAATCTTCCGAGTGATTCGGGACTACGGCCTAACATAATATATTTATGTTATTGATTTACAATTTTTGTATCTATATTTTTATTAATTGACTTGGGCCCCCTGAGTCAAAATCCTGGGTCCGTCACTATTTGTAGGATTTTGCAAATCGTGTCCAAATATGAACTGAACTGAGCTCATCCAAAATTCAGATGTACCAAGTTCAATCCTAACATAATGAGTATTTTATGTCTACTATTCCATTCAAATTAATTTAAGTTAAAGAAATAATTCCTAATGAGTTTTTTTTAGACAAAATAATGTGACAAATTTAGGGTAATATAGGTGGTAATTTCTCAACGTGAGTGGTAATATGTAATACTTGGATTAACACAGTGGTAATTTTTATTCTAAAAAAGTAGCCCTATATTTTAACTTATATAATATATTTGTACTGCATTATTATTATGAATTTTTATTTTAATTTCTCCTTTTATTATGAAATTTCAATTTGCAAAGCAACACCAAACATTTAATTATTTCAAAACGAAATACATGATGTAAACATTTTAATAATATAACATACCAAGAAAATAAAATTAAATAAATACATATAATGAGAAACACTATAGAAAATTTTCTTTAATTTTATGTACAATTGTAAATTAAGGCATTGAAAATGTGCAATAGTGCCATGAGAAACACTATAGAATATTTTCTTTAATTTTATGTACAATTGAAAATTAAGGCATTGAAAATGTGCAATAGTGCCATGAATATCATGATAAAGAGAATATTGTGTTACGTAATGTCACATTCACATAGAATCCCAATGAAAAATAATATATTAATACATAAGAAATCATGAATTTCACATGTCTTGATGGCAACACCAGCTGCAAATTTAATTTAATTCATATACAATACTTTATGAATATATTATATATATCTTTAGTTCAGTCTTTGTGCATGCAAATTCAAGCGAAGATAATACAAGTCAATCTTTTCTCTTTATCTTATGAAAAGGGATTTTGGGTTTTACAACACTTTATAAAAGAAAAGGTTGAATCATCAATTGTTTTAAGAAATGGAATATTAATATGTATGAAAAACATTAAAATCAATATTATTAATTTTAAGAATATTTTTCTCCAAAATTCATTAGCTTTGAGACGACCAATCATATTGTAATCAAGATTGATCTCGATACTAGTAATTAAACGTTAAAAACAATCTTATTATTAGCATAATATTGGCTCAAGGCTATGAGTTTCCTGAATTATTTATATTTAAAATTGCAGTAATTTTATAAAAGGCAGACTCTACTTAGGGCAGAAACATTATATCAGTAATTAAAAAATGAAATGGTGTGGTAAATGATTGTTGTAAAATTGTGAAACATTGTATCACTCTCACACACATATACATATATATATATATATATTAAAGTACTAGGGTTGTAAAAGATATAATTTGAACTAAATGTACAATATTTCAAGCTTATTTGAAATATTGTACACACTTCAAAATTTATATTTGAGCTAGTTTGATAATTAATTGAGTCGAACTTGAACGAGCTTTAGTCTAGCCGAACTCAAATCGAACTCGAGTAGTTTGGTATTTTTACACTTGTTTTATCCTTTTATAATAATCAAGCTCGAATTCGAGCAGAGATTTAGATTTTATAAAATATAAAAGTATATTCCAACTTGTTTGATATATTTATAGGGACAGAGGCCATATATAGCCTATTTGCTATAAATTAGGACAAATAAAACCCTCAATATAATATTATCCCAAATTTAACCCTATTCTTAAATTTTATCCCAAATATACCCACTTCTGAATTTGTCAACTCAATAAAAAAATACAATTTGTACGGATAAGTATGACAACCCTATGACAAAAAAGCAGCAACTTTTGACCAACTTTTGATTGATCTTTGACTGGGCTGGGCCTACTCTTTCTCTCTCTTGGACTTCATTAGTTTTCGTGTAGTTATTAGGGCAGCACTCTCTCTCTCTCTCTTCTCTCAGCACAGCCGCCGCACCTCACCTCTCTCTCTTTCCTCTCAACAGCGGCCAACACACCTCTCTCTCTCTCTCTTCTCTCAGCCGGCGCAGCCGCACCTCTCTCTCTTTTCTCTCTTCTTCCTCTCTCAGGCGCAGGCATCTTCACTGTTTCAGTTGAAGGTTTTCGTGTAAGTTGACTCTCATCTTTTCGTGTAATTTTGTTTTCGTTGAAAATCCTCAAAGGTTGAATTTGACACAGTTTGGGTTCGATTTTCAGATTGGAGGTTGTATTAGAATCAGTTTTTGTGTTGGATTGTCATGGATTTCCATGTATTGATTTGATTTTTCTGCCATGTATTGTTATTGCTGTCAAGTGTTGATTCGAGACTTTGGTTGGGTGATTTTTCTGTCATGTTTTTTATTTAGGGTTTGTAGTTGATTTCCATTTTTTGTAGTTTACGAAAACACTGCTATTTCTGGCCTACACGAAAACCTTTCAATTTGTACCCTACATGAAAACCTTTCAATTTGTATACTACACGAAAACCTTGCAATTTGTACCCTACACGGAAACCATGATATATCTGCACTACACGAAAACCCTGGAATTTTTGAACTACACGAAAACCCTGGAATTTCTGTACTACACGAAAACCCTGCAATTTTTGTGCACTACACGAAAACCCTGCAATTTCTCAACTACACGAAAACCCTATTTTTAAACACTACACGAAAACCTAATAAAAAAGGCCTACACGAAAACCCATGTTTGCACTTGTTATACGAAATCCGTAATGTCTATAGAATATGTTTTTCTTGTATTAATTAGTGTTTTCGTGTAACCTTGTTTACTTAGGCATTGTTGGTGTGTTTGGGTATCCACACCAATGTTTTTTATTTGTATCCAATGAAATTTGGCTATTTAGATTTATATAAGTAAATTAGTGAGAAAAATAATATGGGATATTTGTTTTGGTAATGTATCGTTGCACATAAATTAATGACATTAGTGTAGATAGAAATGAAAATAATACTTAGGCTTCAAATGATTATAAAAATACCCTTTGTAATAGATGCCGAAAAATTTAAAGGGAAATATATTATTTTTCTTTTAATACAATGGGAGTGGGTTCGAGTGGATTGTCAGCACCAGATCGCGTATATAAATGGATATACGCGGTTTAAGGTGTTGGGTGAGATTGGGACAGAGCTGAGAGAAGTGGATGATGATTGTGTATCGGATTTTCTCCGTACATGTTTCGGACACTTCTTGTTATGGCGGAACGAAGAAGAGACATGCAGGTCATTTTTACATGTCCTGATGAGTCGCGAGGTTCGACTGACGCATGATAGGACGGGAGACAGATATTTCATGATTGGAGAAGATCGTTTATGCCGATTTGGAAGGAGAGAGTTCTTTCTTGTCACCGGCCTACGATTTGGAGACTCGGAGTTCAGTCCATCCGGGGTTCACGGTCCACCGTCGTCTGGTCTATACATTCGAGTCGCTCATGGAGGCAGTCCTCGCATTAGGGTATAGGATCTTCTAGTAAGATTTATTGCTGGGGAGTTTCTTGACAGCCGTCGGGACTCGATTTTAGTGGTGAAGATCCTCATCTTGTATAGTTTCGTCCTTGGGAAAGATTTACTGAAGACTTATGTGGAGGATCGGGTGTGGACTCTAATCGACCATGATGATGCTTGGGAGACGTTTCCCTGGGGCAAGTTCAGTTATCTCACCCTGATGCGGTACATGGATAAACTTCCTCAGAGCATCCCACAGCAGACTGGCCCTAGGCCTTACACGTACCACTTTTACGGGTTCTCCACTGCTTTGTATGTGAGTAAAGCTTTTATATGCGTGGGTTGTTCATAAATCTTAAATCTTAAATTGTGTAAGTGTTAAAACATTTTTGTCTTAGTCTGATTTGGGATGATTTTACAGATATGGGCATACGAGGCTATACCGGTTACCAGCACTTTCGCTGGCCGTCGCATTGATACAGGACACCAGTTTCCTCGCTGTCTGAGGTGGGCCACGAAAAGGTCTGACATCGATGTTTTACAGTCGCTTGAGGGTTAGGTGAGAATTATTTTCAACCCAGACAATCTTAGTTAATAATGTTACACGTTTTTTTTTTTTTTACTTGATGTGTCATTTTTATGTTAGGTTGTATGTTTTGGGACACTTGAGCCGACCCCTGAGGAGCTTAATCATCCTCTTTGGGGTTTGACAGACCATGATCTGTCACAGGGCATTCAGCCAGTTGCCCCCTATACTGGACGGCCCATTTGGCCTAGCCGACAGGCTGGCCCATCTCGTCGTCCTGCTCATGGCTCGACTGCTGACCATGCTGAGTCTAGTATGTCTACTGGCCGTAGGACTCGTCGGAGCAGGCCTTCTGATGCAGCCCCGACCCATGGGCCAGAGCCTCTAATCATTCAGTCGGAGGCTGAGCCGGTGCGCGTCAGACCGAGTCGTCGAAGGCGTGTCATAATTCCACCATCCTCGGTATCTGAGCCAGAGCAGCCAGCGTCAGCTATGCCTCAGCCCACTTATCTGGACATTGATAATGCTGGTTACACTCCCAGTTTTCCTGATAGTCCGAGATCAGAGTTTCAGCATAGACCGGAGCCTACCCGTGAGAGGACGTCTTCCCCCACACAGCTGCCCGACCAGCAAATACCGATTCATGACATGTTCAGTCAGCTCACCCTGCATATTGACAGACGTTTTGGAGAGATGCAGACGTTCATGGGTGATCGGTTTAAGCAGTTCGATCGTAGGATCGATCAGCTTGATGAGAGCATTGGTCATCTAGATCAGAGGTTCGATCATCTGGAGTCCGAGCTGCCGTCCATATTCGCTGACCAGCTACGCACCTATTTCGGCCACGCACCACGAGATCAGTATGAGCCCCATCACGGTGGACCATGGGCGAGTTGGCCTGATAATGGGCCGTCGCACCGACAGGATGCCGACCATGAGCCATCCAGTATGGTGACGCGCCTTCATTTCACGATGACCTTGGTCCAGATACGCATGATCACAACCATTCAGAGGACGCCTGTGACGCACAGCCGATCACCATGATAGTGCCCTTTGTAGATACACATCGTGATCAACCATCTTCTCATCATTCGGCGTACGTCGATCCTGGCCACAGTTTCCATACACCTTCCCATGAGCCCAGACAGGGAGATGATGAAGGCATGCGTGACACTAGTGCTGGCATCCGCCATGTCCGATGTCGTCAGCCATCTCAGTACTTGATGAGTCCGTTCACTTACCTGAAGTGTAAGCGGCGGGTTAACGTGACCTTCGATGATTTTGATGCGTGGCTCCAGCTCGGTGAGAATGGCCGATAAGTATGTTTTTCATCACAATTTTTCCTTTGCTATTCTAATGTTGCACTTCATAATATTGATTTCTCTAATCATTGCAAATAATTTTACAATGCAGGCGCAATGTTGGGGTCGACTTTGTAGTTGGGCCGGAGTTTTTCACCCCAATTATCGACCCGCATGGACAGTTGGACATTTTGGTATGGTAGTGTCTTTCATTTTGTAGTATTTGTTCACAAAATTCGTTGCATTTTGGCCTAACTCTGAAATGCATCTTAATTAGTTGTTCTGAACAGCAAATTGACGTGTACCTTGGCATCATACAGTCAGCACCCAGGTGGTTGGAGCTTGATCGTACGTTTGAGGTCAAAAAGTGGGGCCAAGTTCTTTCGGCCTTTTTTAATGTGGGTACATTTTGTATTCTTTTGTCATACACGTTTTTTGGTCACCCAGAGAAGCTTTTTATAACATTGTAACGTGTATGTCGTTTGCAGGAAACTTGCAAGGAAATTTGGGTGGCCAAGCATAGAAATGATCCACCAGGCTTCAATGCCTATGTAAAAGAGTTCAGAGAGGAGTTCACCCCGCATGAGCTGGATCGACTGGTGCCCTTTGTACGAGGACAAATACCCGGATGGAGGCGTCTCAAGGACTGGAAGGATATTAATCAGGCAAGTATTCCTTTTTTTTTATCCCTTTGACGTTTACACATTGATATAACGGTGAGATGACATCCTTTTATGATCATTCAGCTTTTTACAGTACTGAACCTCGATGGACACTGGGTCGGTGCAAAAATTGATCTGTACGAGAAGTCAGTTGTGCTATTCGACAACTTACGGCACACATGGGATAAAGACTTGACCGACCTGCGTTTGAGGCAAACAATTCCATTGCGTCGGATCTTACCCAGACTTCTGCAGTACTGTGGCTGGCATGAGGCCATCGAGATGCACTCATACTCGCCAGCCCAGTTCTATTGTCTCAGTGGGAGGCCTGAGGTGTGCTACAGACAAGAGGATTCAACCAGTTGTGGTGTCTATGCGTTGAAGGCCGTTGAGAGTGCTATGACGGAGGTTTTTCCACGGCCAGAGATCATCCACGGGATATGGGGCATGAGACGACTCGTTGCACACACTATTTATAGGTTCTCAGCTGATCCTGAGTTTGATGATTGATGTAGTCCGATAGATCGTACATTTGAAACAAACACTAAATTTTTTACATGACCACTATTTACTCATTGCACAAGTCAAATATTTTACATGCAGTCCTAGTTTTATCCTGAAATACCGTGCTTTTTACATAGTTCCACACAACAAGGATATTAAAAGACACACTGTAATTGTTTTTCACCCAATTTTAATAATCAACACAGAATGATGCCTACTCATCGTATACAAAGCGTTGACTCTCTATGAAAATTAGACACTTTCGTTTCGTGTGGCTCTTAGACCCACATACAGAGCATTTTTTCTTTCTTCCCCGACTCTGCTCGCCACCTAAATCAAGTGTGCTATGATCGAATGCCTCCTGCACAGGAGGTGGACGATGTCTAGAACTCAAAATTTCGGCACTGGATGGAATCCGCCTCCCTCTTAGACGACCAGCTTGCCTGGGCTTATCGGGAGGCAGACAACATGTGTTCAACGTCTCTTCAGAAACGACCCAATCAGCTGGGTCGGGCACGGGAAGCACCTCAACTTCCCACATACCAATCAATGATGTCGTCCAATAGAACTGATGCACGTAATTGGATATTGACTCATTCGCGTAACTATTTAATGGAGATATTGATTAGCAATCGGCTGGATGAGAAACATGTACAATTACTATGGTAAATCTAGATTATCTAGAGATCTTTACCTGATTGCAACACAAGCGTGAGAACATGGTATCAAGTCGAGTTGGAAAACCCTGCAAGTGCAAGAATTGTTGGAGAGATCGACAATGAAATTCTTACCTTGATGGGTGATCTTGAACTTCTGTCGCGACAACTTACTCACTTGCATTGCACGGCCAGCCTTCATTGCATTTTGGAGTCGTTCATGGACCGACTTTGTAAGAGTATATTCGCGTTCCTCAGCAGCAGATCTTCTTTCATAAAACCACTTTTCGATAACACATCGGGCACATTCAAGAAATGAACAAACAGGGAGCTTTCGGCCCCAGACTAACCTAGAATTCCATGACTCGGCGGCATTCGAGGTCACGAACTTATATCTTCGAACGGGGCACTTCACACGCGACCATCTTTCGGGACCAGCCTTTTTTAAGGTATCGACAGCTCCTGCAATGTTTGAGGATGCGAGAGTGTCCATATACCTGCAGATGATGAAACGACAAAGTCAAAATTAAAGATGATGTAACAATTCACGTAAAGATTAGTGGTCGTACCTGTCAAAGTCCGTTGGATCATAACAATATGCGGCCAACTTGAACAGCCCAAGCAGATGCTTTCCATACTTGGCCAAATTTTGCTGCAAATGATAACAACATAGTCCGTGCGCAACGTCGGGGTATACGGCTCGCACGGCATTCGTGATGCTTTTATGTTGATCGGAGATAATTAACAGGTGGTCAGGGCATCCAAAAGCTTCTCGAACTTGTGTTAAGAACCAAGTCCATGACTCATCATTCTCCACACTACCTATACCGGTTGCTAACGGGAAAATCTGATCACTCCCATCCTTGGTAACAGCTACGAAACCGATTCCTTTATATTGACCTTTCAAGTGACAGCCATCTACGACTATAACAGGCCTTGCATAACTTTGGAACCCCTGAATAGAAGCTGCCAATGCGAAGAAGACAAATTTGAACTTACCATCACAATCAGTACTAAAGGACGTGTACGTTCCCGGATTTACAGCCTTCATCACCTCTAGATAAGATGGAAGCATCGAAAATGACAACTTCGGATCCCCATAAGCCCTAGTCATCGCATGCCGTTTTACCCTAAGAGCCTTTTTGTAACTGACCTGTAAACCATGATGATCGTTCATCTCCTGCATAATTCCGCGAGCATTCAACTGGGCATTCTCATTTCGTAGTGTATCAACGAAACACTCTCCAATAAGACTAGCTAGAAGCCTTCGTGTGGCACTACTGGTCAGGTCCAACGAACACGAATGTTGGAGATCAATCTTCGAAATTTTCCAAATCCCATGTTTTTCAGAGGCATGCATTACGAAGGGACAGGTTTTAACGGTACACTTTACATACCACCGGTGTTTTTCGGATCTCTCCACTTTGTATGCAAGTTGATTTTCAAGATGGTACATGCCAACTGCTTTTTGCAATTCAACTTTGTTGTTGAAGCAAGAACCTTTCTGGAGCATATGTGAGGCAGACACATGAGTGGAAATCTCAGAAGGACCGGCTGGATCAACAGCACCATGGGCCATCTCAGGGATAAACCACCAACGCTCTAAGGTACTGACGCTCGATGCCCTGTGACTACTTTCAGCATGTCTTTCTGGTTCAATAATAGAAGACTCATTTACAGGGTCACGCCGTCCAATGTATGTCATAAACGCCTCACGCTCCTCAGTCTGCTCTTCATCCAATAGCGCTACAACCTCTGCATCTAGCTCGAAATCAGTATCTCCAAGACAGCTCTCATATGCCTCATTTTGTTCGATGCAGGTATCTACAAACATTACGGGTTCACATACCGTAAAACTTGGATATATTGAGTATCATGAAAAATAATACACTATTTAAGTAGATTAAACACGGGATAGCATACCGTCATGAATTCCTGGGTTGTAGTATCCATGTTCGGGCACTTCTTCCTGACATATTTCATTTTCTTCCTCCGGATGTGGGTACTGACGTACGGCATAATCGATTGGTGATTGGTTTAAGTCAAGAAAGTCAAATCCCCAAGCTGACCTATCATCAACCCGACCAGTGGATGAAGATGGGGAGGGCGCCCACAGATCTTGAGTAGGTAAACTCCATTTAGCATGAAATTCTTGGTCGCTTTGTAGCCCAACTGGAATGTTTGAACAGTCACCAAATGGATGATCGGTGTACTCAAATCCAACATTAAAACCTGAAATTGAGGAAGGATCATTGCCGGCGTGGCTATGACCACCCGTTTGGAATACCAAGCCGGTTGATGGTCCAGCATTTACACTTTTAAGTGTAACAAATACAACGAGAATGTCATCGATCATGGACAATACACCAGCTAGATCTGTATCATTCTTAATTTTCTTTCGTGTAACCATACCATTAATCTCAACTAATGAGTGGATGACATATCCCCACCACTCTTGATCACGCACAACTTCATCAATTTTTTCAAACAACTCCTGATATGTAATTTTTTGAAGTTTAATCACCTTTCTTGATCCACTCTTGTAGTCTAAGCCTTCCCAGTATCCACCAAACCATTCTACAACAATGCTGAAACTCATCTTTGCCACTACAGGAAAACAGTATATGGATACAACCTGGTTCCAAAACATTAAAAAATTTAACCTATATTCAAAATATTTAATATAAGATACGCATAGACATTTCTTCTTCCTTCTTTATATAATCTACTAATAAAAGAAAGTTTACAATCCTATCTATTTCTTTATCTATATGTGTTGACACATTTCACATTTGAACGTATATGCTAGTTAAACTTTGAACAATACAACATATAAATAATATTTTGAAATAATTGGGTTACATTCTTCGGGGGAAGAAAACCATACCAAACGAAAACACTAAAAAATCAAATTTTTAACATGAAAACAGGAAGACTTTTCGTGTAACCTCTAATTTGAGGGGTTACACGAAAACCCAATTGCCTTATGAGGCTACACGAAAACTTTTTTTTTTCTTTTGCTCAAATTATCACCTCAACACATAATTTACGAAAAACATTATACTTCAAACAATAACACATATTGCATGAAAGAGATTAAAATATAACACTAACCGTTACGTGTTCGACGAAAATCTCCAGAAAGCTTTTCCCAATACTTGTGACAATGTGAGGCAAGGATGAAATTTTTTTACAAGAAAATTTTGCGATGTGCAGCACGTATTTATTAACAATTTTGGCATTACTGTGCACATGTGATATTAAAAATCAGCTTTTATTTCGGTTTTTTCATGCAACTTTTCGTGTGATTAAAAAGCATATATACGCGTGGCATAACCTCATGTGTTTGTGCATACAACTTTTCGTGTGATTAAAGGGCATATATACACGTGGCATTGTGCCCATGTGTTTGTGCATATCACTTTTCGTGTGATTTTGGGCATATATACACGGGCAAAAACCTATGTGTTTGTGCCCATGTAACAGAGGAAAGAGAAAAAAATATTTCTTTTCGTGATGATTGGTGTCAGAGGCCATATTTGACTTTGGAGAAAAGTGGATACTTTTGTCCTCTTTTGTTAAAAAGTGGGTATATTGGTGGTAATCAAGGATGAAAATATCGATATCGCATGTCGTATCGCAACTTTGATTTTACGGATATATCGATGTCGATATCGATATCGCATATCGATATCGCAAAAAATTTGAAAAAACAACGGAAATCTTATTAAAATTTTGGAAATTTAATATGAAATTTTAGGGATTATTTTTACACTTCATTACACATATATTCCACTCAAAATCACATTAAAATAATATATTTAAAACTAACATATAGATAATAAGCATTATAAATACTGTTTTTCGAATGAAAAATGATAATATATTACATAATACAAAACAAAATTACTAAAATTACATCATACAATACACTAGTATCAAAAGGATGACCTATGAGGTTCAAACATAGTAGATGGAATGTCATCTTGATCCAAGCAGTACTGATACCAACATATACATAATTAGCACTATTAAAATTTTACTAAAACTAATTATAACAATTAATTGTAAATACACAATTACAACATTACATTTTACGTGCTAGCTTCACTATAAAATAATTAATTGTAAAATTATGATTTTATAATAAAGTTCTATAAGTTAACTAAATACTTCACCTAACATATACATAATTAGCACAATTAAACACATCAATTTACAATATACCAACAATTAAACATAGCAATTTACAATATACCAACATATACATAATTAGCACTATTAAAATTTTACTAAAACTAATTATAACAATTAATTGTAAATACACAATTACAACATTACATTTTACGTGCTAGCTTCACTATAAAATAATTAATTGTAAAATTATGATTTTATAATAAAGTTCTATAAGTTAACTAAATGCTTCACCTAACATATACATAATTAGCACAATTAAACATAGCAATTTACAATATACCAATAAAATGCTAGTTTTATCAACTAAAATGAAAAAAAAAAGATTAAATTTACATACCAATTCGTAGTTCTTCAAAATGACAATTGAGTGATATATATAGTGGTGCAAGTATTTCCTCTTCAATGTCAATGCCCTATATCCAAAAATATATATAAATTAGATACATTAAAATAGTCATAATCTATAAAGTAAATAATTGAAATTAATTTAATCAAAAATGTTGGGAGAGAGTTATTGATATGAGAGAATATCATACCTTAAACCTTAAATTGTATGATAGAAAATGTTCACTTGCCTTCAAAATATATAGATAGAGAGAGAGAGAGAAATATATCATGCAAAAAAATTAGAAAAAAAAAAAGAAGTAAATGAAGTAATAATTGGTTAAAGGAATGGAAATTTAAAAAAGTCACAAAATATGGCTATATCCGTGAATGAAAGATTGATGTGAGGAGAATATATTACTTTCAATATCAAACACAATACATAATACAAAGTAAGGAAAAAAAATCACATAGTTCAATTTTGTGAATCAAAATCGCTCATTTTGATATACATGCGATATTTTGCGATATATCCGCGATATTTCCCAATTTCCATCCAATTTTATACTACACTGAACCGATATCGATATCGATATCGATATTTTGCGATATTTTGCGAAATATCCGCGATACCCAGGAAAAAAAACATTAACACCCAATATCCGTATCGCAATATCCGTATCCGCGATATATCCGCGATATATCCGCGATATTTCGCGATATTTTCATCCTTGGTGGTAATATATAGTGGGGGGTTATTTTTTTCCTATTTTTTAGGAAATAGGGTAATCATGGCCATTTCTTCTTTATAAAATTGGGTTCAAAATGAAGCTTTCTTCAAACGATTTTAAATCGAGTATTGAATAATTTTTTTGATTTCGACTCTATGTATAGGAGTAAAGAAAACATCTTCATTAAAAAAATTGTAATTTCCAATATATCCACTATTAAAAAGAACACAATAAATTGCGTTCATGAGACGATATCACGGATAGTTTCCGTGAGACGGATCCTATTTATCCACTAACCAAACTCAATTCCAAAAATTTATACATGAATTGTGAAGGGTGGGTTGTAAGTTGACCCGTCTCACATGAAATGATCTGTGAGATGCTCTCACGTAAGAGTTACTTAAAAAGAAAAGATGTAATAATTAGGGCAAAAATTTTTATGCACCGATCCGTGCAACCGGGTCGACCCGTTCATGCACCCAAAACGCGCCTCCCACGAGCCTGCACGTGTTGAACACTTGTGCTGAAGCTCATCCAAAATTCGCTCCAATAGACCAACCTTTGTGTATAGTTAAACCAACCTTTGTGTATAGTTAGACCAACCATGTGTAGGTAGGTCTAACTATATACAAAGGTATGTTTAACATATATAAATGTATGTTTAACTATATGCAAAAGTATGTCTAGCATATACAAAGGTATGTCTAAGTATACATAAAGGTATGTCTAACACAACGTAAAGGTATGTCTAACATAACATAGTGGTATGTGCCAAAATTCAAAAATCAAGCCAAAAAAAAGACAAGACATGAAATCTGGGCAGAACTGGTATGTTTAACATAGCTTAAAGGTATGTCTAACATAACGTAAATGTATGTCTAACATGTGATTTTTTTTTCAAAAATCATGTGTGAAAAAAAAAAAAAAGGTGCGGTCCCCTACCCGGATCCATGCACCTGATCCACAAGAGACCTAATCAATAATTAGAGTATGAATTAATTATGGCAGTCAATTTGATGATTAAATTGATTCAGCTATACTGTCGGCAGCAACACACATCCCTGTCAATATGTGCGCCCTCTCCACTCTAATCAATCTAATCTCTTCGTTTTTTGTACATATTTAATTTCATGACGAGTACTTAATAAATAAGTTACACGAAAATTTTAACCGTTGTCTTTGATATCTATCAGAGTGTTGTCTATGAGCGCATATTTGGAAACTGTCAACCTACGACAACGGTTTTTAACCGTTGTCACGCCGTTGTCATAGAGGTCTAAGACAACGGTTAATTTTGTTGAAAATTTTGCTGACCCTACGACAAGAGTTGAATCAGGCTACGACAAGGGTTAAAACCCCTTGTCTATGAGCTTTTTTCTTGTAGTGCACTCTCAAACCGGGTCCTTCTGTAGTACATTAATTGTATTGATACTTCAAATCCTCCACACATTTTCAATCATCAAATTTGAGATCATTAAAGATAAGAATGCAATAATATCATATTTGATGGTTGAAAATGAATGGAAAGTTTGATGTATTAATACATGACATGGTGTACTATTAAACCACCCTCTCGAAGCACCCCTAATTAGAATGTAATTTAAAATGTAAATGGTAGATTTAAAATTTTAATCAAATGAGAGAAATATATACCGTTTGGGATATTTATATATGTATATATATAGATATCAATCCTATTATCCTATTCACTGTGAACACATTAATATGTTTCTACCTCTAACGTGTTAGATATCCAACATATCAACTAATTTCACTTTCCATATAACGAGGGGATGAAATCATTACACGTCAATGGTGGGCATATTAAGAGCTGACCGTTGTGGACATTTTAACATTTTACATGTAAATCTTCACTATACTACACATGTTTTAAAAAACTAACAATAGTACGTAGTGTAAAATAAAAATTTGAAGACATTTTCATAATTCATCCAATTCATAAAATTCTAACAATTATGCGTTAGCTTTTGCATGTTGGAGTTTTGATGAATAGTAGTAAGAGAAAGTAAAGTAATTTTTAATCTTTTTAATCATATATTTTTCAGATATTAAAATTAGGTCATTCATTAATTTGTCTATGCTATTTCAACACCAACGTAACTTTGTTTTATTTTTCTAAACCAAAATGTAATTTGAATCATATCATATGGAACGAAACAAAATTGATAATTTTGTTATGAATTTAAAATTTTATTATATTTTAGGAAAACTGGTATTTTCGGACACTTATGTTAGAAAAAAAGTATTTCTCATCCACAATATATAATTCAACCAATTTAGATGACATTTTTACCTTAATACCACCCATAAACTCATATTATTAAAATTCAGGTTGTACTTATTACGTTCTAATGAAATCAAGTTGTTCAATTTATATCATCAAATATCAACCAAATTCATTAGGTCATCTTTCCTTATCTTAACAACAAAATTAAATCACACTATTCCATTTATATGAATTATCGAACCCCAAATATCAGACTAAGTTTATTGATGGCTTTTTGGTGCCCAACCCATAAAAGATAAGAAAGAAAGAAAAAAACGTTTTATGCAATTAATTGTTGGCAATCTGATCGGCTGACTGATCTAGGTTGGTTAACAAATGATCATGCTTTATCTTCTCTCTCCTCATTAGATTGTGACACTTGTGAATAAATATAGTTTAAGTACCTTAAACCATAGCACCAAATGATCAAAAAGGGTAACCACAAAAAACCAAAAATGGGCAATATTGAAGAAGAAGAAAACAAATGATCTCATGAAAAGTAAGTAGTGTATAAATGAGAGAAAGTAAAGATATGTATTAGTGTGTTAAAAGAATGGTAATTGGAGAATCTCCTAAAAAGCTTGCCATGTAAAGATGGAGACATAGAGACATATATGTCTCACTCGCAACATAATGCATGTACTGTCATGGTACGGACATATGATGAACCTAAACTATACATCATCTCTCTCTCTTCAAATTTTGATCAAGAGGAAGAAAAGTCAGCAACTCACAAGCATAAAAGCTTTAACAATACATGGGATTGGGGGACAACTTTTCTTTGTTACACAATTTTAAATTTTACATATCTCTATCTTGTAAATTTCACATATAAACAAGAAAAGAAAAGGTGGATTCCATACATTTTTGACCATATTACCAAAACTAGAACAAATTAGTATTTAATTTTATCCACATTAAATATTAGAAAATCAAGAAGAAAAAAATGCAACCACATTATGTTTAATTACCAAACAAATTCATGTCCCAAAAGTACTAGTAGAACAAGAACCAACATGAATTGATACGTACCCCACCCCACCCTACCCCCCCCCTCCCTCTCAAAAAGCTATATATATAGAGCTGGAACAAAGTTACCATACCATGCTAGCAAAGAAAAACTATATAGAGAGATTTAAAAAACATATATAGTGAAACAATTAAAATGGGGTCGAGCTCGAATTGGACAGCAAGACAAAACCAGGTGTTCGAGGATGCATTGGCGACGTACGAGAAGGACAAGCCGGAGTGGTGGCAGAATGTGGCGGGGGCGGTGGGGAAGAGCGTCGACGAGGTCAAACGCCATTTCCAGAAGCTTCTGGAAGATATCAACCACATTGAAACAGGGAAGGTGCCTATCCCTAATTACAACTCCTTTTCAGGCAGCAACAACAACAATGGATACAAATGATAATCATATTTCATCTATTTCCATTTTCCCTTCTCATCATCTTATTTCTGTTTTATTTAAAATATTTACAAGTGTTCATATATGTTTACCGGTCATGTTGAATTAGGATTAAGAAAATTCTAAGTCCAAAGTCCATGTAATTTAATTCCTTATGAATATCCTCTTTCAGTGATCAAGATTATGACCACATTAACAAATAATAATTAAGGAATTTTCTTTCCAGTTTTTGTGATTAATTTATGCATTATTGGCTGTACTATATATATGTGACATGTACGTATAGGTTCCTCCATGAAATATATATTTTATCGAAGTTATATATATGAATTAAAAATCATGATAATTAACACTTATAAATACATTAATTCATTATCACGTGTTTCATCCAATCTTTCCAACTAATTATCACATGACATTATATATATATATATATATGATATCACTAATTAACACCTGACTGAAAAAGCAGACAAATATTAAAAAATAACTAATAACTTCAGAATTTTATAATAATGTCTTTTAACTTAAAAATTGATGAAGATGACTTTCTATTGGCTGCAGACGGTAAACATAACCTGTGATCACTAATGTCACATTAACATTATTTATTTTCATTTTTTGTAGTATTTATCAATAATTTGGAGGAAAAACTTCTCATAAGACTTGCAGATAAACAAAAATCAAAATATTACATAAATTCTGAAATTTGTTTAGTTAGGATATAATAATTCCAACAAAGGAAAAACTAAACAATTTTTTTCTTTTAAATTAATTATTCAGACAATCTAAAAAATTCACAAACTCAACTACTAATTGCTAATGGACATTTTTTCATGCTTATATAGTTTTAATTTATTAGTATTATTATATTCCTTAGTATTATTATTATTATTATATTTTATTATATTATTATTTATTATTATATTTTATATTATGTATGATATTATATATATGATTATTGATTTTATTATTTATTATTATTATTATGTATTAGTAGTAGTATTATTATTATTATATTTATTATTATTATATTGATTATTATTATTATGATTATTATTATCGTATTATTATTATTATTATTATTATTATGTATTATTATTATTATTTATTATTATTATTATGATTTTATTATTATTATTATTATTATTATTATTATTATTATTATTATTATTATTCTTATTATTATTATTATTATTATTATTATTATTATTATTATTATATTATTATTTTTTTTATTTTTTTTTTTTTTATTTTTTTCTTTTTGTTATTTGGTGTATCTTTAAATGTTTTTTTTTATAGATTTTGGAATGAATTTTGAGTTTTTTTTATTATATAAGATTTATTTTAATGAGCATCGTAATCTTTTTTTATACCGTGATTTATCCGAGCACGGAGATCAATTACTTGCACTATATACCTATCGACGAATCTCTAATACTACCATGGACTATGAGTAACACCAAAATATATTCTACCATCGAGATCTAACAAAAGCAACCACCGAGATCTATTATACCATCGTGATTTATCAATTGAATCGTGATTTAATTACCATCAAGATCTAACAAATTCAACCACTAATAACTATTATACCATCATGATTTATCAATGACATCTGACATCTAAGGAATTTAACATCACTATTGTGATCTAAATTGTCATTGAGGTCCAAAATTACCATCGCGATTGATCAATAGAATCATGATCTAATGAATTTAACATTACCATTGTGATCTATATTATCATCGTGAATTCGTGATCCATACTATTATCGTGATATAAAATTACCATCATGATTTATCAATAGAATCATGATCCAATTAACTTAATATTACCATCGTGATCTATATTATCACCGTGATATAAATTTTTTACCATCGTGATTTATGTAAATACTCATCCACAGATCCCAACCTCAACTTTCTACAAATTATTGCAACAAATTCAAAGATTTAGAAATTCAAATTGATAAATAACGCAAAATCCCTAATTTAATTTAAAAAACCCTAAGATGTTTATAACTAATTTTTCTTCTTCAAATTATCCACAAAATTCATAAAATTTTCTAGAGCATCCATAAGGATTCATACGAATCATGTAATGGAAGTGTAAATAAACATATATATATATATATATATGTAAAAATATTGCATAACCTAGAAAATAGAAAAAAACGATTTTATAGCAAAACAAAGACGTACAGATTGTTCTCCCGTTCTGTGCCAAAATTTCAGGCCTCTTTCTGCACAGCGCCTTCTTCCCCTTATGTGCAAAATTTTCACACGTCTTTCTCCTTCCGATTTTGTTGAAAATTTTCACGCCTCTTTCTCCTTCTCACCATAAAGCCTCATTCCCCTTCTCAAACTACCACAGCCTCCTTCTCCATCCTCAAACTTTTGAAACCTCGTTGGGTGCCATTTTTCTCGTCAATAATTGACGGTTGACCAGGTCAACTCCGGTGCATGGATCTAAATTTGTGCGTCCAACTCATAAGTTTTTGCCCATTACTATTATTATTTTTATTATTGTTATCGATGAAAAAATATTTAGATTTCATTTATCTTTTTAAATTATTTCTAAAAGCAAAACAAAAAAATTTTGATATTTTAATTTACTTTTAAAGTATTTTTTAGATTCAAGTATAACATTTGTATCTATTGTCTATAGCCGGTGGGGAATTTTCTTCAACTCTTCCAGAGTTAAAAGATAAGTGATATTCTATAGAATACCAGGTGTATTAATACACCAAACTCTTCATCATTTTCGATCATTAGATTTGAGATCATTGTTGGCTTTGACTTTAATAATCTTAGATCTGATGACTGAAAATAGGTGGAAAGTCTGGTGTATTAATACACCTGGTGTACTACAGAACTACCAAATGATACATATTATAATGAGGGTTAAAAATGTTTTTCCATCCCAATAATACTAGATTTTACATATTTTGGTATAAACTTTAAAATGTTGTATTTTGTCGTATGAACTTCTAATGTAATGTATTTTATGGAATGAGACAACTCACAGCCGTTGATTTAGGACACGTGTATGGCCATAATTTTTTCAGTACCATAAAATGCACCAAATTTAAAGTTCATTTGACAAAATGCAACATTTCAAAGTCTATAAAAAAAGGGCAAAATTATGAATAATTCGGATAGAAATATTTTTTAGCCTTATAATTATAACTTATAGTTGTCAGATATATATATATATATATATATATATATATATATATATAAACATTAGAATCACTAGTGTATAGAACATCTTATATTTTGTCATTAACGAAAATCCAAATAAACCAAACAATTAAAATTTTCATTTCTGTGAATATGAATGATGAATGTTTAAAATTAATTGAACTAAACTACAAAAGGAGATTATTTCTTCCAGATATTTATATATTAAACTATTTCCAGCTATTACCATCATGATGCAATTTTTTTTTTCCCTTTAGACTCTAACAATATTAATTTAAGCCTCATAGAACTTGCATTAAAGATTGGCAATAAAATAAGGGCAAATGAGAGATTCGTATACAATGTTATCCCAATTTAAAATAACTATTACTCACACCCACCCGCGCGATACGCGGTCTGTGATATAATTTTGGTAAATATTAATTATTTGATAATATATGTAAGTAATTTTAGTATATATAAGACAATATAGAGTTACTCTCCTGTGCACCAGTTGCACGGATCTAAGATCCGTGTAACTGGGCCGCGCGCTGGCTGGGCTGGCTCGCCCAGCCGTGCCTCTTTACTTTTTTCTCGTATTTTGGTCGTTATCTTCATGTTATGTTAGTGTTATCTTCGTGTTATGTTAGGGTTACCTTCGCGTTATGTTAATGTGACCTCATCTCCAGATTTCATACCCTTAGTTTAAAATCACTGAACTAAAATAACACGAAGGTAACACTAATATAACATGAAGGTAACACTAACATAACATGAAAGTAACATCAACATAACATGAAGGTAAAAAACAATGTTAATTATACCCTCATGTTATGTTAGAGTGATCATCACATTATGTTAAGGTTACCTTCATGTTATGTTAGTGTTACCCTCATGAGGTTAACACTAACATAACATGAGGGTAACACTAACATAACATGAGGGTAACCCTAACATAACATGAAAGTAACCTAACATAACATGAGGGTATGACTACCTGAAGCGAATCTTGGTGGGTTTGAGCGCATCCACCAGGCGCGTGGGGGCGTGTGAGAGCGTGTTTGGGCGCGTGAAAACGCATGTTAGAAGCGCGTGGGGCCGGTCGACCCGGGTGCATGGATCCTAGATCCATGCACCAGTTGCACAAAATATTTTGCCCACAATATAATATTTAAGAGTAAGTCTTGTGTATGATCCGTGAGACGGGATGACCCACAACCAAAACTTCCTAATTCACATATAAGTTAATGGATATGAGTTTGATCCATGGACAAAAAATGATTCGTCTAGCTGAAATTATCCATGAGACCATCTCACACAAGTTTTTTTTTTTTTGAATATTTAATAATTATGAAAACCTAAATTTGCTTAAGGTAATTCAATTCACAACAATATATCGATATTATATACATCAAATTCACTAATCTATGATTCATACTAAAAACCAAAGTATCAAATCATAATTTTCAAATCAAAATTGGATATTTTACCTACAAAGTTTGTAAGTTTTTTTAAAAACTTTTTTTTACACAACATTTCTAGTTGAAACATTTTTTTATCATCTGTGTTACAAACTAACATCGTCAATCACTTAAATTAAATATACTAAAAAAACTTTAAAAAATTATGAATTAAAAATCAAATTCAATTATTTAAAATAAATACATGTGTGTGAGTATGTATATTGTTGGTCCCAAGTGGTAGTAGGCTTAGAGGGGGGTTGCATAAGCCTACTCAATTTTTCAGAAAATCTTACTTCGAAGGTCGCTGCTTGAGCAGTTACCTTTAAATTTGAAACAAAAGAGTGTTATGCACAGCGGAAATACTTTTTCAAAGCAATACTTGTTTTTCTGAAAACCGTGACTATGCTTAGGGATAATATGCAGCAGATAGATTCAGATATGCAATATTATGATCAAGGTAATCAACAGTAAATAACACAACAATTTATAGAGGTTCGAGGGTGGAGTAATCCCTCTACGTCCTCTCTTCTCCTACACAATGAGGGACCTTCGTTAAGTAAAACGGTTGATTTACACAAGCCTTGCTTAGACAACCTACACCGAACGAGAACTACCAGTCTTTCCCACACAGGGTTACTGCACAGTGACCAAATCTCTAGCCCACACAGGACTCTTGCTCTTCTACTAAGAGTGAAACCTCTAGCCCACACAGGACTCTTGTTCTTCTACTAAGAGCGAAAATACTTGATCAGGAGCAACTCCACACAGTCTAATAAAGAGAATAAAACTCTAGTAACACAGACAGCAAGCTTAAAGCAGTTGAGCTCTTTCAGCTGAAAGTAGTTTGCTGCGTAGACTGGACTTGAAACTTCTTCTTGTGTTTGTAAATGATCTTCAATGTATATCTTGAGCGTTTTGATTGCAAGAGTTTCAGGTGCGTTTCAAGTCCTAGTCTTCTTGTATTTATAGGTGATTTGAATTTTGTCCGTTGCAGAGAAAACCTGATCCGCTGCCTCTTTGGAATGACGTGACATTACTTGATTTGATTGTATACTTTTTGCTCAGGCTGTCACTCAGAAGCTGCAATCTCCGTCCTAAGTCTGTCATCTCTTCTGACTTCCCTTTTTGCTTTTTGATACGTGGCACTGCTTGGTTGGTTGTAACTGCAGCTTGTTCCTACTGTAAACTTTTGAGTGCATCCTTCGAGATAACCGCTACTTCTCAGGTAGCTGGAGCTTCCTTACATTTTCAGCATCCTCTTCATTTATCCCAGTATCCTTGGTCAGTTTGCAACCAGCATCTTATCCAAAGCAGCCTGCTGTATTATTTTTGCCTTCGCAGTTTTTGTGCAGCAAGGTCTTCAATTTCTAGTCTTCGATCTTCCAGCCTCCTGACCCTAATCTAAGGAATATTACAGCAGAATCTAATACATTGGATCTAGGTTCCTATTCTATTACATGTTTTGTCATTCATCAAAATCTTAATAATGTTCCTTACAATTTCCCCTTTTTGATGATGACAAAACTTTTTCTAAGAGGATCAAAGATTATAAGTTCAGCAAATAAGCAGATCAACAGAATACATAATTTAAAATTAACAGATTAAACATAAGTTCACGAGTAGTGAACTTTATCAGATCAAAACGGATGTATATTAATAGCAAGTTTAAGCAAAATCAAAGCACCAAAAGTAAAACAGTAAACAAAAGATCAGCAAAACTAGAGAGCAGAGGAGTTTACTATGTCTTGAGCGAGGATGCTTTCTCTCTAACTTTCCTTGGTCCCTTCTACCAGTTGAGAAGCGACTCTTGATAGGTTGGCTCCATCCTTTGTTTTATCTCAGGGGTCTCATCATACCTTAGCCAAAAATCTTCTTTGAAGAGAATGGTTTCTCTTTGTATAGTCTGCTTTTCAGCTTTATTTGTATTGGAAGAACTCTTCTACTTGTAAGGTCTCTGAAACACCTGAGTCTTTCACGATGATTTTTCCCTTTGATAATTATAGACTCCTTGCATAGCTGAATGTAGTACTTTATATACTCTGCCTGTTTGAAAGTATTGATCTACGGATAGGATGGACAGTGACTGTTAGGCAGATCAATCTTAGGGAGTTCCCATTCTTGGAATCTGGGACTTCTGCAATCTGGACTCCCATCTAGGAAGATACGAAGTGACTCTGGTGCACTTCCTTCTATTTCAGCTAGAGCTTCCAGATCAGGTTGTTTCTGAGGAGGGTAGAGTTTGGATAAAGTTTCTTTTGCAAATCTTTCAAAGTGAGCATCTGATGCTTTAACAAGTTCTTCCTCAACTCTTCTCATTTTCTCTTCTCTTTCTTCTGTTCCTCTACAAAGGCCAGGATGGACTTCTGAGATAACTTCAGATTTTCTTTTAATAGACCTGCTATCCTGTTGTCCACTAGAGCTTCCTCTATGGCTTCCTCCGTCGCCTCCTGAGTCTTTCCTAGACAACACTTCTAGCTGTTTACAGGAGGAAGAAGCCTACTGCCTTCTTTGCTCGATCCTCTTAGCTGCCTCTTCCCCCTTTTTGTCAATATCAAAGTTCGAACCAACTGCAAACTGCAGCATTGAGTGTATGCTGGCTACCATGTCAGTAAGATCGTCCAAGGTTTACTTCTGTTCATGCTGAGTGTTTGAGACTTCTTTGAGGGAAGCAGACATAAACTGTTGCTCTAACTCAATTGCAACTATTTTGTTTGCTTGGGAATTGAGCTTGTCGTTCAGGCTTGTGATTATGTCAGCAAGAGTAGAGGATTTGAGAGAGGAGATAAACTGTTGTAATCTGGCCAAAGTTGCATTCAAAGTATCCAGCTTGAAGGCGGCTTGGAACCTATCCTTTCTTGCCTCAGCTCTCATCAGCCTGCTTGCCTCGCTCAAGGATGTCCCAAGTTCTCCTATTGCTTTGAGAACATTATCAAGGGATTTTTCTTTTTCAGCTGCACGGAAGAAGAAAGATTTAGAGGCTTGGATTTTTCAGCTCCAGATACACCTTGTTCACTGGGTGACCCTTCATCACTGTTAGAATTTGACATGAAACTCTCAGTATCTGCACTATAATGAGCTGAATCATCATCATCTGCCACAATAATGGGCTCTTTGGGGTTAGTTTCTTCATCAGCAGACTTTTTCTGAGGACTTTGTTCCTCCGGAATCATCTCAACAGTAGGCTCTTTGTTAGCAACTTGTCCTGTTGCGGCATCCTCTGCAGCCATCTCTCCATGGTTCGCAGGATCCTCAGAGATTATACCCTGTATGATTGTAGGTGTAATTTCCTCAGCTGATTTGTCAGCTTCCATTGGTACTGTATCAGTGGAGAGTTCTGGCACAAATTTTCTTTCCTCGAGAGTTGTTGCTCGAAGAGTTTCTTCAAGAGCTACAGCAACTGTATCCAGTTTTGCACCCTCCGGAGTAGCTGGTAGCTCCATCATTGGCGTATCAGCTTGTTCCATAGTGATAGGAGTGCTCCCTATGATATGAACTTCTTCAGCAATATCAGATCTTGCCTCCTCCTCATCAGGCAAGACAACTATATTGACCAGCTGGTTGTAAGCTCCATTGGATCCATCTTCTGATGTTGATGGTGAGGGAGTCTTCTGAGTGATTGGAGGAGCATTTAAGGGATGCTCAATCGATGTTGTTCCAATAGAAGAACCTTCTCCTGGTTGAATGATCACAGCGTTATGCTTCCTCCCTTTTTCCATCAAACTAGCATCCAGGGCCTGTTTCAACATCCGTTCTTCTGCTTCCTCCACTCCAAAAGCCTCTTCTTGTTTTTCAGCAAAACCTATGTCATCACCAGCAACCTCTTGTTCAGGTGCTCCCATTAGGATAACATTATCCCTTTAGAAGTCAGGTTGCTCAATGGGCTTATTTCCTTTTAAGGTTTTTGGTGAAGGTGGAGGCAATTCAAGAGGTGCTACCTATTTCTTTCTTTCTGCACGAGCAGCCAGTCTCAACTCTGCTTCATAATTTTCCTTGAACTCACTCCATTTCTTCTTTCGTAATCCTATTAGGAAGCTTGAGTCCAGTACTTTCTCTTCTTCAATGTCAGACACTTCAGCACAATTCAGTGCCCAATCTTCCTCTGTATATAGCTCTTGCCATTTAACCATGACCATACTGGGAAGGTGTCGATAATTCCACCAAGTTGTGAATCTTTCCCACTGTTTCCTGAACTCTCTCTTCATCTTTGCTATATCCAGGACTATATCGGGTTCAGAATCCTCTGAACTCTCCTCTGCCTCCATTTGTATTTGTTTGGTCACCTTCTGTACAGCTCTCTCTGTTTGCTAAGTAGTCTAATCTCTGATTCAGCATCATCATCTTTTCTTGGTGGATCAGGGAGCATCAACACGGGTGATGGTGAAATTTCATCATCAGAAATTCTCAGCTTCCTCCTCACCATCTGTTTTGCCTTTGCCCTAATACTCCTTGCCTTCTTCTCCTGTTTGGGCGGAGAAACAGCGGCTGGCAAGCTTTCCCCCTCAGATGAACTTTCATGTCTCTCCTTTCTTTGTGACTCATTTTCTTTTACTGTTGCAGCCTTTTTGGTTACTGGAGAACCGTTAGTTCCCTTCTTGACAAAGATTCTGCCGTATCCTATGAACTTCCCCTTTTGGATAGGCTTACCCTTTGACAGGTCGAGACCAACAGACCCAAGAATGGTGTTGATCACTAATCCATAGGTTGGCTTACCCACCTTCTTCTCCGCTTCTTCCTTGAGCCTGGTAAAGATATATTCTGCCTAATTTATCTTCTCAACTTCCATCAAGGCCATCATCATTCTGTATCTAAGATTGGTACACTTATCAAAAGAACCAGATCGGTTCTCAATGATATGACAGCAGATATCATGGAGCATCTGATACTCCACTTGGAAGAGTTTTTTTGTTGCAACTTTTGTTCAATGTCAGCACGTCCTCTGAACCTGTGAATTTCTGCCAGTATTCTTCCACCATCTCCTCCCCATAGGTGACTAACTCACTGCCGTACATCCCTTCAGTGGGTAGTTGGAAGATTCTGCCGAGGAGGCTGGCGGTAATCTCAATCGTTTTCTTTCCCATCTTGGAGATGATCTTCGTTTTGTCTTTGGATATCTCTCTATTGTTGTAGAACTAACAGATCATGTCCTCACAGTAGGGTTCTTTGTAGTGTGAGCATAAACCCAAGACTCTAGATTGGTGAAGATTGTTCAGGATCATTTGCATCAGATCAATGGAACGACCTTCATCTCTAATGGCTTTCAGTATGATCTTCTCATCAACGAGGTGACCATCAATAACTTGTGTGACTTTGGGTACCATTTCGAAAAGTAGTGGAATAGGTGAGTTTTCTGCAAAGAGAAGAGAAAATCGCAGGAACTATTGCTAGGTTGCTACTTTGCAGAACGTTAGAGAATTTAGAAGATATGAAAAATGTAAAAGATTTGATCAAGTGTAAAGTTTCTATTTTATAGGGGAACTTCCTGTATCTTGATCAACGGTGTAGATCTTCTCGAATTTGAAAGGTCCTTTATCCTGCGGTTGAGGATTCTTGCATTTAATGCGCTGATTTGCTTTTGTCTTTTCAAGGATCTTGAGGGACTTGTCTGCAAATATCACCGTCTCTTATTGGGTAACCTCAGATGCACCACGTCTCGGGATTGACAGTTTCTTACTATCGTGCGCTTCATGGGTTCCTTTGTGATGATTAATTTACCAGGTAGCTTTTTGTTGGATACATTTATAGTATGTTTTGATGAGACAAATCCTTAAAGTAACTCTATAGCATAACCAATCTTAGGATAAGGTTACTGCAATAGAGTTACTACAGAAGATTAAAAGAAAAAGAGAAAGTGTCAAAGGAAGGATACTGAAGAGTATGGGTGAAAAGAATCTGGAATTAATAAGGATACTATTAACTTCAGGAAGCTAGTGGAAGAGACCTTGCCAAAGCAGAAAACAGCGAGACAGGAAGTTGTCTGGGAAGACCATGCCAAAAGCATACTGCAGGGAGCAGCATGCTACAGAAGCCTCGAAGCCACCTGAAGGAGCAAGCCAGAAGAAGGAAGCTCCAGAGTGAAGCTAGAGGAGGAAGCTACAAAGCAGGCATGGGCAGAAAGTCAAAGTTATCGGTAGATAGAAGAAGTTACCGGTAGAGAGAAGAAGAAGAGGAGCCAATCGGAAGAAGACACGTGGAAAGCGAAAAGCTGCCGTGTGTCAGGAGTGCGGCGCATCATGTCAGAAATCTGTCTATCTTCAACGGGCAGATTTCACAACCTATAAAGAGGAGGACTGAAGACTGAAACAAGTGAGAGAGTGAGAAGAAGAGAGAACTCACAAAAGTGCGATACTATACGAGCACATCAGTATATCCTAGCTTGTAGAGAGAAGCGCAGAAGAAGAAAGAAGAGCTCATTAGAGAGAAAGGCTCACAAAGAGAGAAGCGCAGTTAAAAAGGGGGAATCTAAGAAGAGAAGAGAGTGTTCACAAAGAGCAGATGAAAAGAAGAAGAGCTCGAACACTCCACACTCCAAGAAGACACACACCTAGTCTACCAGTCCAGCAGCAAGCTTCAGTAGAATCAGTCTGCATACGAAGGCCAAGCTTGGTGCACCCAGTTGAAGAAGAAGGAGATCAACCTCTCTAAAAGGTTGTCTTGGAGTGCTCAGTGCGAGGAGTAATGTCCTGCTGAGTTTACCACTTTCTAGGAGAGAAAGTGAGGACCCTGGGTGGGTAGAGTAGGATCCTGTGTGGGTCAAGGGAAAGTAGGCAAGTATCTGTGTGAAGGCTTACTACTTTACCTATTAAGGGTGGGTTGTAATAGATAGGTCTATGTAAATCAACCAGGTTAACAGAGGTTCCCTCCTGTGTGGAGGAAGAGAGGACGTAGAAGGATTACTCCACCTTCGAACCTCTATACATGCTTGCGTCTTTATCGGCTTACTGCCTTACATATACTCTCTCTAATAAACTGCATATCTCCTATTGAGCACAAAGATAGGCTTCCGCATTCACTTTGATCAGTAACTCCCAAAAGGTTACTGATATTAGAAATAAGCCAATAGACTTGAAAGAAAAATTAGAAGATAAGGTTGGCTTATTCACCCCCCCCTAAGCCTACCTACAGCAGTTTCGGGACCAATAAGTGGTATCAGAGCAGGTTGGATCATCCACCAGCTAATCCATCTGATACCATCAAGTGGTATCAGAGTGGGTGGATTATTCATCCTTGCTCAATGGTCAATCTGATACCAACAAGTGGTATCAGAGCAGATGGATGAACAAAAGATCTAATCGATCTATCCGGATCCCATCTGTGAAAAAGCTTCTCTCTCAAAATCTATCTCTCTCTCTCCCTCACATCATAGATCATTTCAATGTCTTTTGTTCTAGAAGGATATGATTTATGTGAAGACAACAAACAACTAAAAGATGTAGAAAATCAAGTTGTGTTGTGAAGAAAAGCTATTTCTGAGGGAGAACAGCAAGATGCAAAGAAAGAAGCTGCAAGGAGCTGAAGAAGAAGCTGACACAGCAATGAACAAGCATCAAATCATGGAGGAAAACGATGAGGATGTCAAGCCAAGGAGTAAGAAGAAGAAGATCACTCCATCAACCAGATCGACCTCCAAACAGAGTCAAGAATAAAAAAGGACCTTCTTTTTTAAAAGAACAAGAATGACCAGGTACCACGTTCTAATTCTAAAACTTTTTAAATCTGGTCGTTACCATGTCTTGCTAATCTGTCAAAGAACTCAAGTGACTTTATGTTAAGATAATAATTTGTTGTCACTTGATTCTTTAAATGAGAAAGGAAGTCTGCATGTTTATTTCCATTTTATATGTTTCTCTTTCTCATACAAAGCCTCAAAGTAACCTGAAATAGTACTGTTAGTGACTCCACATCTTAAAAGAGAAGACCATAATGTAAGGGGGAACTTCTAGTACGAATCCAGGAAACTTTGACGGCAAAAAGGTTAAAATCCTTAGAGTAACCCAAACTGGGTATGCTGTGAAAAGTCTGCAACAAACTATCATTCCATAAGGAATTAAGCAGAACAGCAACTCCAGAAAAAAAAAATAGTAATATCTACCCTTGTCTATCATGCTATGCCTACAAACACTTGCATACACTATGACTGATTATTCTTAAAAAGTCTTGAAGGAGCCGAAACTCTCTCTACAACAACCATAGACTGTAAAGATAGTCCAATCTTCTGAAGGAAAACCTAACTCAGAAGGACTCATAATTGTATGAGTACCTATATATACAAGGTAAGTGTTTTGCAGGTACATCAAAAGGATTAATGATTTTAGGGGGAACAATTGACAAAATGACAAACTCTGATTATAGGATGTTAAACATCAAGTTGCTGGATACAAGGTCACGGGATAATAGGACATTGTACACCATGACACTAGACACCACGCTACTAGATGCTAAGCCACTAGAAATCAGAGCACCTGTCATGAAGTCAATAAGAAAAGGTAGAAGGACATAAAAGAAAAAGATAAAGTTCTGACCAAAGGAAACGCTAGACACCAAAATATTGAAAACTATGTCGCTGATAGCAGGATGCTGGATATCAGGATGCTAGATACCAGGCTGACTGGAAATTAGGTCGCTGGGTGGTAGGACGCTAGATATCAGGATGCTAGATACCAGAGGATGAAAACTAGATCGCTGAACACTAGGTCGCTGGGCAACAGGACGCTAAATACCGAGTAGCTGGATACTAGATCACTGAATACCAGGTCGCTGTGTATCAGGATGCTAGATTTCAATATTCTGGATACTAGGTTGCTTGAAGTCAGAACTTATCATCAAAACTGGATAAGGAGATCTCTTGGATGTTACAAGATAAAGCAGTTACTGAGAAAATATTTCTTGGTAACTTGTGTACATTTAAAAGAGATCGTCTTTTCAGAAATAGACTACCTTTTTCAAAAACCCTAAAATCAACAACAGTCGCACGATCAGAAAAATCCAAGGTTGGAGATTCAGCCGCTGACCACAGACGCAATCAAATCAAGAGATAAGATTTAAAGCTGTGGAAACTGTCAACATCAGCATTGGAAACCGACGAAGCAGTTAATGAGATCTTTAAAGATCCAAACTGCAACAGGGAGTATTTTTATCCCTATATATACATGCATTCCTTATTCTTCATAATGCATATATATCGATATCCTCTTCCTCTCATCCTTAGCCTAAATAGAACCAGATTGTTGGAAACCTTTATCTTCATCTCTTCCAAAAGACACATTCTCTGCAAATAATCAACCAAGCACAACTCAAACCTCATATTTTCACCCTTCACGTTTGACACTCGCTAAGCAAACCATTCTCAGAAGAGTTGATCTTCTAGCTATTAACTCCCATCTCACCAGTAAGGATTTGCACTTAAGTTCTTCTCGTCAAGATAGGAGGATAGAGCAAAGGACCCCTCTCCAGTGGCCCAAGTGCGTCATCTCTATTGATGATGCCAAAAAGGGGGAAGAAACTATGAAGGGTCTGGAAGATCAAAAGACTTCCAGGAGGTGGAGGAAAAAGGAATTCATCTCCTCGATGAGGTGAATTCTCTTTTTAGATGCAAGAGAACCGGAAGGAAAGATAGTTGGAGAGATGAGTGGAGATTGAAGGAGAAGAAAAGGCAGCAGCAAGCTACTGACGTCTGGACTTCTCTGCTTCTTTACACAGTTTCCTCCAAACGAATTCCCTCTCTCTCTTGCATCGCCTCTCACACCTCCCAACAGCTCTCCTCTCTAGCCGACAAGAATAAACCACTGAGTGCAGACGACTGCATCAAGTGAGGAGGAAGGAAAGCTGAGAGAAGAAAGAAGCTAGCAGCAAACAAGAAGGGAAAAGAAAGATAGGAAAGAGCAAGAAGAATAGAAGAATGAACTTAGATAGGATGCTTATATACTTTTCTTACTGCATTGTAATGTATACGTTTTATCTTAATAAAATGTCTTCAGTTCTTCAAAAATTGCTCATTCCTTATGCACTTTCTTTTTGACTTATATATGGTTTGTGTGTGAAAGTAGTATGCCCATTTGTGCCATGCTTTAAATATGTTTTCTGTGCTTGAGAGGTTATAATCTTTTGATCTTCTGTAAAGGTTTTGTCATCATCAAAAGTGGGGAAATTGTTGGATACATTTGCATAATGTTTTGATGAGACAAATCCTTAAAGTAACTCTATAGCATAACCAATCTTAGGATAAGGTTACTGCAATAGAGTTACAACAGAAGATTAAAAAAAAAAGAGAAAGTGTCAAAGGAAGGATGCTAAAGAGTATGGGTGAAAAGAATCTGGAATTAATAAGGATACTATTGACTTCAGGAAGCTAGTGGAAGAGACCTTGCCAAAGCAGAAAACAGCGAGACAGGAAGCTGTCTAGGAAGACCATGCCGAAAGCATACTGCAGGGAGCAGCATGCTACAGAAGCCTCGAAGCCACCTGAAGGAGCAAGCCAGAAGAAGGAAGCTCCAGAGTGAACTAGAGGAGGAAGCTACAAAGCAGGCATGGGTAGAAAGTCAAAGTTACCGGTAGACACAAGAAGTTATCGGTAGAGAGAAGAAGAAGAGGAGCCAATCGGAAGAAGACACGTTGAAAGCGAAAAGCTGCCGTGTGTCAGGAGTGCGGCGCATCATGTCAGAAATCTGTCTATCTTCAACGGGCAGATTTCACAACCTATAAAGAGGAGGACTGAAGACTGAAACAAGTGAGAGAGTGAAAAGAAGAGAGAACTCATAAAAGTGCGATACTATACGAGCACATCAGAATATCCTAGCTCATAGAGTGAAGCGCAGAAGAAGAGAGAAGAGCTCATTAGAGAGAAAGGCTCACAAAGAGAGAAGCGCAGTTAAAAAGGGGAAAGTTAAGAAGAGAAGAGAGTGTTCACAAAGAGCAGATGAAAAGAAGAAAAGCTCGAACACTCCACACCCCAAGAAGACGCACACCTAGTCTACCAATCCAGCAGCAAGCTTCAGTAGAATCAGTCTGCATACGAAGGCCAAGCTTGCTGCATCCAGTTGAAGAAGAAGGAGATAAACCTCTCTAAAAGGTTGTCTCGGAGTACTCAGTGCGAAAAGTAATGTCCTGCTGAGTTTACCACTTTCTAGTTGAGAATGGGTAGAGTAGGATCCTGTGTGGGTCAAGGGAAAGTAGGCAAGTATCTGTGTGAAGACTTGCTATTTTACCTATTAGGGGTGGGTTGTAATAGATAGGTCTATGTAAATCAACCAGGTTAACAGAGGTTCCCTCCTGTGTGGAGGAAGAGAGGACGTAGAAGGATTACTCCACCTTCAAACCTCTATACATGCTTGCGTCTTTATCTGCTTACTGCCTTACATATACTCGCTCTAATAAATTGCATATCTTCTATTGAGCACAAAAATAGGCTTCCGCATTCACTCTAATCAGTAACCTCACAAAAGGTTACTACTATTAGAAATAAGTCAATAGACTTGAAAGAAAAATTAGAAGATAAAGTAAGCTTATTCACTCCCCCCTCTGAGCCTACCTACAGCAGTTCCGGGACCAACACTTTTGCTGACGTATCTTTCAGTAGGCTTCATTAGCTACCTTCATCAGAGACTTTTGACAGGATCCTCTGTCAGTATCCTTTTCTGAAAGTGCTTTCTGCGCTTCCCCTGAGCTGTAAAACACTTTTAACAGATTTTTTAGTAGATTTAGCTTAATTTGATAATGTCCAACTCGTTTTTTAGCAGGGAAAATCTCGATTCACTTAGAGGTTTTTGAATATGTTAGCTAATTGTTGATCCGTATGAATCTTTTCTAGTAAGATTTCTTTCTTTTCGACATGATCCCTGATTAAGTGATGTCTAACATCAATGTGTTTGGTTCTTGAGTGGAAGACTGGATTTTGTGTGATGGCTATTACACTTGTATTATCACACATAATTGGAGTATCCTTTTCCACAATATCGTAATCTCGAAGATGTTGTTGAATCCATAGTATTTGCGCACAACAGCTTCCTGCAGCAACATATTCAGCTTCAGCCGTGGATGTGGCTATTGATGTTTGCTTCTTGCAAAACCAAGATACTAGGCGATTTCCTAACATCTGACAAGTTCCACTAGTGTTTTTTCTGTTAATTTTACAACCTATAAAGTCAGAGTCAGTATAACAAATTAATTTGATATCACCTTCTTTAGGATACCACAAGCATATTTCTTGTGTTCCTTTGAGATGTCTGATTATCTTTTTTACTGTTGTGAGGTGAGATTCTTTGGGTGCAGCCTGATATCTTGCACACATTCCCACTGCAAACATAATATCTGGTCTGCTTACAGTAAGGTAGAGCAGTGACCCGATTAGTCTTCTGTATCTTGTGATATCAACTGCTTTTCCATCTTCGTCTTTATCTAAACCCTTTGAAGTTTGCATTAGAATGCTTACTGCGCTGGCATTCTCCATTCCGAATCTCTTGATCTCCTCCTTGGTATACTTCATTTGATTTATGAAGGTTCCTTGATCTAGCTGCTTAACTTGCAATTCGAGGAAGAAACTTAATTCTCCCATCATGCTCATTTCAAACTTGGATTGCATCAAGTTGGAAAACTTCCTGCATAGCTCTTTGTTGGTAGATCCAAAAATGATGTTATCCACATAGATCTGAACCAGCAGGATGCTATCTCCATCCTGGATTCTGAATAGGGTTTTATCCACTTTGTCCTTCTTGAATCCATTATCTAGTAGATACTTTGACAAGGTGTCATACCAGGCTCTTGGCGCCTGCTTCAGTCCATAAAGAGTTTTTCTCAATCTATACACCATCTTATCAGCATCTTCTTCAAACTCAGGTGGTTGTTCAACATATACTTCTTCTACTAGCATTCCATTCAGGAAGGCACTCTTCACATCCATTTGATATACAGTGCGATTCTTATGTGCTGCATATGCTAGGAAGATTTTGATTGCTTCAAGTATGGCTACTAGAGCAAAAGTTTCATCAAAATCTATGCCCTCTTCTTGACATTATCCTTTTGCTACTAGTCTAGCCTTGTTCCTTACAACTTGTCCTTCTTCATCTAGCTAATTCTTGAACACCTACTTGGTTCCGATAACTCCTTGATGCGTGGGTCTGGGAACTAGGTACCAGACTTGATTCCTTTAAAACCCATTCAGCTCTTCTTGCATGGCTTGAATCCAGCTAGTATCTTGTAGAGCTTCTTCTGGAAGTTTTGGTTCTATTTGTGATATGAAGCAAGCGAACATGGCTTCGTACGGATTTGCTCTTCTCGTTCTTAGTCCAGATGTATAATCTCCGATAATTAAGTCTCTGGGGTGATCTTTTAGCCATCTTCTCATTGTTTTATCAACTTGCTGGGGTTCCCCCTCAGTTGGATTCTGATTCAGGTCTGCAGTCTAATTATCTTCAGGTTCCTGATTAAGTTCAGGTTCTTGTGTCTGAGTAGGTACCTACATGTCAGGGACATATACAGCTTGGGATGGTAGCATTCCATCCATATGTTAAAGGTTTGGTAACTTCACATCAATATATTCAACATAATTGTTGTTGATATGAGTTTTATCCAATTCTTCTTGAAGTTCCTTAATATCAGCTTTACTACATTGTGATTCATCAAAGATCACATGTACAGATTCTTCCACAATAAGTATTCTTTTGTTAAAAACTCAGAAGGCTTTACTCACTGATGAGTATCCTAGGAATATTCCTTCATCAGATTTGGCATCAAAGGCTTTAAGATATTCCTTTATATTGTTAAGCACAAAACACCTGCATCCAAAGATGTGAAAATGGTCAACACAGGGTGAGTAACCATACCACAGCTCGTAGGGTGTCTTGTTTAGATCCTTGTTTATCAGGCATCTGTTTTGTGTGTAGCATGCTGTGTTGGTTGCTTCTGCCCAAAATCTCTTTGGTAGCCCAGCTTCAGCTAACATTGTTCTTGTGGCTTCCTTCAAAGTTCTATTTCGTCTTTCAGCAACTCCATTTTGCTGGGACATCCTTGCTGCTGAGTATTCGTGCTTGATTCCATTGTTTGAACATTAGTCTTCTATGAATTATTTGTAAATTTAGTTCCCCTATCTGTTCTGATCTTGACTATGCTCAGGCGCTTTTCTGTTTGCAGTCTTCTCAGGAACTCTGGTAGTCGTTGCTGAGTGTCAGATTTCTTTACGAGGAAGATCGTCCAAGTGAACCTTGAATAGTCATCTACTACTACTAAGGTGTATTTCTTTCCAGATATACTGATTGGATCAATCCGTCCAAACAGATCCATATCGAGCATATCTAATACCCTTTCAGTAGAGCGAATAATTTTGTTTTTGAAGGAGCTCTTTATTTGTTTCCCTTTTGACATGCTCCACACACAGATTCCTTTCTGTAGACAATATCTGATAGTCCTCTGATTAGTCCCTTTCTGGCCAGCTTGTTCATAGTTTTGAAGTTTAGGTGGCTCAGTCTCTTGTGCCACAGCCAGCTTGCTTCAGAGTTGTTTTTGGTAACGAAACATGTAGCAGTGGTTGCTGAGTCCCATTCAGCAATGTAGATGTTTCCTTTCCTGGTTCCTGTGAGCTTGACCTCCTGACTTCTGTTGTCCTTGATTAGACATTTGTTGTGATTGAACTCTACACAGTGCCCTTCATCACAAAATTGGCTTATGTTCAGGAGATTGTACTTCAAGTCTTCTACATAAGATACTTCTTTGATGCAGATCTTTTCCTTGATTAAGTCCCCAGTGCCTTTTGTGCTTCCTTTGGAGTTATCTCCAAATATGACTTTTGGTCCTTTGGAAGCTTTAAAATTGATTAGGCTCTTCTGGTTTCCTGTCATGTGTCTTGAGCAGCCACTGTCAATATACCATATTTCTCTGCTGCTCTTAGTCACATGTTCCTCATCTTCAGAGTCGTCGCTTTTGGCCATGAGGCAGATCAGAGCTTCATCATCGGATGATGAGTCCTCCAAGTCACTATCGGTGGTTGATTCATCCTTCTTAGGTGTCTTGTTAGGTGTAGCTGCCTGAGAAGATTTTGTCTCACTAAGTAGTGCCCTTAGCTTCTGACGTTCCTGCCTTTTCTTTCTTGTCTCACTTTCTGCTCATCTTCTGGATATTTGTGGACTTCTGGATATGGACATTCTCTGGCATAGTGACCTAGCTTTCTGCAATTGTAGCAGAGGTCAGTGGCCTTGGAGTTTTCGTGGGGTGGTTGCCCACTGGTGCCAGTTTCACTTTGTTTTCTCCTGAAGCCATCGGTTCTTGAGTTCCTTTTCATGAACTTTTGAAATCTTTTCAGAAGTAGTGTCATGTCTTCTTCTGCAGTGGCCTCCAGATCAATTGTTTAATCTTTAGACTTCCTCACTTCTTGAGGTTGTCTTGCTGTTAACGCAGTGACCTTTGAGTTGCTTCCTTCTGTTTCCATTTTCCTTCTGTTGATGTCGAACTCAAAGGCTTTGAGGTCTGAGTAGAGATCGAATGTGCTCATAGACTTTAAGTCCATAGATACTCTCATGGTTGTTGTCTTGCTGTCCCATTCAGCAGGGAGTTCTCTTAGTACCTTCATGTCTTCTCCTTCTGAGTATAGACCTTATCCAAGGACTCGAGCTTATTAATGATGGTTGTAAACCTAAGATCCATTTGCTCTAGGGTTTCTCCAGGTACCATTTCGAATAGCTCGAACTTTTGTGTTGCCGTTGAGACTTTGTTTTCTTTTGTAAGCTCAGTGCCTTCACAAATTGCTCAAGCTTTTTCCAGATCTCATTGGCGGTTCTGCAAGTGTTTACTTTGTTGAAGGTTCCTTTGTCAAGAGTAAGGAATAGAGCGTTCTTTGCTACATTATCTAGATTTGATCTTCTTCTTTCATTGGCAGTCCATTCCTCTCTTGGTTTGTCCAGAACTGCTGCTTCATCTACGGCTCTAGCAAACAGTGGATTGACTTTAGTAATCCTTGGTGGTCCTTCGATAATAACATATCACATTTCATCATGCATGGCTGATAAATATGCCTGCATGCGAATCTTCCAATCGTCATATTCATCTATGGAGAACATAGGTACTTTATGAGAATCCATGATAATAATGCTTTTTAAAACCAAGGGTTTTCAGAAAAGGCGATCTAGGATTGATCAGTTAGATCGGACGTTTAATCCAACCTGCTCTGATACCACTTGTTGGTCCTAAGTGGTAGTAGGCTTAGAGGGGGGGGTGAATAAGCCTACTCAATTTTTCAGAAAATCTTACTTCGAAGGTCACTGCTTGAGCAGTTACCTTTAAGTTTGAAACAAAATAGTGTTATGCACATCGGAATACTTTTTCAAAGCAATACTTGTTTTTCTGAAAACCGTGACTATGCTTAGGGATGATATGCAACAGATAGATTCAGATATGCAATATTATGATCAAGGTAATAAACAGTAAATAACACAACAATTTATAGAGGTTCGAGGGTGGAGTAATCCCTCTACGTCCTCTCTTCTCCTACACAAGAAGGGACCTTCGTTAAGTAAAACGGTTGATTTACACAAGCCTTGCTTAGATAACCTACACCTAACGAGAACTGCCAGTCTTTCCCACACAGGGTTACTGCACAGTGACCAAATCTCTAGCCCACACAGGACTCTTGCTCTTCTACTAAGAGCGAAACCTCTAGCCCTCACAAGACTCTTGCTCTTCTAATAAGAGCAAAAATACTTGATCAGGCACACCCTCTGATCAAGCAACTCCACATAGTCTAATAAAGAGAATAAAACTCTAGTAACACAGGCAGCAAGCTTAAAGCAGTTGAGCTCTTTAAGCTGAAAGTAGCTTGCTGCGTAGACTGGACTTGAAACTTCTTCTTGTGTTTGTAAATGATCTTCAGTGTATATCTTGAGCGTTTTGATTACAAGAGTTTCAGGTGCGTTTTAAGTCCTAGTCTTCTTGTATTTATAGGCGATTTGAATTTTGTCCGTTGGAGAGAAAATCTGATCTTCTGCCTCTTTGAAGTGACGTGACATTTCTTGATTTGATTGTATACTTTTTGCTCAGGCTGTCACTCAGAAGCTGCAATCGCCATCCTAGTCTGTCATCTCTTCTGACTTCCCTTTTTGCTTTTTGCTACGTGGCACTGCTTGGTTGGTTGTAACTGCGGCTTGTTCCTACCGTAAACTTTTGAGTGCATCCTTCGAGATAACTGCTACTTCTCAGGTAGCTGGAGCTTCCTTACATTTTCAGGATCCTCTTCATTTATCCCAGTATCCTTGGTCAGTTTGCAACCAGCATCTTATCCGAAGCAGCCTGCTGTATTATTTTTGCCTTCGCGGTTTTTGTGCAACAATGTCTTCAATTTCTAGTCTTCAATCTTCCAGCCTCCTAACCCTAATCTAAGGAATATTACAGCAGAATCTAATACATTGGATCTAAGTTCCTATTCTATTACATGTTTTGTCATTCATCAAAATCTTAATAATGTTCCTTACATATATATAGAAACAATACACAATAAAATTAGAATTTTTTTCCAAGAACTTGATTCAAGCACTGTTAATTATATATTTTCAACCATTTATTTTAAAATAAATTGAATTAGATTTTTCTTTAATTAATATCGCTTAACATGAAGATGACAGATAAGTATTTCATAATAAGTATCACGTAAATTAATTGATATAGCATGTCATTGATCGTTACAATTTAAGCTCAACACAAAATCAAAATATAGTAGTAGTGATCTTGTTGATGACAATATAATTAGAAACTAAGCACCTAATTTAGATAATCATTTGAGTCATCTAAATTCAAAACGTGCACTCTCACATAAAAATATACGAAGTCCTAAGTGTAAAGTAAAAGACGAAAATTTTATCCGATTATTTATAATTTCAAAAATATTTAGGATGATATATAATTCAAACTAAATACATATTATGTATATACATATATGTATATACACACATCCTTAATAGTGTTATATTTATTTGTTAATTTATAATAAATATGATATAAATAATCCCATACAAATTAATATTTATTATTGAAATTATTGTTTGGATATCTAATGTTGGTATTTAAGAAATTATTCAATAAAAATTAATTTAATTAAGATCAATAAAATGAGAAAAAACTAATACAATATTTATATTATTAAATAAAATGGATTAAATAGTAAAATTCTAAATAAAAAATTTGTTGACGGGACACTTACGAATATTAATTTAAAAAGTGCTTAGGATGACATATAATTTTACACTAAATACATATTATATATATATATATATATATATATATATATACATATATGTATATGCATGCATCTTTAATAGTGTTAAACTTATTTAATTATATTTATATTAAATATGATATCACTTATCCCTAAACAAATTAATATTTATTATTGAAATTATTTATATTTATATTAAATATGATATCATTTATCCCTAAACAAATTAATATTTATTATTGAAATTATTATTTGGACAATATTTATTGTTGGTATTTAAGAAATTATTCAATAAAAATTAACTTAATTAATATTAATAAAATAAGAATAAACTAAGACAATAATTATATTATAAATAAAAAATATAAAATAAAAATATTGTTGATGTGACATTTTTTGTTGGGAAAATGTTGCTTCCGTAAATATCTTCAACTTTTCCTTGATTATTATAGTATAGAAATATATAAATAAATTTGTCTATTTATTTTTTCTTTGAGTTTATATATAATAAATATAAAATTAAATGTCTTAAATATTGATATTTATGTATTTGTTTATTAATAAATTTAAAATAAAAGTTATTAATAATTTCTTAAAATAGAAATATTTAATAAATGAGACATTTATTGCAGTTATTTTTGGCAGAATATTCTGCTTTTATATATATATATATATATATATATATATATATATATATATAGATTTTAACCATTGTTCTTAATAATTGGGGCCAATGTCGCTTGAGAGTTGAGAATGATACCGTTTTGACCTTTTTTTTCCAAACTTACAATAATTTTAAAACACAAAAACTTGCGTGAGACGGATCCTATTTACCCACTAACCCAACCTATTTCGACAAATATATACATGAATTGTGAAGGGTGGGTTGTGGATTAACCCGTCTAACATGAAATGATCCGTGAGACGGTCTCCAATAAGACTATTTAATTTAAAATTATTTGTTTCTTTAATCGTTATTCTATACTCCTGCATATTATGTACATACTCTTACGAGCACGTGCATTGATCATGAATTGCACACGTACAAGTAGAACATCAATTTAATCGAAATGAGAACATGTTTGATAAGACAATCAATTTTAATGTTTCAACAATAACGATTTCTAAATACAATATATCTATCTATATCTATATCTATATCTATCTATAACACTATATAAGTATGGATGTTTCGTCTATTTTTTGTAATGTCAAATTTAACCCTCATGATTAAATTTAAATTATGTGAAATAGAGTTCTAATTAAATAAAACTATTTATTAAGGATAGTAATGTAATTTAAAGTTTATTTATTTTTCTAGAGTCTTTTACATTTACAACTCTTCTAGAATTTTTTTTTACATGAATTGACTATTTATCTTTTATAAAATTTTAAATTTGAGACTAAAATTAGTTTCATATTAATATATATTTAAAGAGCTTTTCAATGATATATTAAAAGCTTATGAAAAAAAAAGTTATACTATAAATTTAATATTTTCATTAAAGTATTGTAATGTTTTAAGTTAAGGATAATTTCAATTTTGGTTTTATATGTAAGACAATTTCCATTTTTCTAGACAATTAGATATTCGTTTGTAATTCCAAATTTAATCCTCATGATTAAATTTAAATTATATGAAATAGAGTCTTAATTAAATAAAACTCTTTATTAAGGATAGTAATGTAATTTAATGTTTATTTATTTTTCTAGAGTCATTTAAATTTACAACTCTTCTAGAATTTTTTTTTTACATGAATTGATTATTTTTCTTTTATAACATTTTAAATTTCAGATTAAAATCACTTTCAAAATAATATATATTTAAAGAGCTTTTCAATGATACATTAAAAGCTTATGAAAAAAAAGTTATACTATAAATTTAATATTTTTATTAAAGTATTGTACTATTATAAGTTAGGAATAATTTCAATTTTTGTTTTATATGTAAGACAATTTCCTTTTTTTTTTTTTTGACAATTAAGTATTCGTTTTTCAATTTTTGTCCTCTTTACTTTAAAATTTTTCAATTTCATTCATTTTTTGCCTAAATTTTCAAAACTGTTGACGTACGTAGCTACCAAAATTGGAGGCGAAATATAATTATCTTTTATATAAGAATCAGTAAGTTTGAACTACCAAAATAAAAATTAAATTAAATTAAATAACCATGGAAATTAGACTTCGGTTCAAATAATCTATCAAACTAAAATTATTCTTCTATAACATTCTAAATTTGAGACTAAAATTAGTTTGATCATATATATATATATATATATATATATATATATTTAAGAGTTTTTCAATGATATATTAAAAGCTTATGAAAAAAAAGTTATACTATAAATTTAATATTTTTATTAAAGATTGTACTATTAGAAGATAGGGTTAATTTCAATTTTGGTTTTATATGCAAGACAATTTCCAATTTTTTGACAATTAAGTATTCATTTTTTAATTTTGGTCCTCTATGTTTTAATTTATTTCAATTTCAGTTACTTTTTTGTCTAAATTTTCAAAACTGCTGACGTAGCTACCAAAATTGGAAGCAAAATATAATTATCTTTTATATAAGAGTTAGTAAGTTTGAATTACCAAAATCAAAAGGATATAAATTAAATAACCATGAAGGTTAGACTTTGGAAAACGTAGAGACTTTGGTTCAAATAATCTATCAAACTAAAATTAAGTATTATAGGTACCTGAACTTAATTTGGAATTTTATAATATCATCACCAACCTTTGCGAATGATACTAATAGACAACCAAATGTTGTCGATGGTGGAAAATTCTCCTGAAGATATTTATTTCGAAGGGGATTTTTATCTTTTAAAAATATTGGGGTGGAGACTATAAGTTAGAAAGTTTATAAAAATCATAATAGTTCTTATTATATTTTAAATTCTCAAAATCACACTACAAGAAATTCTCTCATAGACTACACCCCTAAAACAAGTGTTTTTTAAAAAAAACTCTTGTCGTGGCCTAAATTGGTGTTGTCGTAGATAAAACCCTTGTCGTAGAGTGCAAAAATGCTCTCATAGACAAGGGTCTTTACTTGGCGTTGTCGTAGAGGTGTAGTCTTAGGTTAAAATTAAGGCCTACGACAACACCACCTACGACAAAGGTTGATTTAGGCTACAACAAGGGTTTTTAACCCTTCTCTATGTGCATTTTTCTTGTATGATCGTGTCTTCAAATCGAGAATAAACGAGAGAAATTTAACCATTTTTTGTTACGATTTAAAGGAAATTTGGTTTTCAACTTGAGGGACAATCATTAAGTTTTTCGACGACTATGATGGAGATTATTTGATGGTATTGGTGTGCTTTATCATTGTAACACCCTGATAAAACTAAACTTTTAATTAGAATTCATGAGAATTTTAATAATTCAATTCAAGAAACTAAATTTCGTTTTAGATTCAATGTGATGTTGATTTAAGTCCAAACGTTTAAAATATTTTACTTTGAAGCTGGAGTAATTTTTTTTCACTAATATAAGAATATATATTAATGTTTAGCCGTAGGCAATGTAGGGTAAATAATGTTAAATTATGAACCCTAAATTTTAATAGAAAGTGATGCTTATGGACTTCACACAATCCGGGAAGAAGGTTTCGTGGATGCCAAAATTGGGATACATGCTTCTCAGTTCTTTCTTTTTTAATTTATATGTCTTGGTTTCTCAATCATCTCCCATTCTCATTCTTCTCCAAATTTTCTCACATACCATTGAATTTTCCCTAATTTCTTCAACTTTTTTTTGGCCATTCCATTCACCTTGTTCATAATTTCTTCACTTTTTTTGGCCTAAAACACAAAATACTTACCATAATCGGAGGGGAGGATCGTTGTTCCTGGTTGTGTCTCTAAATCTCATCGTGGAATCAGAAGTTCTTGAAGGATTTTAGTGATGAATTGTGGGATTAGGGTTTGGTTTGAAATGGAAAAGAGAATTTTCGCCTCTTCCCATGTTTTTCCTAAGTGTTGAGTTCTACTATGTTGTGTGAGTAGGACTATTAATTGGACATCCTCGTCTGACATGGAACCAAAAGAAATTCGGAAATCAAAATCCACGTCAGAAAAAACAGGCCACGTCATCAAATAACCTGTTATAGGAGGTGACGGGGTATTCTTGACAAAATAATGAAACCTACGGGATAATTTTAAAAACTGGTAAAATTAAATGACTGAAACGTAAAAGTGATATATATATGGATTATTTTTGACATTTCCCCCATAAAAAAATTAACTTTGATTTTTATTTAAGAAATGGGATGAAAATGTCTTTGAAAGCAAATAAATACAAAGGAGAGGGCTCAATTATGGAAAAGTGTTGGAAATTTGGGAAAAAATTAAGTTTTTCTCTCTACTCTCTTATCCCACACAACCACCGCCTGCATCACCGCCTTTGCCAACTGCCATCTTCTCCGGCAAATGTTCGGACTCACGCTGGAACTCAAGGAACTCGGTTAGTGGAGCCACCGTCGCCTTAGTCGAGAAACAGCCGTGAAGGCCATGTTAGAAATTAAATCACATAAATTGCATGCTTTAATCACATAAACATGCTACAGCACAAAAACCCTAATTCTACTCTACGATGATAATCCGAAAACGAAAGAAAACAATAACCGTAAAGCGGAAGGTACCTAAATCCATGAATCTCGATTCGATTCGTGCCTTTAACCGGTATAGTTTACCAAACTATCAGATTCACCCTTAATCACAGCCGCAAAGAGAATGCAAAACGTGGGATGAAAAATCTGATGTTTGGGACCACAACCATATACTTATAATAATAAGATTCCTTTATTTTCAATTTGGTCCATCAACAAATTGAAAATCACCTAATGGTATCTATACATAAAAACCCATGAATAATATGATACTCATATAAGTCCATATCCTAAACTTTAGTGGATCACTTTAATTTGGGCTTCCTTTAGACAACTATACACATTTAATTTGACACTTGGAAGCCCAACACATATTGGATTTATCCAACAATCTCTCACTTGGGCAACACATGACACTGAACAAATGTATATTACCTAAGTGAGCACAAACCTTGTTGTCATATGTACGAGTATCCCCAAACAATCTTATTATTAGCTGCTCTAACATAGGACTAAAGAGGCATTCGTCACTTTAATCGTAACTAAACCCATCAGTAATCACGTATATCATTACAATCAACAACAGATCATCCATGATGTGTAGCATGGAAATTACATGTAGTGTGAGCTGACATGCCTATTTCCAACTGGTCATTTCCTTATTCCTTAGTGAGATCAACATAAAACATAAAAAAACAGAGTGCAAATAACCAAAAAACTTTATTTCTGCACAGTGTCATCAAAATACACAATAATGTGTCCAAAATCAAAGTATAAATACATAGGATCCTAGGCGCTAGTCTATTACATGTTTTGTCTTTCATCAAAATCTATACAATGTTCCTTACAGAATAACCTTTCATCTTCTCTCCCCACTTTTCTCTCTCTAAGTCCGACGTCTGATTGACAATTATGCTTCCGCCGATTGCGTTAAGAACTTCTCTTTGAATTTGGATGTTTTGAGCTTTCTATTATTTCGTTTTATGTATTGTGATTTTTTGGATTTTGTTTTGATTTTTCCTGCCTGATAATATATATATATATATATATATTTATATATAACGTGTTTCAAAATTTGCAAATGAAGTGACAATGGGTCCGCTTGAAGATGGGGAGAACCGTAATTCAACAAACACAATTTTTAATGTGGATTTTAGCGACGTCGCCACACAGCTAATTGACAGTCAATTTTCTCCGGGTACATTTAGTTTCCCGTTTATGATTCATTACATTGTTGAACAAGATATGCACTTTATTGAAGTAACTATTTCAGGATTTCAAATGCTTGGAGTTTATGGGTCTTGATTTCGATAACTGGACGTTTTATTATGTAAGCAAAGTTGAGATTTTTGACAAATATCGTGCTTTAACAATTAGAGTAATTAGTGTTTGTTTCTCTATATTTTATTTTTTGAGTTTGGTTTGATACTTACGCAATTTTGAATTGCGGAGAGAAAATAAGAATTGATTAAGTGGTGTTTGGTGGTTAGTATCTTATCTTAAAGGCTTTTATATTCTTCGAAAAAATTAGATACGTATAAGCAGATAAGTACGTTAGTTATATTAGTCCGCCAATAATTACAAAAGTTGTTTTTTCATTCTTTTACCAAGGAATTCAGTGTTAAACACCAGATACAGTAAAGTTGCATTCATTATTACCCTATTTTGGTCAATTTTAGTTGCGACTCTAGATCATAATGATGTTCATGAGAATTAAGCACGAGCATAAATGACACTGATGAGTTTTTGGACATTTGGGATAAGCCTACGACTTCTTGAAATAGTTTTAAGTTGGAGATATTGGAAATGGTTTAAGTTTTAGTTTGCTTCACTATTTGTTTGTTTTTATTGTATTGTCATTTCAGACTTAAGGACGTGAATCAATTGCAGCCAACATTGTGGCAAAGTTGTTAAAGGAAGCTGGTGCAAATCGAGATTTAGCATGTGATCTCCATTTAGGACAGTCAATGGGTAGAATCTTTATAGTTGCTAAACTCTTGGGTTCACATTTTCCTACATACAGATACAATCAATTATGCTTGATCTTGGTAGTTGGTACGAACAATCAGAAGCTACTTGAAGATCGTCTTTGTGAGTTGACTTATTTAAAATTTCATATTTTTTATTTGCTTTATGATTCTTTTTAATTTGCTATGATGAAAAGTCCAACATGTTTCTTAAAGTTATCTTTGTTTTGTTGCCTTTATGCTTCTCTTCAGAAAATATATGGATCGATAATATTTCAAACTTATCAATGAAAGTCATTTCCTCCAAGGATGAGAATAAAATGCATGAAGTTTCCCAACAAGAAATTTATTTATTATTTATATCATATAGTTTTGAGGAGGTTTGAGTCCTATCTTGTGTGTTTTGATCCCATTTGAGGCAATTATCAGAATTTTTATAACTTGCTTATACTCAAATATTCAAAAACTGCATATATATATGTACGTCTTTTATTTTTCCTTTCTCTGTTTATTTTTGCTATATGATGGTTGCATGATTAAATTGTATATGAAATGCATTTCTTAATAATAGAGTGGTTGCTAATGTTAATTCAATTAAATAATATGCTCCTCACATATACCCATTGATCAAAATCATGTTGTACATATTTTATCCATTGTATTATGATTAGTTACCAAAAATTTATGATGCATCTGAAATTCATTTATTGTTTGTAGATATTATTTGAAATCCGCTATTTCTTTATTGAAGTAGCTTTTGAGTGAACTTCAATTCCACTTTTATTTGGGTACATTTAAAATTCATTCATTTTCGAGTCTCTTATTCCAAGCGCTACATCATTCTTTCTTTCTTTTTTTTTTTTGTACTTATGAGATGATTTTGTGTGTAAACATATAGATGATTTTGTAAGCGGGTTTTGATGCCTTATTGTGGTCGAATGTTACTTTTAAATTTGTTGCATTATGTGGGGGAGTAGTTTATTTCAGTGAATCAAGGTCCTTTTGATGGGAGAAAATGACTTATACTAATCGTCCACCAATATGAAGGCCACAATGCAGTATCTGTGAAGAATAGGCTGAGTAATGCATGCAGTTTGTAAAATATTAAAACAACGGGTCTTTTACAATTCTAAAAAGCGTTGTTAAATAAGTGTTGTGGAACAGGTTTAAGAAACAAAGGAATAAGCGTGCTTTCACTGATAAAAGCGTGACACGCTGGCAGCGGCTTTTGTTTCTATTGGCTGAGAAGAATCGCACTTTCACTAATAAGAGCGTGTTTCCCATTTTGGAGCAATGAATAGGATTCTGCTTGGTGAATCAGGGTGCAACACGTGGCGACGGTTTTGTTAGTTTTCTTGGATCACGTGCGGATCTACCAGACTTGAGCTGCGGGTTTGGAATCGAAGGCTCAGATTCAAAGGCTCATATCTCACTCATTTTTGAATGGATTTAGCTGATTCTTCCTTCTATAAATAGCTTAGTTGTAGTTCTTTATAGACATGTAATTTTTCAGCTTTTGAGTTCATCTGTAGTGAGAGATATCTGAGAGAGAAAGTGGCTGAGTGTGTTGAGATTCTTGATTGTAATCTTTTGTGTTTTCGTTTTGATTCAATGAAAAGATCCCTCCCCATTGTTCTCGTGGATGTAAGCGATTGCTGAACCATGTAAATCCCTCGTGTATTGTTGTTCTTTCTTCGATCTTCTTCTTGGTTTAGTTAGGATCAAAAGTTAGGGTTTTCTCATCAAAGTATTGATTACATTCTTGAGTACTTGGTTGATTCTTAACTTGCATTAACAGTATCAATTTCTTTCATTCCCCATTCCAACAACTTACAGGTTTTGCACATTAATTTAATTTGCATATATGTTTCAATTGCTGCCATAATGATTTTATGCTCACTGATCTCTTATGCATATTTGTAAGAAATATTGTATAGATTTTGATGAAAACAAAACATGTAATAGATTAGGGCCTAGGATCCTATGTATTTAGATTCTATTATAAAATCTCTAAGTATAGGATCAGGAGGCTTGAAGATCAAGACTGGAGCGTGAACACCTTGCTACATAAAACCTTAAAATGATCTAAGTATAAATCTCTGCAGCAAGCTGCTTGAAAAGGATATTGGACGCTCACTGCATAAGGATACTGAGTTTGCTAGCTGTACGAGAGACAAGTAAGCTGAAGCCGACTGAAGAACCAGGAAGCATCAGTAACCTGTTCAGAAGTAGTTACCTCGAAGTTTGTGTACGAGGTTTACGTTAGGCACAGCCGCAAACTCATCTAATCCAATGATGCCACGTATTAAAAGCAAAAAGGAAGTCTGAAGATATGTCAGACTGCGTATGACGATTGCAACAACAGATACATACGATCTCAACAAACCTTGTACGAGCAAATCAGAGGGAGCCACGTTGCTCCATACATGCTGCGAAGGAAGCTCTCTCTCAACGGGCAGAATTCTCATCGTCTATAACTAATAGAAGAACTGGACTTGAGAAATACTTGAAACCCAAAACTCTTACAATCAAAATGCTCAAGCTATCCAACGCACTATCTTTCCATTCTTAGAAGTTTCAAGTCCAGTCTATTGTAGCAAGTACACTCTATCTAGAGAGCTATCTATACAAAAGCTTGATGTCTGTGTTGTTGAAGAAAACCACCTTCATTTACTTTCATAGACGGTTAGGAGTTGCTTGATCAGAAGCTGTTCCTGATCAAATATTTACGTTCTTAGTAGAAGAACAAGAGCTCTGTGTGGGCTAGTTGAGTTTGGTCACTGTGCAGTAACCCTGTGTGGGAAAGACTGACAGTTCATGTTAAGTTTAGGTTGTCTAAGCGAGGCATGTGTAAATCAACCCTTATACTTAACAAAGTTCCTCATTGAGAAAGAGTAGAGAGGACATAGAGGGATTACTACACCATTGAACCTCTATAAACTGTTGTGTTTATTTTTGATATAGCTTACTGTTGTTCTTATCCTTGTCATTGCTTATCTGCTTTAAACTGCTGCATATCTCTCATAAGCATATCAATTGTTTTCAGAAAAGAAGTTTTGGTCAAAAAGTATTTCCGCTGTGTATCAAACTCATTTTCTCTTAGCTCACTAAAGGTAACTGTTCAAGCAGTAACCTTCAGGACAGTAAGTTCTTTAGCAATCTGCCTGAGTGACTTATCTTTCGATTTTAAAAGATAAAGTTTGAAAATTGAGTAAGCTTATTCACCCCCACTCTAAGTCTGCTATCAATTGGAACCAACAATATGAAGATCTATATATTCTAAACTTGAAAAACAATATCTATTTTAATTTAAGATCTATTATCACAGAGAAGAGTATCAGCTTTGATCATAAATAATTTAAAATTCTAATCATTTTTACGCTTTCGTTTTTAGGACACTGCATTGAAATGATTTATTATTTACATACGATTATGTGATGAGAGAATCAATATATATATATATATATATATATATATATCTAAGAGTGTATTTATCACGGTTTATTATTTACATACAATAATGTGATGAGAATTGACATATATGCAAATCACAATCTAAAATACGAGTTTCAAAACAAAATAAAAAATCAAACCCGTGCATCGCACGGGCCCTCACTAGTATAGATACAAACGAAAGAAAAAGAAAAGGAAAAAAAGAAAATTTGTTTTGAATTAAAAATTCTATCTAATTTGTAGCCTTAAATTGAAAAATAAGGTTGAGGCTCTATTCAATCTAATTTGTAGCCTTAAACTGAACAATAAGGTTGATTTGAACCTCTGAGAAATGTCAAATTTTGGGTGTAAAATAGAAAACAAATATATAACTTGAGTTATATTATGAAACTTATCCTTAAAATTACAAAATTATTCATTTGCAATATTTATTAACAGATAAGATAATAGACGAATCAAATTTGTAAAAAAACAATTCGTGCTTTTGAAAGTAGAGATTAGTTTCTTTCAATTTTTTAAGTGAACATAAGTTTCATGTCTTTGTTATATTGTGATTTCACTACAACATTATCAACCCCAAGAAATTTTATAATCCCAATTGGAGTTAATATAGAGATCTATTACATTAAATTGAGAAGAAAAGGACGAAAATGCCCTTTCTCATTGTAGCAAATTTCAGGAATAGGACATGCTCATTAACAGGTACATTTTACACAATCCTCATAAGTGAAACATTTCCCATTTCCATTCTGAGACATTTGTGAAGCAAACAATGGAAAATCATTAACAGATGAAAGTTCAATCTACAAAACCTCCTCCATTAGCTTTCTGGTGAGAGCTTTTGGGAGTCCCATAACACTATCAGTTCCACCCATCTATCAACAAGTGAAACAGAGAATGCTCATTTTTATGTGAGAGAGAGAGAGAGAGAGAGAGAGAGAGAGAGAGTAGAGTACTAACCACTTCTTTCACATATGGCAAAACCAAAGGATGTTCAAGTATCAGCCCTCCTGCTACATTCAACACAATCCCTTCTTCTAACTGGAAACAGAAGCTTACACGATTATTCCTTGTTAGTAAGATGAGACAAAAGATAATAAGTTGAATCACCATACCAGTTTATCAATTGTCTCTTCCGGTATATCATGGAAATAAATCTACAAAAGTCAAAATACTTGTCATGTGGCACTATATTTAAAAGGAGACCTTACATAATGAGGTATATGGGGAAGTTCTAGTTAAAAGTATGACAAAGAGAATCATGAAATGGAAGTACTCCTCCATTCATGCTCGTAAAAATCCTTTGTAGATCAAACAATATCAATTTCCGGAGCTATCATTCTACTGTTCTCTATTGTATAAGTTGTCAGAATTACGGACTTTCAGTAAACCAAGCAAAAGGAGTTGCAGGACAGATAGGTCCTAATATATCACACATCATTATAACTAAACAGGATTTTCACAAAAATCTTACTTTCGTATGAAACTATTCGTATGTTACCACTATGTGAATGGATTCCAACAACATTCCTCTAGGTTCGCTCTAGAACCCAAAGTATTCTCTCTAAGCATATTGTACGCAGTATGGTTTCCTTGGAATATGAATTTTGAATCAACCCATAAAGAGGAATTAATGTTTAATCAAAAGGATGGAAATGTTTGATGGAGGATGAGAGTCAAGGAGGAAAGACAAAGGCGAACATTTCATTTTATCTCCTACACCGATTTTTGTATCATTTGCATGGAGACCATGATACAAAAACTGCCCTAGGAGGAATTAGTGAAATTCATTCACTTCTTCCGCAGTTTAGCATTTCATCAATTCCTTCATTGTCACTTCTCTACAACTTATCTCTTTTTCATTATGTCAATCCCAGAGTTTCCCTTCAATTAATGTTGCCATTAATTAAGTTTTTCCTTTTTCTAAATTATTTCCTAAATCTTTTTTCATTTGTTAGTAGAGGTGTTGAAGGAAGTTAGATTCATGTCTTAGAATCTGTCTGGCAATCTCATGTATTTTCCTTTTAAGAGGTAAAATAACTCCTAACAACTGTCCTACTTTTAGGGAAATATTTTTCTATCTCTTTGCCTTATATTTTGGATAAGTTTCAACGTGATATTTTCATTGGAAGGAAAAGGAGAACGTGATGATGAAGAAGCACGAAAACACACGTTCATGGAAGTTGGGAATCATAGATCATGAAGAAGACATGTTATGGAAGTAACTGCAAGGAGCGAGAAGTTAAAGGAAGTGGACAAGATCATGGATCACTCCAACCACATGCAATCACGATGCAGTTATACAAGAACGTGGAGGGATCAAGGAGTCTATAAATAGGACATAGGGGACGAAAGCCTAAAATTCCCGACTTTGTCTGTCCTCTCATTCCTATTGTGTGATACCAAGAATATTCGGGAGCCCTACATCCATACCCTCAAGATAGTCCAAACAAACTTTATTGTTAATCCTCAATAGCTCAAATTTGGCACTCCTTGCCTGGGAAGCTTAGAGTATTAACAATGAAGTGTAAAAATTGTTAAGACCATCGTATGGATTTAAGGAACCGTACCAACAGTTAGGCTAATTTAATTGTATCTTTTTGATGTACAAGATCCCCATTTAGAGAGGCAGGATCCCCATACAAGAAGATCAAAAGATTAGAGCTCAAGAGCTTTCAAGAGGATAGCAAAGTGTTTAGAATTTCATAGCTATCAACAAAGGATCTCTCTTTTATTCAAGTTGTTTTTACAAGCATGTGAATGGCCCTATTTATAGTACAGGGGTCTTAAAAAAACAACAAAATGACATGTATATTTATCTTTTTCATTTGAAGTGGAGGATTAGCTCATGAAGACCCACCATGTCTCCTATTAGGTAAATGATAGGGGATATTGGAACTTGCATGATTTGGGAGGAGCAAATGTTTCATGTGGTGATCCCGTGAACTTCATAGTTTGTCAATTTTCATGTCTTCATATGACATATCTTGTCCATTTTCATGTCTTCATGTGAAATCTTCACATGAACTTCTTGTACATCCCCATGTGAACTTCGAAAAACGAAAAAACTAGATGGGACTCCCTACAAACAAAACAAAACAAAACTAGTGGGATATGATATCCCTTTATTACAATATTTACATGATATAAACATATGGATCTTTTATATGTCTCCAAAGTGATAGCGATGATATTCAATGGACCATGGTACTTCCCAGTGCGAGCCATATCCTTCCCAATTAATCACATCAGTCGGCCATGGGTCTTGTGAGTCGTGAAAAAAATGTGGGCTGAAAATTTGCATCTGGCTAGTCTTAGCCTTTTCCTCCTCTTCTCGATCACTAAAGATATATAGACCAACTATTCAGTAGAGGGTAATGGAGTAGTGCTGTTGAAAAAACATAGATGCACTTATAATTCTCATTCGTCTTGTTCATTATGCTCAATGGATCCTTGAACTGTCTTCCGTTGATAACGCAAAGGGAAGGGATGGGGTTAGGTCCTAGTGGATTATTTTTCAACTCCATAATTAATAGAAATGAAGTGTTGTCTAGTTGAATGATGAAATGATATCCCACCAGATGGAATTCGAATCTCTTTATTCCATTCTTGATTGCTAAAATTTCCTTGTAGACTGCATGGTAGTATTTTTCAGAATCTTTGAACTGTCCACTTGCATGTCCACAATATGAATTTTCTGGTCAACTCTCTAGAAGAACAGTTCCCCAATACTAATTACTTGCATCTGTCTGTTTGTATTATTATCTGACCATTCATAGGGATTGTCAACGGAGGAATTTGTTAACATACTTCCTTCAGGTGTTTGACTGCTTCGATATGAGGAGTTCCCCATGTTGATGGATTATTCTTTAGTAACTTTGAAAGTTTGCTAGTGTAAGATGAACAGTTGGGAATGAATTCTTGAAGATAGTTGACAATTTCAAGAAATTGTTAAATTGTTGGATCTCCTTTATTGAAAGTTGTTTATCCTGAAACTTTAAAACTTCATGAGTAATGTGAGGGTTTGGTTCATATTTTCCTCTTGAAATCTTCATTCCTAAGAATTTAATGTTCTTTTGCCCAATAATTTTTTTTTTTTCCAAGAGCATGGTACCAAAATCTTGGACCAATTTTGTAAATTGTTGTAGGAGTTTCTCATGTTCATCCTTGGAAGATGAAAAGAGTAGTATATATCATCAATGTAAACCAGGGTACCGTGTAAGATAGGTTCAAATATTTGGGTCGGGGCTTCTTTTAAACAATGAGGGTGCAACTTTTAGACCAAAAGGCATGACAGTCCATTGGTATTGGGATGTGGGGATACAAAATGATGTTTTATATCTATCTTTTGGGTCGATACCCAATTTAAGGTTGCTTGCGAGAGATGAGCAAATAACATATGAGTTTTGGGTATGAGGAATTTATCATCAAGTAGAAAAAGGTGAAGGCGTTTGCAATCAATTACTAACTTCTTTTTTCCTCGAACTTGCTCAAGCTCTTTTGTTAACATAGAATGCAAGTCAAACCCAATTTGATTTGGTGGATTCAATGACCCCAGGAGGATGTTCGGGAGCCCTTCATCCATACCCTTAAGACAGTTTATAGCTATTTATTGGCAAATCCTCACTAGCTCTGATTTGGCACTCATTGCATGAAAGCTTAGAGGATTAATAATGGAGAGATAGTCATATGGATTTAAGGGACCGTACCGTCTGCTAGGTTAATCTAATTGTATCTTTCTGATGTGCAGGATCCCCGTTTAGAGGCAAGTACAGAGCATACTTGATAGAAGGATATCAAGAAGGTGGAGAATATGATAATTCAAAATCTAACTTAAGAGATTTCAATAGGATGCTAAAAGTGTTTAGAACTCCATTTTGTATAAACAAGGTGAAAGGAAATGGCATATGCAGTGAAAGATGTACACTGCTGTGGTGATTGAACCATAGTTATTTCTGATAAGAACGGATATTTTAATGTATTGATTACAAAAGGAAATGAACACCTATTTATATAAAAGGTGTTACAGCTAAGCATTTTCTATCATTGGTGGAAAGAGAATCATTTCCAAACAAACTTGTACGACCCTATCTAAGATGGTGACACATGGAACATAAATGAGCAAAGGATCATGGAAGCATTTACATATCAGATATGTGGTGCTGCTTATCCAAATTCTTCTTTGATTTCACATTCGTTGCTTGCTTAGGTGAGCTAACACAAGGGATTTTTCTTATTTTCAACTTGTCTTACAAACATGGGGATGTCCCTATTTATATTGTAGGGACTTAGGTAGGTGACAAAGTGTCATATATATCACATTCACGTGAAGAGGAAGAGTAGTCTTATCATATCTATTTCTAGTAGATGCCAACGGGGTGTCTCTCCATATGATAGGACCTTACTCTTTCCCCTTCACGTGAAGGTGAAATGTATGGCACTTTGTCACCTACCTAAGTCCGTACACTATAAATAGGGACATTCCCCATGTTTGTAAGGCAAGTTGAAAATCAGAAAAATCTCTTGTTTATACCAATGGAGTTCTAAACACTTTTAGCATCCTCTTGAAATCTCGAGTTAGATTATGAATCATCATATTCTCCACATCTTGATCTCCTTGTATCAAGTATGCTCTATACTTGCCTCTAAACGGGGATACTATATATCAGGAATGGCATACAGTACGGTCCCTTAAATCCATACAATGGTCTCTCCATTATTAATCCTCTAAGCTTTCAAGCAATGAGTGCCAAATGAGAGCTATTGAGGATTTGCCAATGAATAGCTATAGACTGTCTTAAGGGTATGGATGAAGGGCACCCGAACATCCTGGTATAGAGTTGTTGACATTCTTGTATTACAAGGTTGAGCTCTTCAAGACATCGTGGATGGGTTGCCTTAGTAGCATTGATGTCTTCGTTCATTTGAAAGACAATTTTACAAAAAATGCCTCATTCTTCCATAAAGGAACAAGATATTTGAAGTGAGCATAGGACTCTGCATAATACAACTTCAACTTTCTGGTGACCGCATGAAAGTCTCCTGGAGCTTCGTTCCAAGAAAATAATCTTTGTAACGAGGTGTATGGTTGGAATGACCTTTTATATTCAATACCTTAGGGAAAAATCTGTAATCTTTTATATCCCAACCATACACCTCTCCTACTTCTTTGTCATAGAAATGCCCATAATTTCAAGTAAACTCTCCGCTGTGGAAGAACAAAAACTCATTCGAGTTTTAAGGGAGTACAAAGAAGTCATTGGATGGACTATTGCTGATATCAAAGGAATAAGCCCTCATATTTGTACGCATAAGATCCTTTTGGAGGAAGGTAGTAAGCATTCTCGACAAGCTCAACGCAGATTGAATCCACCTATGATGGAAGTGGTGAAAGCAGAAATTTTAAAGCTTCTTGCTCATGGTATGATTTTTCCAATCTCTGACAGCGAATGGGTAAGTCCAACTCAAGTGGTTCCAAAGAAAACAGGTTTAACAGTTGTAGAAAATGCCGATGGTGAGTTGGTAGCATCTCGTATTCAGAATGGTTAGCATGTTTGTATAGATTACCGAGCTTTGAATGCATTAACTAGAAAAGATCATTTTCCACTTCCATTTATTGATCAAATGCTTGAACGTTTAGCTGGTCGATCTCACTATTGTTGTCTTGATGGCTATTCAGGTTTCCATCAGATTCTTGTTGCACCTGAAGATCAGGAAAAAACGACATTCACATGTCCGTTTGGTACTTTCGCCTATGTACGGATGTCGTTTGGCCTTTGCAATGCACCCGCGACGTTTCAAAAGTGTATGGTTAGCATATTTTCAGATTACGTAGAGAACATCATTGAGGTCTTCATGGATGACTTTACAGTCTATGGTGACTCTTTTGATTCATGTTTAGCTAACCTCTCAAAAATCTTGAAACGATGCATAGAAACGAACCTTGTCTTGAACTATGAAAAATGTCATTTTATGGTTGATCAAGGCATCATTTTGGGTCATGTTGTATCATCACGTGGAATTGAAGTTGATAAAGCTAAGATTGATGTTATTAAGACTTTACCTTACCCAAAAAGTGTTCGGGAAGTTCGTTCTTTCTTAGGCCATGCAGGTTTTTATCGACGCTTTATCAAGGATTTTTCAAAGATTACCCGTCCTTTATGTAGTCTGCTACAAAAAGATGCAGTTTTTGAGTTTGATACAGCTTGCAAAGAAGCATTCGAGAAGTTGAAGGACATGCTAACCTCTGCACCAATTATTCAATCACCAAATTGGGACCTTCCATTTGAGATCATGTGTGATGCAAGTAATTCTGCAGTGGTTGTTGTTCTTGGATAGAAAAATGGCAGAACTCATCATGTCATCTACTATGCTTCAAGAACCCTTGATAGTGCACAGATGAATTATTCCACCACTGAAAAAGAGCTTTCAGCAGTCGTTTTTGCCTTAGAAAAATTCCGTTCATATTTGCTTTGTGCTAAAGTGATTGTTTATTCTGACCATGCAGCTTTAAAGTACCTGATGTCAAAGAAAGAGGCAAAGCCCTAACTCATCCGCTGGATACTCTTAATTCAAGAATTTGATCTCGAAATTCGAGATAAGAAAGGCTCAGAAAATTTGGTTGCAGATCACCCCAGTCGTATGAAATATTGCTCTAATCAGATTACTCGTAGATGTGTTTTTGAAAATGAAGTTCATTCTATACTTAAGTTTTGCCATTACATATGCTTGTGGTGGTCATTTTGGTCCCAAGAAGACTGCTCGTAAAATTCTAGAATGTGGATTATTTTGGCCTAACTTGGTTCGTGATTCATATATGTTTTGCAAGACTAGTAAAAAATGTCAGAAAGTTGGGAATTTAGGACGTCAAGATCAAATGCCACTGCATTCAATTCTTGTCTGTGAAATATTTGACGTGTGGGGCATAAATTTTATGGGTCCTTTTCCATCTTCCAATAATAATGTTTACATTCTTCTTGCTGTGGATTACATCTCGAAGTGGGTGGAAGCTAAGGCAACCTATACTAACGATGCTAAAGTTGTTGTAGATTTTGTCAAATCTCACATTTTTGTTAGGTATGGTACGCCAAGAGCTATGATAAGTGATCGTGGAACTCATTTCTGCAATAGAGTTGTGGAAACTTTGATGAAGAAGTACAATGTCACACATCGAGTTTCTACTGCTTACCACCCGCAAAAAAGTGGTCAGGCCGAGGTATCTAATCGGGAAATCAAGTCGATTCTTGAGAAAACAGTCAATCCGAATAGGAAAGATTGGAGTTCCAGACTTGATGATTCACTTTGGGCTTATCGAACTGCTTTCAAGACCCCGATTGGTATGTCTCCTTATCGCTTGGTCTTTGGTAAGCCATGTCATCTCCCAGTTGAACTAGAACATAAAGCTTATTGGGCCATCAAGCATTGCCACATGAACATGGATGAAGCGGGTGAGATGAGGAAATTGCAACTGTAGGAGCTTGAAGAAATCCGGAATGATGCATATGAGAGCTCGAGGATTTACAAAGAAAAGACAAAAGCCTTCCATGATCGAATGATTTCCAGGAAAGAATTTAGAGTTGGTCAGAAAGTGATTCTCTTCCATTCGAAACTTAAATATTTCCTGGAAAGTTACGTTTTAGATGGTTAGGTCCTTTTATTGTTACTAATGTATTTCCTCATAGTGCAGTAGAGATTCAAAATCCGGAGTCCAAAAAGGTCTTTAAGGTGAACGGGCATCGTTTGAAACCTTTCTATGAAGGATTTCAAGTGAGCAATGTTGACAATCTTATCTTAGATTGTCCAGACTATCATGAATGAAAGAAGTGGAAAGTCTAGCCAAAGACGATAAAGAAAGGCGCTTGCGGGAGGCAACCCGACGTTTAGTTTATTAATTCTTCATTTAGTATTTTAGTTCTTATTTTCGTTTGTGTGTGTTTTTGCTGCAGAAGAGAGATTTCAATAAGACATTGGCACGCCTAAGCAGATGAACCTCTTCTACCCTTTTTCAGAAAATTCTGGAAGAGCCCCATTCAATAAGGTGTGACCACGCCTAAGGAGATGACCACTTTCTGTATCTTTCATCTATTCCCCCCCCCCCCCCCCCCGTTTTAGATGATTCCCGCTTTCTCTTTTCCAAATCACCTGTCGAGGTCTTCACTTCGATTTGCTGCTTCTAGTTTCCACTTCCTTTAATCGATTTCTCTCCATTGTCACTACCCGAGGGTTTCCGTTTTTCCAGATGGGTCGCAAAAAAATCAGGCTCTCAATCCATGCAGCTACAAAAGAAGTCCAAAGCACCGACGACTACCACCCCTCCGCCGGATCGACCAGCGTCGGAATACCCTTCTCCTCCACCGCGAAAACGTGCCCGTACAGGTATGAAATTACCTCTCCTCCCATTCTCCGACTCTGACTTGAAGGGCCACTTAAATTTCACTAAGAAGAGTGAGAAGGAGAAGTATAGAGTAATTTGTGGAAAGAGCATTGTCCCTTGCAAATTTTTACATCCTGATACATTGCATGCATTGGGTATTGAAGATGATGTGAATGCTCTTATTTCAAATTTTGTATGGGTGCCTTTCTTTGAAAACAATTTCCCTACTTTTGTTGAACTCGTAAGAGAATTCTACACTATTTTTGACTTTAAGCCTGCTGAAATTGAAAGTAATAGGCATGCAAAAGCAATTTCTTTCCGCTTGTTAGACAAGACATTTAAACTTTCGGTGATAAAGTTTAATATTGCACTGGGGCTTATCACTGAGCAATTTGCTGAGACTGATGAATATTTAGCTATGCGTTGTGGGTATCCTGATGATTTTGTCCCGCTAGATGTGTACCAAAATTGGACTTCACAGTCATCTTATGATCCTAGCAAATCTAGGGATATACACTTGCATGATAGTGTTTTACTGTACATTCATCGGTTGTTAGCCTTTTCCTTCTCGGGTAGGAAAGATTCTGCTGCCATATTGTCCAAGGCTGAGTTGTTTTTCTTGTGGTGTATAAAGGAAAATAAAAGTGTGAATTTTGGTTATTGGCTTGCTTCCCAGATCTCTAGGGTGACTGTAGATAATAAAAATCTGATTTTAGGATCGCTTATCACTATGTTGGCTGTGAATTTGAATAAGTTTGATCCTGAAAACAATGATCTGCATACTGCATGTGTTACATCCCCTTTGGATTTGGTCTCTCTAGAAAAAATGCATCTAATAAGCAAGTTCAATGGTGTTTATTCTTTTTGCCCTGTGGGATCACATTTGAGTCGAGTTCCTACTAACCATTTCTTATCTAGTTCTGAAGTTGATCCCAGCACTAGAGGTGATCCAACTAGCTCCCATTCGAGTGGTGTTCCTCCATGGATTGCTACGTGGGAAGCCAATGTAGCCTCTTTGTATGAACAGGTGCAAAAGAATAGCGAAACATTGGAGCGGATGGGAAGAGATATGAATGGAATGAAGGAACGGATGACGAGGTCGGAGCAGAATTGGATGGCATTATATAACCACGTGGGGATCACACCACCATTCCCACCACCTCCCCAATAGCCACTGCTGCAAATAGATGCTTAGCATTTTTCAAGGAAGTATTTTGTTTCCTTTGGTCTTTTTGTCCCTGGGCATCTATTTAATTTTGGAAGCATTGAGGGCAATGCTTCATTTAAGTGTAGGGGAGGGATTATGCTGATATTTTTGTGGTGCTTTTGGTGTACATTTTGATGGTTTGTTGAGAGTTTTGTTTTGTTTTGCTTTGTTCTTGAAATTGCTGGTTTAGTACTTGTTGTCTCTCTTCTTTTGAGAACTTGAATTCTCCAATGCTCACCCTTAGAAAAATTGATGGTTTTTGTGCATGTGAAAATGTTTTGAATTCTCGTTAGCTATATTGTGCAAGTTGCTATTGATGGTTGATTGAATGATAAATGCTTGGATCTACACATAAATGAACCCTTATTGTTTGTGACTTTGAGCCTTAAGAGCAGCATCATTTTAAGCTCTAATTTTTGTTGTTGTGTGTTGTCATGCTTGGTTGATTTTTCTAGAACTTGCACCGTTATACATGTCTATGTTAATCCTCATTGATAAGTCGGATGTTGGAATCACAAAAGAATATTAGGATTAAACCCTGTTTCTTGTTATACCATAATCCATTTTCCCCCTAGTGAACCAAGTTTCAGTCTTGAAGGTTGAAGCCTTTTCTTTGAACAAATAACCAGATTACAAGTCTTTACACCCATTCTTTCAAACCATCTTTGAACCTTTGAATTGAAGTCTTTTTTTGATTATTAACATTATTTGCTCAAGTGAAGCTCCACATGTCGTTGTAAAGAAAGCAAGCCACTTTGAATAATGTTCAATTACAGTCAAAAATTTTAAAAATCCCAAAAAAAAAAAAAGAGAGGGAAAAAAATGAATGTGGTCTTGCATGTTTGGAATTCTTGTAATCATGTGGAGCTATGTCATCACTTGGTTGAGCATTACATGAAAGTTAAAATGATCTTTTCGAGACTCTTTGCCAAAGAAAACCTTCTATCCACTTCCCTTACCTAAACCTCATCACTACATACCCATTTTAAATCCTTAGATTCTTGCATTTTGATTTGTTCATTGATGGAGAGGATGTGATATATGTGCAAGCTTATGGTAAAGGTCTTCCATGCATTGACTTGAGTGATCCAGTGTATTGATTATGAGCCTAAACGCCTTGAGCGTATGAGTGAATCCTTGGTGAGGTGTTTAGATCTTATGTGTTTTGAATTTGATTCAATTGTTGATGTGGCTTGCATAAGCATTGGTAGATGAGAATTCCTGTTGAAAATCTTTTTCAATCGCATGAAAAATTGTTTTGGGATGAGCAAATGAGGATGAGAGTAGAAGAATGAATTGAGATAATGAATTTAAATTTTAGCATGCTTGAGGACAAGCAATGTCTAAGTGTGGGGGAATTTGATAAGTTGCAAAAATGTCACACTTTAAGGTCATATTTCCCATGTTTAGATGTCAATTAATCCTTAAATGTTTGTTTTTGATTAAGTCTTATATGTTGCAGATATGAGAAGGATTTAATTGATGTAATGGACCATTTGGAATGATTTTTGAAGATGTTGATTAGGAACCTCAAGAAAATGAACAGAAGAGCGAATAATCCATAAGGCATGGTCACGCCTTAACTGTTGGTAGAAATCCTGAAGTGAAGAAAAGATACAAAAGCGAGCTCCTCTGCTAAGGCGTGGGCATGCCTAAAGACCTGGACGGAAAAACTTAACTTTTGTGCCCAAATCTCACCTCTCACATTCAAATCTGACTTCCTCCTATATTTTAGGAACCTATTATCCCCATGAACTTATTTTAGACACCCTTTTTGTATTTTAATTAATTATCTTTAGCAATTTTTTTAGTCAGTTTTTAAGGGAGTAATGGGGGGAATCATTGGGAGAAGGGGGGCAAGGAAAAAACTCTCAGTTGAATTCTCTTTGTTTTTATCTACGTATTATTATGGATTGCTAAATCATTCATCTAGCCGGATAATTGGAGGCATGGTTCAATGCAATATGTGAGATCTAACTAGTTTTTCTACTCTTTCATTTTTCCATCATTTGTATAATCCCTGTGCTCGATTTGTGAAAATGATATGTGCCAATTAGATCGTTAAATCCGTAATTGTTTAATTGTTTCTAATATTTGTGGCAAGTAGTATAATTGATCGCACCCCACTTTCGATTATTGTTGTAGGGGATATGCAACCTAGTCTAAATGAACCTACATGTGTGTTTGTTGGCTAGAATTGGGTCTTTCTAGGTTGAATGCAGTCAGTAAATTAAATCCTACGATGGTATCTAGGGTTGTTTATTTGGCTAGGGAAATAATTAGAGATGGTATCCTAATTATCAACTAATTATAGAAAGATTAGGTTGTTAGGTGGTACCAACAACTATAACTAATTTGGTGTTAAGGTGAAAGAGTCATCCTTGCATCCTAGAGCATACGAGTTGAACCATTTCGAAGATTGTCTCGGCTAGATATTTTATTTCATTAAATCACTTCATTTTTAATTTGCTGCAGATTTAGTTTAAGAGCAAAATTCTACCCCCATCTTTGTTTTATAATTTGCACTAAGTTAATCTGTTTTACCGGTCTCTGTGGATACGATCCTACTTACCGCTATCACAAGTAGTATTTTAGTAGGTTTTATTATTTGTTGGTTTCGACACCCACCACCTAACTGTTGTCTTCTTCATTCCTATTCTAAAATTCTTTTCTGATATTTCACAGGTCATCATATGGTTCATTACAATTTGCTAATAGAGCAACAACAGGTTCTAGGTAGCAACAATTTTTGGGAAGGAATGGTTATGTCAAGGAATTACTCAAGACTAGAGCTTATGGAACAACGACCGAGTGACATGGTGATGGGCAACAAAGAATTACAAGGCAACTTATGAAGTCAATTCAAACAAGAACCCACTGTGATATCTCAAAGGTAAGAAGAGATGCTTAAGAAAATAGAAAATTTGACAAAAATCAACAAATACTAACACGGGTAAGGAACCACATATCTGTATTACCAATAACCACCACTGAACCAAAGGTGTGTACCATTTCCAATATGAGAAGATTGTCACAACCTCCATGTACATCGAAGAGACGACACTCAGACAGATAATTGGTATGCGGAATATGGATTACATAAAAGGAAAAGAGTATATGGGTTGGAAAGATTTGTGAAAATGGTTATGGATTTGGTATTCCATACCTAGGGGAGAAAAGAAGTTCGAGAGTTCAACAAACTAAAGAATAATAAGTTGATGAGTATCTTGAAAGATGTATAGAGTTGAGATCGTTCAAAATAGCAATGAAAAGAACACTTCTAAAAAGTACTCTATCTATATTATCAGATATGTGGAGGCATTTGAAGGAGGCAAGGAGGAAAATAGAGAAACTAAATTCTCTTGCTCAAGCAATTCATATATAAAAAATGCAAGGGAATTTTCTTGGGCTTGTGAGACTACTAAATGAAACCATGATTTGATGGCCTCAACTAATCTCATCCTCTTTGCAGAATTGCACATTCCCGCCATAACATAATGGTTCCATAAGCTATTCACCTAGAATGTATATTCTTGATCCAGAATGAAAGAAGCATGTACTCTTAATAGGACATCATAGAAAGCATTGAACATAATGGATTCCCACCTGAAGAAATAATACGGGCGTGATGCAGAATATTGTCATTTTCTAAGCAACAACATATTTTCTAGATGACAAAGAAACATTATCTCCTTATTCAATGAGTAGGCGAAAATAATAAAAGCACCATTTATCACAGATCCATGGATCATGATAGATGATAATAAGACATATAGGAACCTCTACTTCCTAATAGTTTCACATAAAAAGCTATTAGATTGATTCAGTAAATATTACCTCAACTTTGTCCCATCCCCCTTTTTTTAATCCAGTGCTAAGGTTTGTTACAAGAACAGAACTCACAGTTGCTGCATGTCCACCGGAATAACCTATAATATAGATATGTGAGACCCATCAGAATTTAATATTATTGGAATATACAAAAGGATCATCATATAAATATGAAAAACCTTTAATGAATTCTCGTGCCTCTTCTATGCTTGAAGGTTTTTCCCTTATTACGCCTTCATACACCACCACCTCCAGATAATTTGGAATTTAGAGTGAGACAAAAGAAAATATGCAATTGTAGCAATGAATAAACATGACCAGAATAGCTAAATTAGAACTCAACATATGCCAATATTTAAAACCATTGGACCTTATTCCACCTAGATGAACTATTAAATGCTAGTTTTTATGTAGTGTTAGGAATATAAGCAAGGGAGCCCTAACTTAACCCAAAATCATGGTCAAAGGTCAAGGGTTGACTCCCACTTATATACCCTTTCACATGAAAGGGTTGACTCCCACTTATATACCCTTTCACACTTTCATGTGGAACCGATGTGAGATATCGTAACAATCCATCCCCCTTCAAACCGGACATCCACGAACGGCACACTCCGGGTGGCAACCCACATGACAAGGCCCACTTCCCGGGTGGCAACCCCCTTGGGCCCACATCCGGGGTGGCAACCCCTGTGCCCACCATCAGGTACCCCCTTTTACGTAGCCCACCCGAATCCGGCAGGTCAGACCAAATTGTTAGGAATATAAGCAAGGGAGCCCTAAATTAATCCAAAATCATGGTCAAAGGTCAAGAGTTGACTTCCACTTATATACTCTTCCACACTTTCATATGGAACCGATGTGGGATATCGTAACATAGTGGTTGTAGGCTAATTTCCTTACAAGTATTTACTCTACTAAATCTTAAAATGTGTGTGAGAGAAAAAGGTCAAAGATTTACCAGCCTTGTGCAGAGAGCAAGGGACACAAATGACCAAACATGTTGTTCCAATTATACTTTAAGACATCACATATGTGGGACTTCATAGATTAGACTTGAACAGGTTAAGTGGAGCGCAAGCCCTAAGGGTTTTCTTGTGTACTTGGAAAGATGTGATTCAACTAGTTAATAATAGCCAGCTATTCGGCACATTATCCCAGCTACACATAAAACTCAGAGAATTGGACAATTACAAAACATGTATATGTATAATGCTACTGGCACAAGAATTTTCTGGTGGATATGTAACAAAACGAGAGTGGGCTTATAATAAGCATATCTTTAAGTTCATTAAAGTTACTTCCTTCAAGGAATATTTTATACATAATTCATTAACGTGGTTTTAGCATATTGAAATGGTGTCAGGTTCTATTTTTGGTTTTAGGATAAAGGATGGTTACAAAATTAATCTTAATTAATAATGGTGAATTTCAAGCTAAAGTTCAAAATTTTACACTCATAAACAAGTAGTTTCCCATATCCTAAATTGTTCATCTTAAAAGTCAAGGAAAGGTCTTCTGCATCTGCAAGAATTCTTTAAAGATCCACAAGAGGAACAACATATCAAGCAAGAAATTTTACACTATTATAAAACTTAGAAATCATGTCCAAGAACTAAGATAATTAAACCAGGAAAATATTTTATACTTGGTCACAAGTAATAAGCAGAGTAGATTCTCCATCCTCTTTGCCATGACGCTTTGGTTGGACATTTTTTGCCTAATGAAAAATTATAGTTTAGGCAAAGCATGTAGACTCATAACAAACTATCTGAAACGAACATGAAAATCTAGATAGATATATTACTTCCCAGATAACATACATTAAATAATCTTCAACAAAAACCCAACAGAACTAGAAAAACTAAATTAGAGAGCTCAGGTTGATCCTTTACACAGATACAACGTTAGGCAATTTGTAAGTGCAATTTAGTAAGTAAATGGAAAGGAGAAATGAAAAAACATACAGTATCGGCTGCTATAACAACAGTAGGCTTGTCATCCTTCTCATGGTTTCGTGTATTCTCGAGTTTCCCTAGTATGGCATCTGCCTGAAGCACGGAGAATGATTAACTAATACATTATGGGTTCGTTTGCTTGCCCTTATTAGGAATGATATATATCATATCAAGTCTAATCAATAATTTGAAGAAAACGCACCCTATAAATATAAAACACACACACTGAGATGAGCATAGTCTAACCCACACCTAGGTTATGTTTGGATTGAGGGATTTAAACATACGAGATTTGAATGGATTTCAAATTCCCTCAATTCTGAGTGGATTTTGGTTGCTCAAAAATTAGTTCAAAACGAAAATGATGTATTTCAAATTCATATCAATCCAAACAACATCCATAGATTTACTGCTATGAATTTCAAATATGATCCTTGAATAAGAGCATGGTGATAGCTAATATACAAAAGCAGAAGGAAGAGAGAGCACCTTAGCCTCAGCAAGAGCCATAACCAAATCTTCAGGCTTTTCTTCTCGAATGGCCTTTTCATCTATATCTGCAGACTATACATACAACAAAAATCAAAACTACAACTCCATTCATATCATTATTTACAGAATAATAAGAGATTGAAATTCACCATGGTGGTGAATTCGAAACCCATGTCTGCTAAAATCTTTTTGCGGGCAACAGAAGAGGATCCCAATATTATCTGCATTTGTCGATTCCATTAACGGATAATAAAACGGAAGAAAAGGCAAAAAGGGGGAAGGAAAGTACCTTGAATTCTTGATGAGGAGTGGAAGCCATTGTTGGAAGAAGTTAGCTCCACTCAGAGAAGTGAGGAAAACGGCTTCTTTGAGGGCTCTCTTTCTTGAAAAGATGCATATATTCTTTTTTCTTTTTCCTTTTTTTGGACTTTTGTTGATTATCAGTTGAGATTGCAAGCCCGGCCCGATTCAGCCCGATAAGATCGGAAACGATCTATAGATTATATTAAAAATCATTTATTAATGAAATTTCAGTTTCGCTTTCACTCTTTGATTATCAATTGAGCTTGTAAGCCCGGCCCGATCTAGTCGGGATCAATGGTGAATCCAAAAATTATTAAATCTGGTAGGATTAATAGATTTTATTAAAAAATCACTTATTAATGAAGTGAGCTCTCATTCTTTCTCTTTCGTTTCTTGTAGGTTAGACTAGAAAAGCGTTGTTTTATTAATGTTTGATTTTTTATGATAATTGTTCAAATTGTGATTTTTTAAATATTACTATTGACAGATGATGTATCGGAAAATTATTGAGATATTCATAATATCGAGTTAGAACATGTTATGATTCGTTGATGGTTGAACGTAAAGGTCGAATGGAGCTTATAGTCGATTTCAACATCTTTATAACACAAATTTTATACAATTCTCACATTTACCTTGCGAAATATTCGTTATTATATCAAAGTTCCCTTTTTTTAACTTTGTTTGAGTCTTAATTGTGGGCTGTGTATGGTTGGTCCGCCAAATTATTTGAAAAGTCAATTTGTGTAGTTGTGGTTCATGTATGGAATTGATGTGGGTAAAAATTGAAATTTGGAACATGGTCGGATGAAAATTGAAAAAAAATAAAAATTATATGAACAAAATCGGGATACTTAAGTTTAGTAGTAAAAGAGTGTGATAAAGCCTAAGTTGCATTCTTTTCTCCAATTTTAATTCATAATTTAGAAGAAGTTTGATGTAAGACCGTCTTACGAATCATATTCCATGAGACGAATCAATTCACAACCCACGTTTCATAAGTCAAATATAAATTAGTGAAAATGGATTTGATTCATGAGTTGAAAGGATCTGTCTCACCAAAAACTCTCTGTACGAGACCGTCTTACACAAGTTTTTGTGTATAATTTGTGATTTAATTTTACTTTATAAATTTTATAAAATTAAAAGGACCTCTTTTTTTATGATTACTTGTTCCAGAATCCCATTTCATGAATCATAATTATCATCAATAAATGGTACCTGAAGTGAAAAGCTAACCATAATTTTGCAGCTGAGCAACCAAAATTCTTCATAGTTTGTTTTTACTGATAATAGCCAACAATAAGAATAAGCTTATTGAGAAAAAGGGTTTACAAAAATGAACATTTTAACAATAAATATATAAAATTTACAAACTCCACAAACAAACCTCATGTTGAAAGAAACATATGAAGCATCCAAATTCAAATGAAAAAAGGAAGAGAGAAGAAAGTCTCATCTAAAGGAGGTCTGAATTTCCTCTAATGTTTTACCCTTTGTCTCCGGAACCCAGATTGTGACAAATGCAACTGTGAGTATGCACATTACTGTGTACAATGTGAAAGTCCCTGTTAAGATCCACACACAAAGTCGTGTCAGCGAATACTATACGAGAAAAATTGATTTAGTTACTTATTCTTTTATAGTCGAGAGAAAAAGCTAGGTCGTTCCACCCTCTATCTTGTGCGAACAGAATCAGGTCGTGTGAAAGGAAAAATTGGCAAATACTTATTTCTATAGGGTATGAATGGACGAGGCTTGCATTTTGGCGAAACAAGAATTTTTATATGCACATTTATTCATAACCGTAACAGAAGCAAACACAGAGAAGAATGAAAAACGGAGCGTCTTATTACAAACCTCCACTGCTTGTAGCCAGTAGAAGTGGCGCGGTCATGGTGATAAGCCAGGAGAACGACCAGTTCAACAATGTTGCAACACTTCCAGCTAAGCCTTTTATTTTAATTGGAAGAATCTGTAATACGAGATACAATCTCATGTTAACATGTAGGCCATGAAATCCTACTATAATCTGCCAATAAAACCCAACAAATATTTTTACGAACCATAGCATGTTCCAAGTCAATGATTTGCAGGTATGGAAAGATCTAAAATGGGAATGACACTTGGGTTGTGTTTGGATTGGTCAAATCCACTTTAAGTGTGGATTCAAACTGCACTCGTATTACTCCACATTCATATCAATCCAAAGACGACATACGAATTTACTACTATGGATTTCAAATCCTTCAATTCAAAAATCAACCTTACGTTCACTATCAGAAATTATAAACATTTTCTATCTCAGTGACGAACCTAGGTAATCAACCCAAAGGTCCAACTGACAATAGTAAAAATAAAATAACAGACACATCAGACCACAGAGACCAAAACAATCTTCAAGAAAAATGGTGTTTGTATACATAAACTAGTAACAAGTGACGAAGTATACGAGCATTTCATTAAAAGCATTCCATGAACTCAAGACGGCCAGAAGAAAACTGTACCTCAGACATTATGAGCCACGGAATCGGCCCCATTCCAAGTGAAAAGGAGATGATCATGCACTACAATTGCAAAAGTCGGTTGAACTAAGTTAGAAACTCGTTTCACCAAAAACTCATCAATTACTCATGGATCTGTAAGAAGACATACCACTACCCCAACAACAGATAGGATTCCCAAGATTCCATATAACTTTGTATCTTCAGATATGGAGCTCTAAAAAAAAGTTCAAATTGCAGAATTATCAGAATAAATTCAAAGGAAAAATGAAGTGAAAATGTATATTAGATTTAAGAATAATTATCATAGAGCAATACCTTTAAATAGAATGACACAGCAACAAGCACGAGACTGAAAGCCATTCCAGTTGAGGATACCTAAAACAAGAATTTCCATAATTTGTGAGGTAACTTTGTTTAACTTCTAGACATCAAAAATCTTAAAGTATGTCGTAAACTCACTATTAATAGAATTCTACGCCCAGTTTTGTCTACCAACCATGTAGCCACTGCAGTAGCAATAACCTGAAAAAATAGTTTGAATAACTAATAAGGATTCTGAACATTATTACGAGCAGATATTAATTGGGAAAAGAATAATTAGAAAATGCATTTTCTAAAAATGTAACCTGAATAATCCCAACACCTAAGGTTGCAACGTTGCTCGATGAGATTCCTGATCAATTCATGGCAAAAAACAAAAGGGTTCTTCAAAGTAAGCCAAAATGTAAATGTAGTCCAAGTACATATATAGCGCAAAGGGAAAAGGACTAAGTGACACAATTTTGCAATAATAGACAAGATTCGTCGTATTCTATAGTCTGATAATACTGCTAGCATTAACTAGAGATCACATGAAAATAAGAGTTTTTTTTTTTTTTAAGGATGCAATTGGTGCAATTATAAACAAGATTCGTCATTTTCTGAAGTCTGATAATAGTGCTAATCACCACGTAGAGATCACATGAATATATGTGTAAAATATGTGTATCTCAGACATAAGAGAATGAAGCCATAACTGCTAATTATACCCACCTGCAGATTCAAATATATTATTGGAATAGAAGATGACACCATTAATTCCAGTTAGCTGTTGGAGAACAAGTAATCCAATCCCTATCTGCAGAACGAAAAGAGATGAGATGGATCAAGCAAAACCCACAAGAGCAACATAACCACAAGGAAAAGAAAACACTTCAAAAGAATCATGCACCATGAGTGGTAACCAGTATCTTCTCAGCTTGAGATCTGCAAACCGGACTGTCGCCGTTCTTCGGGTTGATGATGCTAAAGACATCTGCAACGACACAGAATCATCTCATCAAAAGTGGCTCATGCTTTTTTTTTATATATATATTAACTAGTATTCTTGGGAAACAAGGTATTACGCATGGACTAAATGAAAATATTTACCTTTATTTCATTTACTTCAACACTAATATCAGTGTCAAATCCTCGAAGAACTTGCAGAGATGCTTCAAAATCTTCAATCATTCCCATCTTAGCCTGATTTTCATAGAGCAGATATATATTAGTATTTTATAGGTGATAATGTGGACACAAAATGTTTTTGAAACCTCACCAGCCACCGAGGAGATTCTGGGATGAAGAACAGTCCAGGTATCAATATTAGACATGGCAATATCCCTATTCATGAAAGGAGTGTTAGTCCCGCTCCCAAAGAAGCCTTATTGTAAAATTTTGAAAGTTTCACCATAATTAGTTAATTTTGATCAGTTAAGCCGAAGGAGCCAGAAGAAGATACTTTTTATCTTAAACAAGTTTATATTAGAAGTTCACATTGGGTTAATGCATAAACATTTAATGAAATGTCTAATTTAAAATTTTCGAAGGAATTACCAAGAACTGCAAGCACTCTCCAATTAACAAATAGTCCCAGTAGATACGATATCATGATGCCTATTGTCACTGAGAGCTACATCACAGAAAATTAATTGAACTTCAAAATCACATTTTTGAAGAATTACGGGTTCTGATTGAACACAAATCAGTAACTAGAACCTGGTTGACTGATCCCAGTGCCCCTCTCAGATTTTGTGGTGCTATCTCAGCTATATATACAGGGACCTGTATCATATTAGAGAAAGGAATATAATCTTTAAGTCTAAAACGAATGTCATTATAAAATTCACAAAAACTAATTAAACTTACTGTGTAAGAGATTATTCCGACGCCAAATCCTTCTAACAACCTTCCCATGTAAAGAAATGAAGAGTCCTACGTTGAAAGTGAAAAAACTAATTAGTAAAACCTGCCAACAAACAAGTGTGCAATAAACAGAGGGTTCAAGAATCTCACTTTTGCAAATGATATGGCAAGCCAGCCAATGATATTAGGTATGGCAGCAATCATTAAACACTGCAAGGTAACACAATGGATCAAAATACCAGACAATCAATATGAAATATAAAAAAAAAAAATGAAAATCTAACAACGTACCCCTTTTCGCCCAAGGTACTCAGCAATTTGACCACTAGCTATAGCCCCAACCATAGCTCCGACATTTGACAAGGAACCAAATAAAGAGAACTGTCCCAATGTTGTTATATTACAAAATTAAAAAGTGCTGAAAAAATTGAGCGAGAAGCAATCTGCAGTTGCTAACCTGTGAGACTGTAAGACTGAGTTCTTTCATTACAGCAGACTGTGTTGGTGAAGAGTAACCACACTTTTACAATGGGAAAAAAAAGGATGGTTAATATAGATCATATATACATATGTATCTTAATTATACAAAGTAGCATAGATATTCATGGGAGTAAGAAGACAGAAAATACCCTAAACACACAAACATTCATATTCAGCAGCATAGAGTGTATTCCATAAACTAGAACTAATAATACCGCACAAATTTAAAAAAAAAAAGAATCTTAAAGAAAATATTTTTCCATATGAATCTTGATTCCAAGTTCAACCATGTTATCAACAAGTATTCTAAGATCATATTACTCCAACTCCGACACAATGACAATGCAAAATCTAGCACAATCACCAGCAAAAGAATACAATGCACAGATTGAAATCTGCAGAATATTTGCTAAGTTTTATATTGTATTTGATCTCCTATTCCCAATGCCGCCTTATCTACTCTTTCAATTCCACCAAGTGTATACTCGTTGTGCATTGGTGATATTGAAATACAAGATGCAGGACAATTTGAAATAGAGATCCAGATTGATTTAGCATAGATGAACTCCAATTTTCGAGTTCCATATGAATTCTCAAAAGCTACTAACAGAAAGATGGGAATTAACAATTCAGCATAACCACAAAAGTTAATTTTCAACACCATGATAATCATCTAACTAAAGCACCTCTTCCAGGTTGTAATTCTAGCAAGAAAATTCAAAATCACTTCAACTAGTTGCAATCAAACAATCACTGATCAAATAATCAAACAGTGAAATAAAAGAGGGTAAGTAGAACATTACAGTGAATCCAAACTGAATAGGACCCAAAGCCACAATCAAAACACAAGCTAAAACAGAGATAGAGCTATCCCTAATTGCTTGGGAAGAGCTCATCATACTAGATTGCGTTGAGCCCATCCTATACCAACTCCCTGTATGGAGAAATGGCTTCCTCAGATCCCCTTCTCCCTCCTCTCTGAAACTCATCTTTCCCTTTCCTTTCTCTTTCTCTCACTACAACTTTTCCCCTCCAAGAAAATGCAAATCCAAGCTCCAAAAACTCTTGATTTCCTCTTCAAGGACACATAAGATCAAGAAAACGAAAAGGGTCTTTATCTTTTTGTCTCTTGAAGTAGAATTATGAGTTGGAAAGAGTGGATGAGAGAGAAAGACTGTGGTGCAGGGAGAGAGAAAACGGTGTTCTTACTCTGGTCGTGAGCACGTATCAAACGTGTTTAACGTGGACAAGATTTTTGAGCCATTTTTTGTAAGGTCATATGCTTGTTGAGTTGCTCAAGAGAAACTCTCAAAATCATTCATTGGCTCCATTACTTTTTGTGCGAAATTGACAGCACGATTTGACAGGGAAGAAGACAAGCAGTGAAACAATCACTAATCTCTTTGGTGCTATTAATTAATTAACTAATTGTGTATTATTTATTAATTTTTAGTTAATTAATGAAAAAGAAAAAAATTATTACATTTTTGTCTTAAAAAGGAAGCATGTTTCAAGAATCAAAATCAACTTTCGTTTCCTTTCTTCGTCGTATTATAGGTTTATTATTATGACAAAACGAATTACACATGTAATTGAATAAATGGAGCCAATAATTGATGAAAAGTAAAAATAAAATTGTGAAACTTGATTTATTTACAATTGTTTGTGTAAAACAATTTTCTTTATAATTCAGTGTCACGACTAATATTGAACATGAGTGACATCCTTTGGACGTTCTTTCAACTCAATTATTTTGTTTTATAATATAAAAAAAATGTATGTTTGGATCTTTAGGCTTTAATCTATTTTAATTGAAAGATTTAGTTTATAAAGAAGAAGGCAAACACTTTTATGCATTTTGGATCCATGCACCTAATCCGACCCGCACGTGTACGCGTCCCTACGCGCGTTCACGAGCCTGCACACGCCCCAAGTGCCTAGAACTCACGCTGAAGCTCACCCAAGTTCGCTCAAATAGACCTACTTTTATTTATAGTTAGACCTACCTTTGTGTTATGTTAGACCTACCTATTGTAGGTAGGTCTAACATAACACAAAGGTAGGTCTAGCTATACATAAAAGTATGTCTAATACAACGTAATGGTACATGTGGCAATCTAAGGTTTTTTTGAAAAAAAATTAAAGTATGAAATTTGAGCAGAAAGGTAGGCTTAACATAACATAAAGGTAGGTCTAACATAACGTAAATGTATGTCTAACATAAAGTAGTGGTAGGTGTCAAAATTCAAAAACCAAGCGCAAAAAAGAAAATGTATGAAATATGGGCATATAGGTAGGTTTAACATAGCGTAAAAGTATGTCTAACATAATGTCAAGGTAGGTCTAACATAACCTATTGGTAGGTGCAAAATTTCCAAAAAATCATGTGTGAAAAAAAAAAAAAAAAAACGCCCCTGACCCGGGTAGGATCCTACCCGGGTGCTTGAATTTGAGATTCATACACCTAATTCATAGGAGACCTACTGAAAGAAGAATCTACAAGTGCCCCATCGTTCCTATTTTATTATTTGGCCACTTTGATTAAATGATTTTAAAAATCATGAATTTATGGTGTTTTTATTCTTTATACGAATTTTTTTCTTTGTTTTTAGGAGTGTTCCATGTGAGAAGGAATTTTACTATCCTATTTTATAAGTTCAGCTATAATTTATGGATAAGGAGTCGATCAGAAAGCAGCTTTGAATTTTGGGTATTTGTAGAGAACGATTATTCACATGCAATAATACTCATGCATGCATTCAGAATTAGGGTTTATGTATATCAGATAGAGTAATGAAGAAGTAAAGGAAATCATATATTCATCATCATCACGAATGATTACAGGAGGAGTATTTATAGAGATATTTTGCATACAATCATTAGCTAACTAACTAACAGATTCTAGTTACATTGTTTCTAGAAGATACTAATCAAGCTTGCATGGCTGCATGGCTGGAGATGATTGATAGTGAAGGTGCTGAGCTGGAGTTGATGAGCTGGAACTAGAGCTAGGTTGCTGCTGCTGACGTGGATAATTCTTCATCCCCCCCTCAAGCTTGATCATCCGAAGCTTGGAAGAAAGGGAAACAAACTGACTCGTACCAAGAGACTTGGTGAAGACATCTGCTAATTGCATTTTAGAATATATGTGTTGTAGATTAAGAAACCATGTCTTGTATTGTGAACGAACTATATGACAATCAATGTCCAAGTGTTTGGTTCTCTCATGAAATACTGGGTTTTGAGTAATGTGAATTGCTACTTTATTATCACAAAATAAAGATATGGGAGTAGGAATTGAAATACCAAGATCTGAGGCAATGTAATTGATCCAAATCAACTCACATGTAGTGCTTGCTAAGGCTCTGTACTCAGCTTCAGCTGAGCTTCTTGAAACTGTGTATTGTTTCTTTGTTTTCCAAGATATTAAACATCCTCCAAGAAATACACAATAACCAGTCAAGGACTTCCTTGTATCTGAGCAAGAACCCCAATCAGCATCACAATAAGCTCTCAAAGAAGTAGAATCAGTAGAAGGATAGAATAAACTATAAGAGATAGTACCCTTTAGATACTTCAGTAAATGAATGGCAGAAGACCAATGACTAGTAGTAGGAGAATGAAGAAATTGGCTCAATTGCTGAACTGCATAAGTGATGTCAGGACGTGTAAGATTAAGATATAAGAGTTTACCAATGAGCCTTCTATATTGATCAGCATGTTCAAGAGGTGCACTGTCATCTAAAGCTAATTTTAAACCCTGTGGTAATGGTGTAGAAGTAGCCTTGCAATTCCCAATTCCAGAATCATGAAGGATATCTATAATGTACTTTTGTTGATTGAGATAAGTACCTGAATAATTCCTTGTGATCTCCATGCCAAGAAAGAATACAGCTTCACCTAGATCTTTGATAGTAAATTCTTTATGAAGAAAAGCCTTTAGCTGTTGAATTAGATGCAAAGAAGTACCAGTGATAAGAACATCATCAACATATACAAGAAGAGCCAAGAAATCCTTATCCTTTTTGAGTGTAAACAGGTAGTGATCATGTTGTGACTGAATGAAACCAAAGAGTTGAAGTTTAAGACAAAATTCATTGTTCTATTGTCTTGAGGCCTACTTTAGTCCATAAAGGCTTTTGGTGAGTTTACATACCTGACCAGGAGCACCTTTGTTGTAACCAAGTGGCATGTCCATATATATCTCATCATCTAGATAACCATGAAGGAAAGCATTATTAATGTCAATTTAGGCTAGAGGCCAGTTTCTGACAGTGGCTAAGGCAATAAGCATTCTCACTGTGACCAGCTTTGCAACAGGAGCAAAACTATCAAAGTAATCCTCCCCTTGAATTTGATCATAACCTTTAGCTACTAATCTTGCTTTGAATCTTTCAACAGTACCATCGGCCTTCAGTTTTACTTTGTATACCCATTTACAGCCAATTGGTTTCTTGCTAGAAGGTAAAGATGTCAATTCCCAAGTATGATTCTCCTCTAATGCTTGAAGCTCTCTGTCCATTGCAGCTACCCATTGAGGATCCTTCTTGGCCTGAGCAAAAGATTTTGGCTCTGTAATATGGACTGAAAAGGCATGATTAGATGTGTTGTTAACAACAAAATCATTAAGATATAATGGAGGAGCATGAATCCTGGAACTCCTTCTAATCAAAGTAGGAGGGTGATTAGAAGCAGAAGAAGATGCAGGAGATATAGCAGCTAGAAGTGCATCAGAAGTCTGATCAATATCTGGAATTGAAATAGGAAGGGTACACTCTGAATGTGGCTCTGTATTCTTAGTGTAGGGATAGACTGATTCAAGAAAGACCACATCTCTTGAAACTGAGATTTGATGAGTATCAAGATTGAATAACCTGTAACCTTTGTGATCAGGGAGATAACCAATCATAACACACTTGTGTGCTCTATCAGCAAATTTGTCTTTATGAGGTGAGACATTTGTCATAAATAGGCCAAACAACCAAAAGGCTTCATGAAATCATAAGAAGGATAGTCACCAAACAACATTTGATAAGGAGAGCTCCAATGTAATAAAGCTGTAGGCAAACGATTGATGATATAGGCAGCTGTAAGAATAGAATATGTGTCACGCCCCAATTTTTGAAGTAAACAATAACACAATTTTTGTCCTTGAAATAGGAACGTGAGCTCATAAAACATAAATACCCATTTTCTTAAAATAAAGTTATACAGATTATTTTCAAAATCATTTAGAAAAACGTTTAATCCCAAATTTAATAAAACATTTAGTGGAAGCAACTCAAATGAATAATTTTCTTATTAAAATAAAGTTACCATAAAAAAATGAAGTAAACACGCCTCAAAAATCTAACTACAAAATTTAAATACCAAAACGAAAAGGTTAGCGATTCAAAAGTATTTACAAAGAATTCAATAAACTATTTATTAACAATCACCATAATTTATATTTCACTTGTCATTAATTATTAAATCAATTCCCGTTAGCATCCATCGTACCACTGCGTCCGACTTCTCATCTGTAAAAGAATGTAATAATTCGGGATGAGCTACAATAGCTCAGTGGGGTTACTATTTGTCAAGATTAAAAACAAGTATAAGCAACACAAAATAACAACACCGTATCCATGCTATCAGCCACTTAACGACCGATTAATTCATAACCATGCTATTGGCCACACCAATTAAATTTTTCATGCTATCAACCACTTAACGATTGATTAAATCATATATGTTGCCCATCCACATCACACATACATGCGTTTAATAAAGACAAACAAGGAAAGAAAACCCCACCTCAATTAGATGTAGTGAAAACTTGAATGCGATGTGGTGAAAAATTGAATGCTTGATGCAAATGAATGCAATTCACGTCCTCGTTATCTTCGTTTCCTATAAATAAAATATTTCATGACTTAGTATATACTTAATTGATATTTTTAATAATTATTAATTGAAAATTTAAAAGGAAATTGAAAGGAATAAGATACTATATGGAATGTGGAATGTAGTAATAGGACTTGGAAATTGAGATCAAAAGTTAAGTGAGTGAACTTGGAATGGAGTGAAGTTAAATCGGAATTTTCAGAAATTGAAAATAAAGATTACTAACTATTGAAACGGAAAGAGACTATGTGAAAAGAATCGTAATGACGATGTGGTAATTACAAAAAGTAGGACTGCATTAATTTCCTGATGGAAAAATGATTCATATTAAAAGTCGTTTTGACAATAGGAAATCAACGATGGAATTCAGGATTCAAAAAGAAGAATCGACGATGAAATTCAAGACTAAAAAAAAGAATCGAGATGGACAAACAAATGTAAATTTCTAAAACTCATTTTGAAACTGAGATGGAAAAGAGACGTACATTTTCTAGAATTTAATTTGACAAAAGAGAATAGGGAAGATGGAGTTTAATGACAGAAAGAGAATAGAGAAGATGAAGATTTTTGGAAAAATTACCTTACGATAGTTTTCTTGAAGGCTTAGGGTTCTCTAATGATATTATTTTAAGAGAAGGACTTATGTGCACCTGTGGCACGGATCCTTGGATCCGTGCCCCCAACCCGACCCACCGACCCGCCCCTATTAATTCAAAAAAAAAAAAAATCTTCTTCCTCTTCCTCTTCTTCTTCACGTTCACGCAGCACTTTTTTTTTTTCTTCTTCCTCTTCCTCTTCTTTCTCCTTCTTCAACCCAATCTGCTTCCTTCTTCTTCTTCTTCTCCTTCCTTTTCAACCCTTCTTCTTCTTCTTCTTCTTCTTCTTCTTCTTCTTCTTCTTCTTCTTCTTCTTCTTCTTCTTCAGCATTTTCCCCAATATTTTCATATCAAACCCTAATCTTGAAGAAAACCAGAAGCATTGCAGAACTCAGGCAGCGATGTCGAACGGGAGAGAATCCGACCCGAGTTTGGGTTACCTAACCAAGAAAGAGACCGAGGTGAAGCTCCCCCGACCCACCCGGGTCAAGAACAAGATGCCAGCTTCGATCCAGATAACCGCCGAGCAAATCCTCCGTGAAGCTAGAGAGCGTCAAGAAGCAGAAATCCGACCGCCCAAGCAGAAGATTACTGATTCTATTGAGCTTGGAGATTATCGCCTTCGAAAGCGCAAAGAATTCGAAGATTTAATCCGAAGAGTGCGGTGGAATAAAAGTGTTTAGGTCAAATATGCCAAGTGGGAAGAATCTCAGAAGGATTTTGCTCGGGCGAGGTCAGTATGGGAGCGTGCGCTTGAGGTGGATTACAGGGACCATACATTGTGGCTCAAGTATGCAGATTTTGAGATGAAGAATAAATTCATTAATCATGCGAGGAATGTGTGGGATCGTATTTGAAAATATTCTAATGGTATTACAAATATACTATATAGGTGATATAAGATCACATGCATCTATAAGATATAATAAATACAATTTTTCCTTCAGTTGTTATGAAAATATTTTAAAGGTATTACAAAGATACTCTATAGGTGATATAAAATTACATGCATCTATGATATATAATAAACACAATTCCTTCAGGTATTATGAAAATATTATAACACCTAAAGAACATACATATAACACTTATAGAGTATATATATGACACCTATCATTCAATCACATAATATGAAGTCTTCTTTATATGTGATACCTCAAGAACATACATATAACACATAAAGAGTATATATATAACTCATATAGAGTATACATATAACATCTATCACTGAATCACATAATATGAAATCTTCTATATATGTAATACCTCAAGAACATAGATATAACACCTAAGGAATATATATATAACACCTATAGAGTATAACTATAACACCTATCACTGAATCATATAATAAAACTTTAACACCTACAAAGTACATATATAACACCTATAGAGTACATATATAACACCTATCACTGAATCACATAGTGTGAAATCTGGTGTGCGTGGGCGCACACCAGATCAGGTGGGGGTGCGCGTGGGGGAGCGTGGGCGCGCCGGGTCGGGTCAGAGGCACGGATCTAGGATCCGTGCCACAGGTGCATATAAGTTTTGTTCTTATTTTAAATATATATAGGCATGAGGTAAAGGAATTTCTTAATCCATTTAAATTTGTAGTTTTGATATGACATATTTTTTTATAAGGATTTTGTTGATTGGATTGGAAAGTTACGTATAATTTGTTATCAGATAAATCTTAGATAAATTATATTAATTAATTAAATCATAAACTTATTTAATTATGACACTCTGACACCATATAAAGATTATGATGATATTTCCTCAAGACAATTATTGAGGATAATAGAACATATATAATTTTCACCAGTGTACAACAAGAAAACAGATTTACACGGAAGATAGAATCTCAACAATCTAAAGATTTACGTCAATTCAAATTAATTTGTTTTGATATGATAGATCTTTATGGAGATTTTGTTGAGATTTAAATCTTTTATATATTTTCTTTGATTTATTGTTGGATTATGAATTTTATGTATCAACTTATTGGAACATAAATCATAGATAAATTCTAAGCATTAATTAAATCATAAATGAATTCTATTAACTAATTAAGATCATAAACTTGTCATGAAGATTAATTGTAAATAAATTCCATTACCTAATTAGAATTATAAACTTGTTGGGGATAGAACTTAAACAATCTTATTATTTAATTAAAATCACATGAGTGAGATTTTGGGCGTTATTAAGATTCAAAATAAGTTATTAGTATAATACATACAATTAATTGGTAAAGTTATAAGATTATGAAAGTTATTAGATTCTAAGATTAAGAGTATTATGGGTTTAAATAAAACTTATAATATGAAATAATTAAATCAATAAGTCTTGGATAATTCAAATGACTCATGAAATTATTAAATTATGAAGATCAAATTATCTTAATATTAAATTATGAAACTTTTGGGTTATTACATCAATATATATACATGTTTATTTGCTTCCATGTCTTTAATTATTTAATAAACAAAATGAAAGAGATATTGAGTTTGCGATCGAACATGAGAGAAATAATTTTGACGAGAGAGTAAACAATTTTGATTTGATTGAAATTAAAAGAGTTTCTTCTAGAGAATTCACTGAAAAAGATAAGATCGTATTGGACTTTGGAGAAAATCAAAAGATCAAGTTTAAAAGACAAACTTTTAGAAAAACCTCACATGTTAGTTCACTAGCAATATTTGTTTCTCAAGGAATATAAGATCAAACGATCTTTAATTTTAAATGTACTTCATAAGTAGTAAAATAATTAGTAAGACATAATTAATTTCACAAGATTCCAAGTAATATAAATATAGGTTTTTACTTTTGAAATTAAAATCGCATAAATGATGAATTCTGCATAGTTGTAGAAGAAATTTAATATCTTAAGAATTATAAATATTTTTAGTTAGAAAAACTTTCTCGAGAGATGAAGAACTTGTAAAAGTATGACAGTTTAGAAAAAATCATTTAAAAACCATCAACTAAATATTAAATTCTTAAATCAGTAGCATCGTAAGTTTGTCAATCTTTCAAAGATGACTAGAAAATTTTAAATGAAATACACGTCCGACTGAACTGAAATTTATACTGTAGATGAAAATAAATATTTTACACAATCGGATAAAATTTAATAAACTTTGGAGATCTATAAATATCATTTTAAAATTTCTAAATCAGAAACGTTAAAGATGTTACTCTTGAGTTGAAGTGATATAAACATCGTATTACATAATTTATAAATCCGGTTAACATGAAAATTTAACAGAATCTTAAAAACACATAAAAGGACAACATACTAAAATCTTATTAAATTCGGAGATGTGTAATCACGAATTGAATTTTTGAATTGAAAGAACACGAGTATTTATATGTTTCTTTTAAATGGACTTTAACAGTTTAATAAACTTATATCTACATTTGAAATATATGTCATCATAAGATTCAATTTAATATATAAGCTCTTTTTTTTTATAATATTATTTAATTATCTTTCAGATTTCATATCTCAAATTTTGGGATATTACAATATGGCCAAAGATAACTTGGAACCTGAGATTCTGACATAAGAGCCCTTGCAACCTCCAAGAGATGCCTGTGTTTCCACTCCACCACTCCATTTTGCTGAGGAGTATAAACACAGGTAAGCTGATGAGAAATGCCATGTTCAGAAAGAAATGCTTTACAAGCATTACTAAGGAATTCAGATCCATTATCTGTCCTAACATTCTTAACAGGAAGATCCAACTTTGTAGTGATCATCTTGATAAAAGTCTTCAGAGAAGAAATAGCCTGCCCTTTCTGAGATAACAAACATATCCAAGTAGCTCTAGTAAAGTCATCCACAATGGTTAAGAAGTATGGGGTGTTAGTGATGCTAGGCTTGGAATAAGGTCCCCATATGTCCACATGTAATAATTCTAATGGTTTAGTGGAATGAATAGAGCTAATAGGAAAAAGAACTCTAGTCTGTTTAGAAGTGTGACATATATCACAATGATAAGAAGAAGAAGGATAGATGTGTTTCAGAAATTCAAGATGACTGAGTGAAGTAGGAGCAGCATGGCCAAGCTTTTTTATGCCATTGCTCAAATAAGTCTTGTGAATGAGAGCTGACCAATGAGAGGTTATAAAAGGATGAACAAGATTGAGGCTGCAATATATAGAGTTTGCCTGAAAGGATACCAGTAACAAGAACTACTTCAGTGTTAGAATCAATGAGTTCACAATGTGTGTGGTGAAAAATAGCCTTCAAAGGAAGGGTTGCTGCCAATTGGGAGATGGATAAGAGGTTATACTGAAAGGAAGGAATCAAAAACACTTCCTGTAATACCAATGAATTAGAAATCACCACTTGACCAGAATGAGATGCCATCTTGATGGAGCCATCAGGAAGACACACTTTTATAGGAGATGCCAATGGTTTAATACAAGTCATAAGATTAGCATCACAACACATGTGCATTGTTGCACTAGTATCTATGATACAAGTGCCATGTATAAGAGGTTCAGGGATGGTGAAGGCAAAGTGTGAGTCTAAGGAATCCACCATATGAGCAAAAGAAGGGGTTGAATCAGAGGTGGAGTCAGGTTTTGAAGAAGGAGACTTAGCAGCAAAGAATCTTGCTACTTCTTGTTGTATTAGATTAGTAATTGATGTAGGATCAGGTGTAGGAGCATCAACTAAGTTAGCTGATGACTTAGAAAGCTGAGTGTTAGGGGAATCTCTGGACTTAGAATACCACTCAGGGTAGCCTTTCAACTTAAAGCAATCAGTAATAGAGTGACCTGAAGCACCACAATGATCACATATGAGCTTAGCCTTCTCTTCCTTAGTCAAAAAACCTCTTCTGAAAACCTCCTCTACCCCTACCAGCAAAAGAACCTCCTCTGCCTGAGGAAGGAGAAGTACCTCTACCAGGAAATCTGGAAGTATGGGAAAGTAAGGCTGAGGAGTCCACATTATCAGGATATAACAATTGGACTTTCCTTTGTTTCTCAACCCGAAAAACCATAGAATAGGCCTTGTCAACATGAGGCAAGGGATCCATTATTAGAATCTGACTTCGAATATGATCATAAGATTCATTAAGCCCCATAAGAAACTGAAGTAATCGACCATGCATATCAAAATCTTCCCAATCTTTAGAAGCAGAGCATGTGCAGATATGTTTAGGCATCAGTAAAGTGAACTCATCCCATAATTTTGTCAGATGTGTATAGTAAACAACCACAGAAGAGTTACCTTGAGAAGAACTACTAATGTCTCTTCTTAATTGGTAAAGTAAGGGACCATTACACTCACCAAATCGACGAATTAAAGTATTCCAAAGATCAAATGCTGAATTAGCATAAATGAAGGCATCTGCAATTTCCTTAGACAAAGAATTTAAAATCCATGATCTCACCATACCATCAACACGTTCCCATTGATCAAGTGAAGCAGAATCAATAGGTTTGGGAAGATTACCATTTATAAAACCAATCTTATTCTTAGCCAATAATGCGATTTGAATAGAACGACTCCATGGCAGAAAATTATTCCCATCTAATTTGGCAGAGACAAGGCACATACCAGGAAAGTCTGAATTACTTAGAGCAAAGACATCCGAATCGCAATTCGATGAAGAAGGAGCAGAGACTGGTGGCAATGTAGAGCTCGACACTATAGAAGTGAGCGCCGGCCATGAATCCGAGAGAGGAACGGAGCGCGAAGAAACCATTGAAGTGAAAAACACCAGAATACCAGGAATTAACCAACTGATACCATGTAGAGAACGATTATTCACATGCAATAATACTCATGCATGCATTCAGAATTAGGGTTTATGTATATCAGGTAGAGTAATGAAGAAGTAAAGGAAATCATATATTCATCATCATCACGAATGATTACAGGAGGAGTATTTATAGAGATATTTTGCACACAATCATTAGCTAACTAACTAACAAATTCTAGTTACATTGTTTCTAGAAGATACTAATCAAGCTTGCATGGCTGCATGGCTGGAGATGATTGATAGTGAAGGTGCTGAGCTGGAGTTGATGAGCTGGAACTAGAGCTAGGTTGCTACTGCTGACGTGGATAATTCTTCATTATTCGATCTGGCCCATCGAATGGGTTTTTAACCTTAAAATTTCGGGTACCTAGCTAAACATATATTACCATATTAATTTCAGGTTTTTTTTATTTGGTTTTAAGAAAAAAAATATTTCATATGGATTGAATTATGAGTTCTTTTTATTCTACTTTGAATTATTAATTATTGGTTTCACTATTAATATTGATTAGTTATCCACCCGTGCGTTGTATGGGTTTTAATTTTGAATCTTTGTTGTACAAAATTTTTAGGCGAAATTATTTTATACCTTGTTTTGCTATTTCATTCTAATGTACGAATATTTTTATTTGGGAGGATTTCCAAAATACCCATTTTCATAAGCCAAGGAACTTTTTTACCCATTTTTTTTAAAAATAACTTTTTTACCCAATTTTTAAAGTGAAATCTCCATAATACCCTTAATTTTAGTTATATTTACATAAGAAAAGAATCTAGGAGACTCAACTCGTGTCCAGAAACTCTACTCGCGTCCAGGAAACTCGACTCGTGTCCAGAAACTCTACCCGCGTCTACCTTTCAGATAAGGTGAACATGTCGTGAACACGAAATATAATATCGTGTTCACGATATGCAGAAAGGTTCAACATATCATAAACACAAAATATAATATTGTGCTCACGATATGCTGATATCGTGTTCATGATATGCTGATATCGTGTTCACAATATGCTGATATTGTGTTCACGATATGCTGATATCGTGTTCATGATATGCTGATATGCTAATATCGTGTTCACAATATGTTGATATTATGTTCACGATGTGCTGATATCGTGTTCATGATATACTGATATGCTGATATCGTGTTCACAATATGCTGATATGATATCAGAGGTATTTCCACTTTATGTAAATATAAACTTAAGTTGAGGACATTATTGATATTTCATCCAAAAAAGGGTAAAAAAGTACATTTTTAAAAAAATGAGTAAATAAGTTTCTTGACATACAAAAATGGGTAAACGGAGGTATTTCCACTTTTTATTTCATCATGTTATTTGATGTAGTTTGAGATTTAGATATAAGATTTTGTTTAATATTGTTGATACATGTCCTAAACAATCATGTATTGGTAACTTATTGTAGATGCAGTTAATGACTGTGATTATATGTGTTTAAGCTTTTTAATTGATGGTTTTGTTTGAAAGCTCATCAATATTCTGAAACTCACCATTCAAATCAATAGGATTCTCGCAGTATCACCACATTGTCACCAAGCCAGAAAATTTCAGGTCAGTTGAGGTAAAACGAATAAGATAAATGTAGAAGAAGAATTAGAGTCAAAATTACAGAAAGGTAAAACAAAATGAATAGGTACATCTTGGTTTATAATTGTATTGATCTTGGGGTACTAAAACTCTCCACACATAAAACTTTGGACCATAAATTGGAGAGGTGATTTGTACAGGGTCATCTAATTCAACATCATAATACTCTTATCACAGCCACGATAACTACACATAATATTTGAAGATAGAATCATCAACTTCGTCCAAGATTCTTCAACATCATAATCTTTCATTGCCCATAGTTCAATGTGTTCACGTTTACTAAAGACATTGATGAATAGCCTCGATACTTCTATTTTCAAAGTGTGGTGTTGGGGAAAACAATTAAGAAAATAACATACATCTTATAGTCACCAATTGCCACTAAAAGAAAAATGCACATAGACAACGCCCCTAAGACAACGGTTTTTGAAAAAATCGTTGTCGTAGCTAAATTTACCGTTGTCGTAGAGAAAACCGTTGTCTTAGGTTAAAAAATTCGCTCATAGACAACGGCAGTTTTTTGGCGTTGTCGTAGAGGCGTAGTCGTAAGGTAAAATTCAGGCCTAAGACAACGCTGGTGATGTGACGTTGTCGTAGTGGCGTAGTCTTAGGTACAAAATGAAGCATATGACAACGCTTATGATACGAGATTGTCGTAGATATGTAGTCGTTGATTCCTAAGACAACGGATACTATTTGATGTTGTCGTTGATGCGTAGTAATATATACCTAAGACAACGGCTACTTTATAGCGTTGTCATAACCGTTAAAAGCGTTGTCGTAGACCAAAAATTTTGATTTTTGTTTACTAAATATAAATACATATATGTAAAAAAAAAAAAATTACTTACATCTACCACCCAAGTGAAAATCCCCAATTTTACCCAATTTTACCCTAATCCCCAATTGGTCAACCCTAATCAACATCAGCTGCCGCCGCCGCCGCCCCTTTCCCACGCCGCCAGCAGCTGCGTCGCCGTGGTCTTGCAACCATCACAGTGAGCTCTTGCCTAGTCTCCCTCCACCCACTGCCTTGTCTCAGGCGAGCACCGATCGACACCACTGCCGTCTCGCCGAACGCCACCACGCCGTGGCCGCCTCGCTGCGCGCACCCAAGTTTCCGGCAGCCGCCTCTCCTCTCATCCCCTCCAGCCGCTCGCACCCAGCCGCCGCCCAGCGTGCAACCTCGCCGCACACCCATCCTCGCAGCGCCACCTCCACCGACGCTGTCCCTAGCTATTTCCATTCACAGTCGAGCACTGGTGCATCCCATTGACAAACACTGGTAACACTACACACCCATCCCCATTCTCTGTTCTTTTGTGAAATTTTTTTGGATTATTATTTACACAGATATCATCTACACATTTATGTCTAGATTTTGTATTCATGCCATTGTTTTAAGGATCTGCAGTTCATTGTTTTAAGGATCTACAGATATCAATTCCAATTCATTTTGTCCTAAACCAAATTAGTACCCATGATTCGGCACAAAATGCTACTCTTGTCTTAAATCTCTATCACAACACTTAGTTTCAGGCACAACACAAGCTGTGAATCTCCCTAGCCTCTTAATATCAGAGATGAATGAAAGATTGATATTTTAAATTATCAAGCAGCTCCATCGAGTTCTAAGTTGCAAGATTTATTTTCAAGAATTTTAATGTTAAAGATCTGAACTTAGCATAAATGACTCAAAATTAATGTCCCTTTTTGGGGTTCTTTTCTTCCCAATATATAATAATGGAAATTGGGTTGGGCTAAAGATGAATTGGAGTTAGAATAGAGGTAGCTAGGTTGTTGGGATTAGTTGGAGTCATGTGATGAGAAGGTTTGAATATTATATTGCATATCTTTATTTGAACACAAAGGGGCATGACTTCTTTTCATAAGGTTTCACCACATGAATGTATAATATATATGATTAATCCATCTCTTTGGGACACTCAATGTAAGATGATATAGCATAAAAGCACAAAGCCTGTGAATATTATAATATTCTAATATTTATAGTATATACAACTTTATATATATATATATATATATATATATAGCAAAATAAATATTATATATAGTCAATGTCATGATTGGGTGTGACTAGTCATTCATTGGCTTGGTGGCTATGGTAAAGGGCCCATGCATATATAGTAGTATAGAGAGATTTGAATGAGGGTTATATGGGCGTGTGACTTGATTAGCCTAATCTAGGGTTAATCACTTTATTTCATGTTGCTTTGAAGGAAAACCATAATAATTGGATTCAAACACATGTAGGCTCCTAAACAACCTGACGCATTCCAATGTGGTTTTTATGTGATGAAATACATGAAGCAAATAGTTGAGAGTGATCCCTTTGAGAAGATTAGTTCGATGCAGTCATTGGTAAGATTATAAAATTTCTTATATGTTAATCTTGAACGTTTTATTAGAAAAATATTCATTCAATGTACATATAATGTATATTTTCTGTTTAACAGTTCATTGAAGAGAAATACACTGAAGGGGATATCAATGAAGTGCGTAAGGAGTGGGCGGAACGTATTCGAGAGCATATTTATGAATATTAGGTAACGGGAGACTTAGTTCATGAGAGGATTGAATCATATACTCATTTGTCATTGGATCTCTTTGTGGGAGGAATGTACGTTACTTGTTTTGATAAACTTATGGGTGATAACTTGTTTTGACGTTAAATTTTTGTTATGAATTCTTAGATGATGAATATTTGTTGTATGAAGTATTAGATGAATTTGGTATGACTATTTTGAGTTGAATGTCTTATTCTATATATTTGAATTTTTATTAGATTTTAATAAATATAACTTGTAAAAGACAACGCTGAAATAAATTACGACAACAGTTTTCAAACTGTTGTCCTAAGGGTCTACAACAACGGTAAAATTAACCTACAATAACGGTATAAAACTGTTGTCATAAGTATCTACGACAATGGTTAAATTAAAGAGAAAGTGACCTACCACAACGGCGGGACAACGGTTAAAAACCGTTGTCGTATAAACCTATAACAATGGCGAAAAAACCGTTGTCAAAGCGTTGTCTTTCTTAGCAATGACAACGCTTTGACAACGGTTTTTTGCCGTTGTCATAGGTATATACGACAACGGTCAAAAACCGTTGTCAAAGCGTTGTCGTAAATAGAGAAGACAACGCTTCTTTAGAGCAACATACCTACGACAACGGTTAAAAACCGTTGTCTATGAGCGTCCGCACCGTTGTGGTAGGTATATAAGACAACGGTTAAAAAACCGTTGTCTATGCGTGAAATTTGCTGACCCCCTAAGACAACCATGGCTACGACAACGCCGCTTTCAGGCCTACGACAACGGTTTTTAACCATTGTCTATGTGCGAAATTCTTGTAGTGTGCACACCTTCTTTCTGATTTGAGTCCATTTGCATAAAAGTGAAAATTTTACCAAACATGTTGAAATCTATGATAGTTATCTAAAGAAAAGATACAGATACCAAGAAATTCAAAACAATAGAACCAATACCACTTAGCCGATGAAAGAAAGGCTCCTAAACATGAAGTTGATGTTGGAAAAAATTGTGGTTTTTGCCCTTTTTGGGTGAATGTTTCGGTGGGCCCATTTCATGTAAAATGAGATCCGGTTGGAGAGACGAGCTCTCCTCCGTGAGGGCTTCGGTTACATATGTGGATCACCCAAAACTTATGATGGGTGAATGAGAAATTAAGGACCAAAGTAGAGGTTTTGGATCCTAGGAAAGGGGAAATATTTGGCTTAGAGGACATCTTGTCCCACATAGTTTAAATTCATCATGATTCGTCACATAAACTATACAATCATAAAATTGTTTATCTACATCAAATTAATTTCTAAACTAGTATCATATTATTTTTTCAATTTTATTTTTCTTGTAAAATGTGGTTTTTTTTCCACCTTCCTCTAGAAACAACTTGTTTTAGTGTCCAAAACGGCAAAACCGTGAAATAAGATTATTAAACAAAATTGATGATATTCATATTTTGGTATAATTGTGATTAACTTTAGAAAACAATTACTGCTCATTTCATTCATCTCATCGAGTTTCAATTTCCTTTAAATGAAATTTGTTAATATCTCATTCCTCTTATCCCAATCCCATCATAATTAATTCTCATTTTATAATTCTTTATTTAAATTAAAGAATATAAAAATTATATATAATTACATGTACACTGAATCAAGGAATTTAGAATTAAAAATTGGGAACGAATAAACTTGATTCCACAAAAAAGGGTCATATCAAATTTTCAAATTTTAAATAAGAAATATTAACAAGACATTATTTTGATGTAGATAAGAAATTTCATAATTATGTAGTTTATGTGACATATTCATGATGAATTTAAATGAGAAAGAATAAATTCGAATTGCAAAATGAAGTATGTGGCTTTTTTTTTTACTAAGTTTTGAAAGGTTGCAATTAAATTGCAACTTTAAAAAAGATGGTGATTTTATTTTGCAATTTGATTTTAAATCCTTTTTGGGTTGAAATGATGTGACATCTAATGTGGCATGTGATGCGGCATGTTTGCCGGACACGTAGACTCTAGTTGCCGGAAAATTCAAAAGTGGTCTAAATTACAACGGTGAACAAATGTTGTGATTTTTTTTACAATTATTGAAAAGTGAGGATAAATTTGCAATTCTTTTGTGGTGATTTATTTTGCAACTACGCCATTAAAAAAAACCACAGTGGCACAATTGGAAATTTTGTGTGAAATTAAAAGACAACCCAACTTAGTATATATGATTGGACAATATAAAGATTGCATGAAAATGAACAATTATATATGATGAGACAGTAATCCAATATTTGGAGTGCGTTCCTTATTTATAGATTTCAAGCTAGTTTCATACTTTCCTACATACTTATTATTCATTAATACATCATAATAATTTTGATACTGTATACTTGAAGCAAAAAGCACAACATGAATTCAAAGTGAGTAAAAAATTAACAAAGAAATTTCTAATCAAATCAATTTGAACCCCTATATGTTAATCAGGATAGGAAATAGATAAAGCAAAGACAATTGCACATAATTAGAAGACAAATAAGTTTGTGTAAGACATTAGGAGAATTCAATTAAATTAAACAAGAAGCATATTACCTCTTAGTGACTGATCATACACAAAACATTTATAAATTTGAAGGACCATATCTCCAAGTTCAAGTTTTTAATCCATCCCGATTATAATTTGAAGGGTCATTTGAACTTCAACCATTAATTCACTCTTTCTTGAGAGAGATAATTGCTTTAGATTTCTCAAGAAGGGGTGAGGTCGTAGATTTTAAAAGAGACACTATTCAAGATTTTATCACTTACACTTATCATGTACCATAATTTTTGGATAACCCACATTTTGTATCGGTTTAGGAAAGCAATTAAGGACATATGAATTATGGTTGAAAATTAATCTTACCAAAATTAAGGGGATGTTTTGCTAAGCTTATAAGCTCCTTAGAGGAGTTTATAAGATATTAAGAATTTATAAGCTCATCAAAAGTGTTTGGTTAAATTCTAAAAATAAGATTTTATTTATAAGCTTAGACTACATTCATTGACAACCCATGACATGGGTTGTCCAAATAAGACAAAAAAAAAAAAAGAAGAGAAATTGGAATTTCAGCTTCAACCGGTTGTGGGATTGGGTGATTGACCAACCCATCACACAACCCATCTTCAATGCACCTTTCCAATTAGAGTGTGACAAGTGTCACACTCTAATTGGTTCTAGTTATTTTTTTGGATAAAATTTAGATTCTTGATAAATGATATTTATTTTATTTTTTAAAAATAAAAAAAATTCCTATCTTTTTTTAATTTATAAATAGAGTGTAATATTGACATATTTTGAATCACAATCAAAAAATATTTATTTTCTCTCAATCTAAAATTCTATCTTTTTTACATTTTGAGGTTCACTCTTTTCTCATATTATTTCCATAATCTCTTTCTTATTATGGATTCAAACAATCCTAATTATTACCCAAACTCCCAAAATTTTTCAAATTTTGATGATTTTATAAATCTTGGAGATTACCAAAACTCTCAATTTTCTCCAAATTTCAATCAAGTTCCTATTTCCGAACAAGTTCAAACATCACAAAATATCTCCCAGAGTTTGTTCCAAAATGTTCAACAAACAAACCCCACCCAAAAGAGCAGTTGGTGTGTGAAAGAAGATGTTGCTTTCATGTCATCTTGGTGTTTCATTAGTGAATATAGAGTGCATGGTAAAAATCAAAAAGGTCCTTCAATATGGGGATGAGTTCATAAAATGTTTCTTGAAGCTCGAGCAGAAAATCCTGAAGATGTGAAGGAAAGAAATGTTGATATGTTGAAAGGTCGCTTCAAACGACTCAATGAAAATGGAAACAAGTGGATTGCGGCTTGCAAGGAAGCACATAATCGAAAAAGGAGTGGAATGAGCCAGAAAGATGTCGAGAAAGAAGCTCATACAATTTATGAAGCAAGTGGTAATAAATTCCATGATTTAATTGTATTATGAATAGGCCTATAAACCGACAAGAAAGAAGTGAAGTACATGAAGAAGATGATGATCAACATTTGCGATACTCTACCGAATGCATTGCAAACTTGTCCACTTATATGAGTAAGAGGGCACAACTTCGCAATAAAGAAGCTCATAATGCTCTTAAACATGACTTGATTGAGCATATATGGCAAAAATTTGGTAATGATAATTGATTATATAATTTGTATCTTTTATGTTTGCAATTTAATATTTCATGCATCTTTTTTTCATTTTTCGTATTCCCATTATTGTAATTTTTATATAATTAATGTAATTTTAATTTAATTATTGTGTTAGTATATTGTTTTTCGTGTATTATCGAAACAAATTTTCTTACTATAATTGCGGAATTAAAATACAATTATTATATTTTTGAATATAATTAATAAATTCTCAAAATAATAAACAATTTCATATTAATAATTGTAGTATATATATGGATGAGAGATAAATGAATATTTTATTAAAAAGTTAGGTTGGGTTGGGTTGTTGATAAAGTATAAAAATATTGAAATTGAGTTGAGTTGTAGATTGTATATGTGGATGAGTGAGAAATTAATATTTTATTGAGAGGTTGGGTTGTGGTGGGTTGTTGATAAATGTAGTCTTATAAGACTAGGTTTATCAACAACCCCTCCAATGGGTTGTGATAATAAGACAAAGAAAAAGGATAAATTTAAATAAAATCTTGAGCCGGTGGAGGTGGGTGATTGACCAACCCATCCCACAACCTATTTCTCCTCCAATCTTATGCCATGTGGCTTAATATTATGGTAAAAACTTATATACTCCTGGTGCACATAGGGGCACAGATCTAGGTGTTATATACATGCTCTTCAGGTGTTATAAATATACTCTATAGGTGTTATGTTTCTTGGTGTTATAAATATACTCTACAGGTATCATATGTATATAAGAGCATACATGTGATACTTGAATAGTACATACATGATACATGTAGAGTATATATTTAACACCATATGATATTTAATTTGGGGGTACCGTGTCCCCGGGACACACAAGTGTTACTCTAATATTATTGGTTGTGATTAATTTTATAGATATAATTTAAATTGGTTCTACTTTATCCAAGAGTGTGACAAGTGTCACACTCTAATTGGTTCTAGTTATTTTTTTGGATAAAATTTAGATTCTTGATAAATGATATTTATTTGATTTGATTTGATTTTTTTTAAAATAACCAAAATTCCTATCTTTTTTTTATCTATAAATAGAGTGTAATATTGATATATTTTGAATCACAATCAAAAAATATTTATTTTCTCTCAATCTAAAATTCTATCTTTTTTACATTTTGAGGTTCACTCTTTTCTCATATTATTTCCATAATCTCTTTCTTATTATGGATTCAAACAATCCTAATTATTACCCAAACTCCCAAAAAATTTCAAATTTTGATGATTTTATTAATTTTGGAGATTACCAAAACTCTCAATATCATCAAAACTTTCAATTTTCTCCAAATCTCAATCAAGTTCCTATTTCCGAACAAGTTCAAACATCACAAAATATCTCCCGGAGTTTGTTCCAAAATGTTCAACAAACAAACCCCACCCAAAAGAGTAGTTGGTGTGTGAAAGAAGATGTTGCTCTTATGTCATCTTGGTGTTTCATTAGTGAAGATAGAGTGTATGACAAAAATCAAAAAGGTCTTTCAATATGGGGACGAGTTCATAAAATGTTTCTTGAAGCTCGATAATTAATTTAATAATTTTAATTTAATTATTGTGTTAGTATATTATTTTTCGTGTATTATCGAAACAAATTTTCTTACTATAATTGCGGAATTAAAATACAATTATTATATTTTTTGAATATAATTAAAAAATTCTCAAAATAGTATATAATTTCATATTAATTATTGTAGTGTATATATAGATGAAGAAAAATTAATATTTTATTAAAAAGTTATGTTGGGTTGGGTTGTTGATAAAGTATAAAAAAACGGATTGAGTTGGGTTGGGTAGTAGATTGTACTAGTATTCACGCGCGTGATGCACGATTTATTATTTATTTTGATTGTTATATTAAAAAGTTATTTATAAATCATTTATTATTCTAAATTTTGTATAATATAAAAATATAATTTTCATCTCTTTTATTGATTTTTAAAGCTATATTTTATTATTAAAAAATTATTGAGTAATGTAGAGTTTTAATTGAAGAAAGTAGAATTTGGTTGACCCCTATCTCGCTTGTGTTATTCGAACTTTCTTGTGCATTCGTTTTATTGTGATATGTCATTCTACATTATATTTGACAATATTAAAATGTTGAAATACAAATTTTGTAAATAATCTAAACAACGAAATTGAAAACTTATATTCTATTTCTCTTTTGAATAAAAATATATTTATGGTGTTGGCTTGATAGATATTTTGAGTAGTATCATTTAACAATATAAGTTTTGAATCTTTATTTATGTACAAAATTTCTCATAATTACAAAAAATATATTATAATTTCTTTTAACTTTAAAATTGATAATATGAATAATTATAAATATTAAGTAATTTTAGTAACAAAAAGGAAAAAGATAATGAATTAACAACTTGAAAGCTTACATTTTATTTGTTTTTATTTTTCGTTGAACTTTTTCACGGCTTGATAGATAATTTAATAAACTAATGATTTTTAGAATTAATTAAATGTGACCAAGTAACAATATAAGTCTTGAAATATTTATCCATTTACAATTACATTTCTCATAATTACAAAAAATATCTTAAAATTTGTTTAACTTTAAAATTGATATTAAGAATAATTATAAGCATTAAGTAATTAAAGTTAGCAATATAGTGATATGATGGATTAATAATAGTATATAATTTCATATTAATTATTGTAGTATATATATAGATGAGAGAAAAATTAATATTTTATTAAAAAGTTAAGTTGGGTTGGGTTGTTGATAAAATATAAAAAAATTGGGATTGGGTTGGGTTGGGTTGTATATTGTATATGTGGATGAGAGAGAAATGAATATTTTATTAAGAGGTTGAGTTGTGGTGGGTTGTGAATAAATATAGTCTAAGACAAAAAGGGCTTATAAGCCCTTTTTGAAAGTTGAGGAATCTCCACTTATTTGTAAGATAAGACCTTATTTTTTAAAACACCTTCAAATTTGATCATTGAAATTATACAAATATCATTAGTAACATCTTGTAGACTCCACAAACTTATTTATCCAAACATTCAACAAATATTTTTAATTTAAATTAAACTCTTATAAACTCTAAAAACATCTTATAAAATGGAAGAAAAGCTTTTAAACTCTAAAAATAAGTTTAGCGCACCAAACACCCCTAAATGTCTTGCATAATCTTATATAACTTTTTAATAAGAATGGGTGTGGTCGAGGTTAGGACGGGGGACGACAAAAATGGAAGATAGTTTAATGAAATAAAAACCTATTGCTTAAAAAGACATTAAGATATATATGTATTGTGTGCTAATGGACACTAGAAAAGACAATGAAATACGTTAAATATATCTGAGAAGCCATCATGTGAAACAGAGACCCATACATCAGGGTCGGATCCGGGTCGCCCATCCCGTTTTTTCTTTCTTTTTCTTTTTTTTGTTTCACACCTGATTTTTTAATTTTGGTTATAATTTTTACGTTATATTAGACATATCTTTACATTATGTTAAATTTACCTTAATATTATATTAGACCTACATTTATGTCAAAATTTTATACCTTTAACTTAAAAAAAAAACCATAGTTTTGACAAATTTTGTACATGTACCATTACGTTGTATTACACATACATTTATGTTATGTTAGACCTACCTTTATGTTATGTTAGGTAAGTCTAAAATAACATAAATGTATGTTTAACATAAATGCATCACCTAAAGCGAATTTGGGTGGATTTAATATCAGTGCACACACCAAGACGCGTGAGAGCGCGTTAAACCCGCATGGGGTGTGTGAGTGAGCGTGTGGGCCAGGTCGACTAGATTCATGCATCTAACTCATAGAATCACGTAACTCATAAAAGTTTTTTTATATCATCTTATGTTATATTTTAAGACAAACCTTCAAATAGAGAATTAATTAGAAAATAACCGCAGAGTTCATTTATTAGTTGAAGCCTTGGAATTGGAGGTGTCCTAAAGTCTATTGGTCATATGTAGGAACAAACTTTGATCATTTCTCATGTAATGATATAACCAATAATTTAACTTCCGGCTCTAGAATAATAATAAAAGATTCGGGTCGGGTCAATAATCGGTTGGATTTACTTTGAAAAAGTTCGAAAAATCATTATTTTAGTGGACATGATTTGAACAAAATTTAAACTATTTGAATTTGTCCTAACATTCAAAGTGGTCGAGTTAAAATCGATGAAGTGTTGCCTACTCTCCTCCTAGGTACCTATAAGCAGCAGCGGACCTAGTGTGGTGACATAAGAGTAAAGTGGCACCCCAGTTCAAAAAATATATTTTATATTCTCATTATTCTTCCACTTATTAATCTAAAATTATAGCCAATTAAAATAAATAATCGAAATAATAATATTCTTTGACAAATTAAATAGAAAAAAGTCACCCTCACATCTCACAACACACCTTCAATATTTTGGGTGAATTCAAGTACAAAAGATTTCCTTCTTTCCCATGCCTCGTTCATCAAAATTTAAAGACTATTAATATTAGTGTTTTCTTTAGTTTACTAATTAATTGTTTTGATATTATTTGTTAATAAAATAGTTGTATTTTTCTTTATGTGAGAAATTAATTGATATTGTGTTGGATTTTTTATTAATTATTTTTTAAACTCTAAGGGCCCGTTTGGTAAGTGGGTTTAGGTTGGATTGAGATTTGATTTCAGCCTAAACCCATGTTTAGTATCATGGTTTAAGGTCCGGGTTTGTTAATTGTGTTAGGATGTATACTATAAGCCTAACTTTTGTATGAACATCTTTATGATATGAGATTCATTATGATCAAATGTTTGCATTTTATATTATTGCTGTTGTCCAGATTAGTCTATACTGTAGATAACATGGTGTGTGGTGTCACACAGAAGATCATGCTATCAGTTCCTTATAGATTATAAATAATAGCTCACAACCAAGATGGATTTGGACAAACCATTGGAACGGTTGTAGTGTAATTTGGTATTAGTCTATCTTGACTATAAAGTTACACTGGTACATTTTGTATGTATTGAGCAGGACCATATGAGGTTGTTCGACTTATACTGACTATAAATAAAAGAACAAGACCTCTGTTATTATGGATGTACATCTTCTTAATCCATATATAATAACGGGCACATGTACTCAGTGTTTGTTTCTTTAATTTACCAATGGGTGAGATTTATTAATAAATCAATAGGCTCGGTGAATTGGGAGATAGCACTGTTTATATGGTGTGCTGTTGATTATAGAAGGAATCCGTGTCCTAATTATTTTGGATGATGATGTCCCCTTGAGGAGCTCATAAGGATTATCATGTAAACCCTGCAGGTGGATTTAATCCGACATGATAATAAAGATGAGTGGTACTACTCTTGGAATTAGATGTAAATTAATTAAGTTGTCAGTAACTTATTTAATTTATGGACATTCGATATCTTAAACGCGGGGAAATAAATGTACATATAATAAAGGAGCTCATATTGTAATATGGGATTAGAACGGTAGTTCAATTATAACTCTTTAGTGGACCGAGTTATAATTGATGGGCTTAAGCGAGATGTTTGGGCTGAACACGGGACGCCTAAGCCCATCAGGAGGCCCAACCTAATTCCTCCTCAGGGTCCCTGTTGTAGCCTATAAATAACCCTAATATCAGCGCCTCCTAGATTACGTTTTCTCAATCTCACGCAAATAAAAACAGATTCACTTGAGAGTACTAAGGAGGCGAGTTTACTGAGTCTTTTGGAAGATCGTCGCCCACACGACGTCCAAAAGAGAGGGATAGGAATACGGCAGAAGATCGTGGGGTCAAAGATTCGAAGATCGTTCGGTAGTTCTGACCTAAGAACTGTTTCGGCCTCACATTTTACGGTGAAAAGGTATAATTCTTTTTCCGCTGCATGTTTATTATACTTTGGATCCCGAATTAGATAATTACATAGAGTCGGCGATCCGGTGGTTCCAACAATTGGTATCAGAGCCGTGGTTTTCTGACTCTATGCGATTGATTCGGTTAATCATATTGTGATGCGTTCTAAGATCTGATAATAGTAGGATATGCAAGATATCATGAAGTTTCTGCAGGAACCCTAAATCCAACTATTATGGTCTGAATGTATGTTCATGTATGGTTTAAACCCTCGGACCTGTCGAGGTTGTTTTTTTATTGGGTTGGTGCATGATTGTAATAGTTTAAACACGGCGGTTTGTCGTGTAGGTTTTATTTTCTGTTCGATCTAGAATCTGTATAGGATCGATGGATGAAAACTGTAATAGGATGTTCGAACTAGATTCTGTATAGGATTGGTAGATGTAATCTGAACCAGATTCCTGATCGATCGAGATTCCTATTCGGAGGCGCTGCCGATAAGGATCGGCGTACAGACGCGCGGCCAAACCCAGAATTCCTATTTGGAGGCGCTGCAGGTCGATCCCCGTATGACGGTAAACATTCAAGAACACGGCGATATAACGAGGCCATAATAGTTGGAATTTTATGTTTTCTATATTTATTGCTTTTATATGTGTTGTTCTCTTTAGCATGCTTTTATGTGTTTCATATGTTATGCATGTTAAAATCCCTCATGATAAATAACTAAGTGGGAGAGGGATCAATTCAATAAATCCCATAGCCTCCATTACTGGTTTGTTAATGATGCATTCAAACTTATACGTTGGCTTTAAGTGCCTTCTTCCATATCGGATGAGTTTGTTTGCGGATCACTGGATCAAACTTCCTTATGGATAATTATAGGAAATTATTTAGGAGCGTGTAAATCTTCTCCATCTGAAGAGGCACAAACCTAGATAATTGACTTGGTATTAAGTAAATGGTATACACTTAGGTGCATGTGATAGTATCCTCCCCATCGGAGTAAGTGCTGTTATTTGCATGGCTAAAGATAAACCAACTATTAATTTTATTTTGTTTAAACAAGATAATGAAATTAATGGGTAAAACCCCCTCTTACAAATGTTTGAATTAGTATACGCCCACACTATCGTGACATGCAAAATTCACGGTGTTTTGAGGTGTTGGTGAATTTAATTATATTGTTTGAGGGAAACAATATTGTTTTAAATTCTTATGTTTTTTATCTATGTATTTATTTACGTGTTTCTCAGGATTTATCAATGGCTTTCAATCCTCTTGCTGTTATACTTAAAGAAAACAAACTTACTGGCCCTAATTATATTGATTGGAAACGGAACCTGGACATTGTCTTGACTGCCGAAGAGTACAAATTTGTACTCTCTGAGGTTTGTCCTGAAAAGCCCGATGAAAACTCTAGTGAAGAGGAGAAAGAGGCTTATAGGAAGTGGATCAAGGCAGATGAGATGGCGCGGTGTTACATTTTGGCTTCTATGTCAAATGTGCTGCAACATCAGCATCAGGCCATGACCACTGCCTATGACATGATGCTCAATCTCAAAGAACTCTTCGGACACCAGAGTCGTGCTGTCAGGCAAGAGGCCATGAGAAACTTAATGACGACCACCATGCCTGAGGGGACACCCGTAAGGGATCATGTCCTTAAGATGATGGCTCACTTAAATGAGATGGAAGTCCTAGGAGCTGAAATCGATGGGGAAACCCAGGTCGATATTGTTCTCCAGTCGCTGCCTAAGAGTTTTGAGCAGTTCCGCCTGAACTACAACATGAACAAAAGGTTGTATTCGATGGCGGAATTTCTGACAGAACTCTAAGCGGCAGAAGGGATACTTCGTCAAACTTCTCAAGCTTATATTGCTAAAAATGTTTATACTTCTAAGCCGAAAGGCGAAGTGAAGAAGAAAAAGAAACAAAATGGTTCGGCAAAGAAAGCGGGTGGACCTAAGAAAAATGGTCCACAAGGTGGCGTGAAGAAGCCAAAGGGCAAGTGCTTTTTATGCAAGCAGCCAGGACATTGGAAGGTAGATTGTCCCCGTAAAAAGGAGAACAAAGAAGATACATCTTATTCACTAATTATTGAAACATGTTTAGCGGTGTTATCTACCGGCACCTGGTGTGTAGATACGGGAGCCACTGATCATGTCTGCAATTCTTTGCAGGGGTTCCAGGAAACTAGACGACTTAGTGAGGGCGAGATTACCATATACATGGGCAACGCTGCGAAAATGGCGGCTGTTGCAGTGGGAGATGTTTATTTATCTTTTGATAGGAACAAGACTGGTTTTGAGGAATTGTCTTTACGTACCTAGTTTTAGAAAGAACTTGATTTCAGTTTCTAAGTTATTTTTGGATGGATATTCTGTTTCTTTTGATGGCAAAGTTGTTGTCAAGAAAAATAGGGTTATTATCTGTTCTGGTACGTTGGTTGGCAATTTATATACTCTTAATCCAATAACTCCTACGATGCAACAAATGGAAATTAATAATACATCTTCTAACTCAAATAAGAGAAAAGAACCTTCAAAAATGAACCAAACATATCTTTGGCATCTAAGATTAGGTCACATTAACTTGAGTAGGATTCAAAGGTTGATAGCTGATGGACCTTTGAGTTCATTGGAAGTGGAAAACTATCCGACCTGCGAGTCCTGCTTGGAAGGAAAAATGACCAAGAGGCCTTTTAAAGCCAAGGGGTATAGAGCCAAAGAAGTGTTGGAATTGGTTTATTCTAATTTGTGTGGTCCTATGTCTATCCAAGCAAGAGGTGGTTTCGAATATTTTGTCTTTTTTATAGATGATTATTCGAGATATGGATACATTTATTTGATGCGCCGCAAGTCTGAGTGCTTTGATAAATTCAAAGAGTACAAGGCTGATGTGGAGAAGCGTCATGGTAAAAGTATCAAAACACTACGATCTAATCGTGGTGGCGAGTACCTCTTAGGAGAGTTTAGGAATTACTTATCAGAGGCTGGGATTCAATCCCAATTGTCTGCACCTGGTACACCCCAAAGAATGGTGTGGCGGAACGAAGGAATATGACTCTCATGGAAATGGTTAGATCGATGATGAGCTATTCGGAATTATCGAGTTCATTTTGGGGGCATGCCTTGGAAACGGCAGCGTACATTCTGAACTTGGTACCTTCTAAGACAGTACCCTCTACTCCCACAGAATTGTGGAATGGGCGTAAGCCTAGTCTGAAACACATTCGAATTTGGGGTAGTCCAGCACATGTGCTGAAGGGAGATGCTGATAAGTTGGAATCTCGTACAGAAGTTCGGCTGTTTGTGGGCTATCCTAGAGGAACGAAAGGTGGTTTGTTTTATAGTCCTAAAGATCAGAGGGTAATTGTTAGCACAAATGCCCGATTCTTAGAAGAGGACTATGTAATGAACCACAAGCCCATGAGTAAAATTGTTCTAGAAGAAATAAGAGGGGAAACTCCTACCTTAGTACCAACGGTACAAGATGAGATACCACAGGGGTCTGCACCATCTATCACTAATGATACGCTATCACCACAAGTGTCTCGTCGTAGTGGGAGGGTTGTTAGACAACCTGATAGATTCATGTTTTTGGGAGAGTCTTCGGACTTGGTACCTGGTGAACACGAATCTGATCCTTGGACCTATGACGAAGCACTCCAAGATAAAGATGCAGAATCTTGGCAAAAAGCTATGAATTCTGAATTAGAATCTATGGATTCTAATCAAGTCTGGGAGCTAGTAGAACCACCAAATGGTGTAAAAGCCATTGGATGTAAGTGGGTCTACAAAAGAAAAAAAGGATCAGACGGGAAAGTAGAAACTTTTAAAGCAAGGCTTGTTGCGAAGGGGTATACTCAAAAAGAAGGAATCGATTATGAGGAAACCTTTTCGCTAGTAGCCATGCTCAAGTCTATCCGGATTCTTTTGTCTATTACTGCTCATATGAATTATGAGGTTTGGCAAATGGATGTCAAGATAGCTTTCCTTAACGGTAGTCTTGAAGAAAACATCTATATGAAGCAACCAGAAGGATTCATTGCAAAGTGCAAAGAGCATCTTGTGTGTAAGCTTAATCGGTCCATTTATGGACTGAAACAAGCTTCGAGATCTTGGAACATCCGTTTTGATGAGGTAATCCAGTCTTATGGATTCATTCAATGTCCGGATGAGTCTTGTGTATACAAGAAGAGTGACGGAAACGTAGTGGTATTTCTTGTACTATACGTAGATGACATCTTGCTCATTGGCAACAATGTCAAGATGTTGTCAGACGTAAAGGTATGGCTGTCCAAGCAGTTTGATATGAAGGACTTGGGAGAAGTTGGACATATTCTTGGGATCAAAGTTATAAGGGATCACAAGAAAAGGATGTTATGCTTATCTCAAGTTTCGTATATTGATACTATCCTAGCTCGTTTTAGCATGCAAAACTCCAAGAAAGGTTTTCTACCTTTTCGACATGGAGTACCTTTATCTAAGGAGATGTGTCCTAAGACACCAAAGGAGATAGAGGATATGAAGGCAGTTCCTTATGCTTCGGCCGTAGGAAGCCTAATGTATACAATACTGTGTACGAGGCCAGATATCTGTTTTGGCGTGGGCATGGTTAGTAGATATCAAAGTAACCCAGGACAAGGACATTGGACTGCGGTAAAGCATATTTAAAGTACCTGAAAAGGACAAGAAATTATATGCTGGTTTACCAAGCAGATAGTTTGCTTCCTGTGGGTTACACAGATTCTGATTTCCAGTCGGATAGGGACAAGAGTAAATCTACCTCGGGTTATGTGTTTACCTTGGGAGGTGGAGCCATAGTATGAAGGAGTGTTAAGCAGAAATGCGTTTCGGACTCAACCATGGAAGCTGAGTATGTGGCAGCCTCTGAGGCAGCCAAAGAAGCTGTATGGCTCAGAAACCTCATGATGGACTTAGAAGTGATTCCTAGTTTGCCTAAAGCTATCACAATTTATTGTGATAACAGTGGTGCAGTAGCAAACTCGAAGGAACCACGAGCCCATAAAGCAAGCAAACACATTGAGCGCAAGTACCACCTTATACGAGACATCGTAAAACGAGGAGAAGTTGTTGTCGCCAAAATTGCATCAGTGGATAACCTAGCAGATCCTTTCACAAAGGCTCTTCCAGCGAAAGCTTTTGATGGGCATGTTGAAGGGTTGGGAGTTAGATGTATGGCAACGCTTATGGCAGCATAGTCTTTTAGTATAAGTGGGAGATTGTTAGGATGTATACTATAAGCCTAGCTTTTGTATGAACATCTTTATGATATGAGATTCATTATGATCAAATGTTTGCATTTTATATTATTGCTGTTGTCCAGATTAGTCTATACTGTAGATAACATGGTGTGTGGTGTCACACAGAAGATCATGCTATCAGTTCCTTATAGATTATAAATAATAGCTCACAACCAAGATGGATTTGGACAAACCATTGGAACGGTTGTAGTGTAATTTGGTATTAGTCTATCTTGACTATAAAGTTACACTGGTACATTTTGTATGTATTGAGCAGGACCATATGAGGTTGTTCGACTTATACTGACTATAAATAAAAGAACAAGACCTCTGTTATTATGGATGTACATCTTCTTAATCCATATATAATAACGGGCACGTGTACTCAGTGTTTGTTTCTTTAATTTACCAATGGGTGAGATTTATTAATAAATCAATAGGCTCGGTGAATTGGGAGATAGCACTGTTTATATGGTGTGCTGTTGATTATAGAAGGAATCCGTGTCCTAATTATTTAGGATGATGATGTCCCCTTGAGGAGCTCATAAGGATTATCATGTAAACCCTGCAGGTGGATTTAATCCGACATGATAATAAAGATGAGTAGTACTACTCTTGGAATTAGATGTAAATTAATAAAGTTGTCAGTAACTTATTTAATTTATGGACATTCGATATCTTAAACGCGGGGAAATAAATGTACATATAATAAAGGAGCTCATATTGTAATATGGGATTAGGACGGTAGTTCAATTATAACTCTTTAGTGGACCGAGTTATAATTGATGGGCTTAAGCGAGATGTTTGGGCTGAACACGGGACGCCTAAGCCCATCAGGAGGCCCAACCTAATTCCTCCTCAGGGTCCCTGTTGTAGCCTATAAATAACCCTAATATCAGCGCCTCCTAGATTACGTTTTCTCAATCTCATGCAAATAAAAACAGATTCACTTGAGAGTACTAAGGAGGCGAGTTTACTGAGTCTTTTGGAAGATCGTCGCCCACACGACGTCCAAAAGAGAGGGATAGGAATACGGCAGAAGATCGTGGGGTCAAAGATTCGAAGATAGTTTTGTAGTTCTGACCTAAGAACTGTTTCGGCCTCACCTTTTACGGTGGAAAGGTATAATTCTTTTTCCGTTGCATGTTTATTATACTTTGGATCCCGAATTAGATAATTACATAGAGTCGGCGATCCGGTGGTTCCAACAAATTGGGCTTGGGTTTAGGGTGCTTAAATCATTGTTTTCTAAACCCACCAATTTTGATGGGTTTAGAATAGTCCCAACAGTGATATATATGAAAATACTAAACAGCCCTTACTGTACAATAGTTTAGGACCATATTGTCCTTCAATGTATAATAAATCACACCACTGCCCCTTTATGCATTCATCATCTTCAACCATCTTCTACCTCACCGTATCTACACACAACACTCAAATCTCTCAACTCATGTTGATGTCCACCACCACCGTCGTTGTCGCCACCCCTCTTGCGTGCTTGAAAATGGCAATGGCCAATACCAGCCAAATCGCTGCCTTTCCGGCCACCCATTTTCGTTTCACCGCATCAGTAAAAAGACCCCCATTATCGTTTCACCGCATCAATAAAAAGACCCATCTTCATCACCTGCTCATCCACCACCACCGCTGTCCAATCCCACACCGACCGCCTCCACCACCTAATTCACCGCCATCGCGCTCAACCTCTGCAACCCCAACGCCGCCGTCGATTATGTTGTGAGGGATCTCGGAGTGACAAGACCTTTAAAGAAGCAGTCAAATATTGCTTACCCAAATCGATTTAGAGCAGATAAGGATGAGGTTTTGTAAAATCACTCTGTTGCTTGAATTGGGGCCTCCACCATTTTTGGTAGCTCAACTCTTCCTTTCTCTCACCACCATTTTTGTAAAGAACAGAGCAACAAATGCTTTCGATTTTGCTTGATGATTTGGAATCTTGCAGTTGTGTTGAAGAAAAGGTCCCCACTGTGTCAATTTTTTGTTTCATTCCATTAATATAATGAAGGGGTATTTTTTGTCATTTACCCTACCATATCAAACTCAACCTATATACCAAACACAAATTTATAAACATTACACTTTTTAAACACACATACCAAACACATAACACAACCAAACCCATCCCAAAAACCTCCACACCAAACATCCAATTATATTGTATGAACAGTAAAAAACCCGAAATTATTACAATCTCATCCAAACCCAACCTCCGAACCAAACGGGCCCTAAGTGGTCATAAATTTTATATAACTCTTAAGTTTGTATAACTTTCCACTAATTATACATGAGAAATGATACTCCTAAATACAAGAAAAATAAGGGTAAGGGAAAGATAATCTAAGTTTAAAAGAAAACGAATCTTAAGAGATGTGTTTTTACTTAAGTTTTGTAATATCGTATTTTACGTATTTTGGTTATACATTTAGGTGCGAATTTTTTTTCCGCAATTTTTTTTTTCTAAGTTATTCATCTGTACTCCAATTTTTAAAATCCTAAATCCACCACTATCTATATGCTACCTAAATATATTTATAGAAATAGTAATAATAACTAATTTGACGCAAAATTAAGTTAAAAGAAAAGGTAGCAAACTACATTATACCCTTCTAACATATAGGTGTACAATATTGATGTGTGCTACATTAATGGTGGTGTAGGATGTGTAATATAGTGATATGATGGATTAATAAGTATATGAATGTGTAATATGGTGGTATGAACCACATCGTAATGGTGCAAGATTGTACTATATTCTACAACTGGTATAGAGTGACATAAGTTAGTACAAGCTAGTATAGGGTAAAATATAAGGGCACGAACCGGTACAAGGTTAATTTTTTAAGAATATAATGGTTAAAAAATATTTTTTTTAAATAAAAAGGACTGATTTTCAAACCCTTGAAAAAGGACAAGAAAATGTGCACAACTCTCGTCGAAGATTCGAAGAAGCTGAAGGTTGGAGGAAAGACATGGGCTCTCGTCGGTGAAGATGATGAAGGTCGGAGGAGAAGCGGCAGGCACGATCTGCCATCGGAAGAAGGCGACAGTGGAAGACGGTGGAAGAGAGTAGCTATGGAGAATACGATGCTTTTGATATAAATAATACTCCCTCTGTCCTAGCTCAACTTGCCTACTTGTCATTTTAGTTTGTCCCAACTGAATTTGTCAGTCCATAAATGGAAACAAAAGTCAAATATTAATATACTCATATTTCATCCTTATTACAAAAATGCCACTTAAAATTAAAAGACAATCTTAAAATGTCACAAAAGTCACACACTCATATCCCCATATTTCACCCTTATTACAAAAATGTCACTCAATTATCTTAAAAATCAATAGTCAGCTGTTTTTTCATAACTTTTGTGTCCAGTCAAACTAGATAAGTTCAACCAGTACGGAGGTAGTATTTATTTTAATGGTGCTTTTGATATAATTAATATTTATTTTAATGTTTTTATTCCACATCAACTATGTTATGTTTAAATGGCATCCACGTGTATAAGTAAACCACATATTAAATAAAAATAATAGCCACGTCACTAAAATTAGCCCGAAAACCTGAAATTTGGGATATCACGTACGATTAGAGCACAATCGGTCGATTCGGACTTAATTTTGACAAAATTCACGAAGCCCGTAAAATTAAAGTCCTAAATTGCCTGCCTGAAAAATTAAAGTCCAGTTTTGAGAATTGACATAAGTTACGGGACAATTTAAGTAATAAACTCTATACATTCCATTTATTCACCTGTCATATTCTCTCCTCCATACTAACATTTTATCAATTTAAATTCATATCGAGACTTCATCAAATTCAAAATCAACTATTTGTGGATCACATTGCCGCTCAATCATTTCTCTCCTTTGACCTAAATTTAATTTGAATTTCATAATTTCGGAAACACAAATTTTATCTAGATATATTTTAAATAAATAGAATATTACGTTTAAAAAATAAAATTTTTTAAGTCTAATAGACATTAATTAAAATAAAAGAGTACGTTATTTTTAACAAAAAAAACACATAAAATTAGATATAATAATCAAACAGATACAAATTAAGCACTTTATATATTATTGAATCATCTAAGCGTTCTCAAGTATGTTCCACTAAGTACACAAGAAGTTGATGCTGCACTTATTATCATGTATCTTCGCATCAATTTAGTGATATTCTTATTGATGTTATAGTAAAATAAGCACCTCAAGAACAAATGAATGAAAAACTTAATGAAAGAGAGAAAATGTTCTTCCTTGATTAAAAGTGAAAAAGTCCCTTTTACAATATGTAACTTCTCATATTTATACTATTTTCTCATACAAAGGAGGGTATTTCCGTCTTCTCCTCTCTTGACTTTCTTGTTGCTTAAGTCATCCAAAATATTCCTTTTGTCAAAGTACTCCTTTTGCAGCCCATGGTACACCTTCTTCCCTCTAAATCCTTCCATTTTCTGTTATGCAAGGAAATATCTCTTTTGTCTTTTTCGGCCACGTCAGCAATGCCCTGCTTCACGCTTATCATCCTTCTCGTGGGTTATCATCCACTACTCCAAGCACATAAAGCTTCACGCCTGCCATCCAGTGGTTCCTCGTCACTTCTGTGACCACTTCAACTCTGCAAGCGGTAAGTTTCATCGACACGTCTGCCACTTCTGCTCAGCTCAGAAGTTCATCCCTTGTAGGTATCGGAAGGGCAGTTCTGCCACTTACAGGTGCAGCTCTAGACTTCTGCAGATTTATGAACTTTATTTAAAAAATATAGTATCCTGGAGAAATGACGTATCTCGAGAAGTTCCTATCTCATTCTTCCCACATCAGCTACTCCCTCTGGTGCAGTCGAGCAGATCTGGTTTGGCAGAGCTGGTCAGCTGCAGCACTTCGTGTATTTTTTCTCGATCAGAGAGCTAATTTCCCCTTAGCTACTCCCCCTGGTGCAGTAGAGCAGATCTGGTTTGGCAGAGCTGGTCGGCTGCAGCACTTCGTGTATTTTTTCTCGGCCAAAGAGCTAATTTTCCCTTAGCTACTCCCCCTGGTGCAGTCGAGCAGATCTGGTTTGACAGAGCTAGTCGGCTGCAACACTTCTTGTTTCTTCTAACTTCTTGATCAGAGAGCTAATTTCCCCATCAGTTACTCCCCCTAGTGCAGTCGAGCAGATCTGGTTTGGCGGAGCTGGTTGGCTGCAGCACTTCGTGTATTTTTTCTCGATCAGAGAGCTAATTTCCCCTTAGCTACTCCCCCTGGTGCAGTCGAGCAGATCTGGCTTGGCAGAGCTGGTCGGTTGCAGCACTTTGCGTATTTTTCTCTCGATCAGAGAGCTAATTTCCCTATCAGCTTCTCCCCCTGGTGCAGTCGAGCAGATCTGGTTTAGGCAGAGTTGGTCGGTTGCAGCACTTCACGTATTTTTCTCTCGATTAGTTTCTCTGTTATGGGGATATGTTCCCCACGCGCCATATCTTTTTTCTCCACAGGACAGCAATTCCGTGATTTTGACAGCAAGTGTCCTTTTATTTTTACCTTTTTGAAACGTCCTACTTGATGTGCATAATCTTGACCTTACACGTGGCGATCATCCCGCGGTGGACTATGAAAAGTCGCGCCCCTTCCCAATGCTATATTCAAATTTGCCCTAATTTCTACCTTCTCTCTCCTCATTCTTACTCTTCGCTTTTTCCCTCCTGCAACTCCTTCTTCTTCTCCGGCGATCTTTGCGTTGGAAACTACTAGAGCTTTTTCTGGTGACTCTTCATCTTCCTATTCTTCCTTTACTTCATTTGGTTTTCCATGACGAGAGGAGGTAATCTCTAACCTTTACTTGTTTTGTTGTTTTTGGTTTCTGTGCAGTGCTTGTATACTGGGTGGTTTTAGTGGCTTATAAACTGAGAGATCTTGTTACCATACTTGTTTGGTTCTGGTTTATTGGTGGTGTCGAAAAAACTTGTTGTTTTTAGCATAATATCTCTTCCTTCCATCTTCGTATTTTTTATGGCTTCTTCTGATCATGAGACTAATTCCTCTGATGTTCGAGCGCTTGAGGGCACCCTGCACCCTCTCTTCCCCTCTTCCTCTACCTAGTGACCACAGTACCTCTACTTTGTCCAAAGACCACTCACCTCCAGAAGAGGAATTGTCTGCCTCAAGTGTAGACCCTCTCAGTTACAGCGCCTCTGACCCAAATTTTAATTATGTTAGCCATCGCTCTTCTTTCTCTCCTGACCGCATCGACACCCTCCGTCTAGCCTTTACTATTCCTCAAGATTTTTGTATATACTGCCCTGCTGGACATCACAAGCCTAACTTCCTTTCTGGGCGCAAACTAGCCTTCTAGACTGCCCAGTTGAGAGCTGGTGTCCGATTCCCTGTAAATTCCTATTTTTGTAGGTTATCCTTTTTTTATCAAGTTCCCCTAAATCAGTTCACTCCCTCCGTTATTCGACTCATGCTTGGCTTCTTCATAATTTTGAAGGGTAATGGTGGCAATCCTATTGCCGAGATCTTCTTTTCTAACTTTCCTCTTAAGTTTAAGTCCCCCTTCTTCTACGTCACTGCTGATCCTCGTGGTTTAATTCATTTCCTGGGCAAGCCCCAAAGCAGAGACAAACAATGGAAAGAGGATTATTTTTTTATTTCTGGTGCCGATACGTGGGATTTCCCAACGGGCTCGTGGGTATACACCAAGCCCTCAGTGAAAATAGTGTTTTATATCAGCTGTCCCCCTTCTGACCGAGCAATAATCGAAGAGCTAAATGCCTCTGTACATACAATAGGTTCTTTTGATATAGTTAGTTTAGTTGAACAGTCCTCTGTTTTGTCTTACTTTTGCCTCTGTCCTGGAGAGACTTCTTACCCCTCCGATTTTGGTACTCTTCTTCTTTTGTCATTCTTTTCTTTTTGCTTGTTCATCTCTTTCTATTATTCTTGCTTATACATTGCGCGGCTTTGACCATACAGAGCATGCTTGGAGAAGGACCATTCCTCGACGAGAGTCCAGCCCTCCTACACGTTCTTATCCAGGTGATGTCTCTGCTCCTAAACTCCACTCAATGACCTCTACTCCCGCTGTTCCCAGAAGTGACAGGGGGAAACGCCCTTGGAGCTCCACAGATCTATCTTCGGAGGCACGCCAGCCACGCCTCCAATCTCCTGCCAGAGGTGGGCTTGATCCTACAAAGGAACGTTCTCGGTCGAGCTGAGTAAGGACTTCCTCTAATGATGTCTTTACTCTTGAGCTCCCGAAATCCCTTCTGGAGCTTTCTACAGAGGAGTCCCGCCAGTTTCTTCAACTTTGCTTAACCCCAGCCGACACCTACACACTCAGTCGACTTCCTCAAGAAAATGAGCTTGCCATGGGGGCTCACCATGTCTTAAATGTACTTTACAGCCCCTCTGTTCTTGATCTTTTGAACTTTTGCAAGGATTTATTTTCACCCTTTTACTTCAATCTTGCAGGGTTTAATCCATTTCAGCAGACTTCAAGCAAAGGCAGCATCATCTGTTGATCCAGCTCCTGCCCTCTTGGAGAAGGACAATGAGATCTCTGCGTTGAAGTTCAAACTGGCGAAACAGGAAAACCTGATTAAGGAGCAACAGCGTGAGGTGGAGTTCTGGAAAAAGAAGACTTCTGAAGAGAAAAGCCGCTGTAGGGAGTATGGGACCCGAAAGTTTTCAGAGGGGGTTGAGGCTTGTAAAAGAAATCTGCACATGACGGCAGCGGGGCAGAGCTTTCTTGAAGAGGTGATAACCGGGTTGAAGGAGGCTTATCTTAGGAGTACGAGCTCTCTGGCTGATATCGGCCCGCATATAGGCCATTACTATGGCTTCGGGTTTGATGCAACCCAGAAATAGGCTCGAGATCAGGGCTTCTCCGGTACCTTTGATTTCAATGGGCCTCTGGATGACATGTCGACCTCACCTTATTTTGAGGGTGACCCTTCGGAGGATCCAGATTCTGCCTGGTGGCTGCCGGGCCTCCAGAAGGCATATGCCAAACTGTGCACTGCGCCCAATGATGTCTTTAATCCCGTCGATCCTACTTCCTGCAAATTCCCTCTCCTTCCTGCGCCACCTCTGCCTGCGCCTCCTGTTGCAATTCCTGACCCCAATGTAGTGGATCTGATAGTTTTGAGTGGGGACTCCTTTGAGATCGTATCTCTCACTGATACTCCCTCCTAGTTGCTTCCCGAGATGCCCTCAGAACTACCTGGTATAGATCCACCAGCTGCTTCTGATCCCCCCGGCGAGATCCCCTCCTCTGAAGACTTACCTACCTCTTCCTGAACAATCTTTTTATTTATGCTTTTCAAACAATATTATTTTATGATACTTTGCAGATTTTATCAGGTATGCTAGAACGATACTTTTTGATTACTCTTTCTGTTTATTTTAGATAATATCTATTAGAGAATTTTTTTTCTGTTTATTTTTCGATCACTTCTGCTACAAACATGAGGTGTTAGTTTCGTATCTCATATGTGGTTATTCTAATCCTGTTTGCTATTTTATACTTTTATTGTTGCATGTACAGTATCAACACAATGATGTAGATATCAAACCAATTATCAACACATATAGATGTAGGCAGAGAAAAGATGGAAGTCATAATTGTAAAAAAAAAAAAAAAACTCATAGGATAGATTTTCCATAAAGCACTCTGCTCTCCCTTTCTCTTTACATCAATTTTGCAATTCAAAAGTCTCTTTCATTTCCCTTCACTATCATCCTTGCTGGCTTTTTCACTCTTCCACTTCCTGTACGAAAAATGGATTATAATTATTAGCTTGATTTTATTATTCCTGACTTCTCATGAACGAAATCAATTTTGGCCCCACCAACCCTAGTCAGATGTATTCCAGACCCAGAGATCTGCCTCTGCCAGGGCGGCTGCTTTCTAAGGCAGATTCGTTTTTTGTCCCCACCAGCCCTAATCAGAGGTATACCAGACCCGGAGGTCTGCCTCTGCCAGGGCGGCTGCTTTCTAGGGAAGATTTGTTTTTGGCCCCACCAGCCCTAGTCAGAGGTGTACCAGACCCGGAGATCTGCCTCTGCCAGGACGGCTGCTTTCTAGGGCAGATTTGTTTTTGGCCCCACCAGCCCTAGTCAGAGGTGTACCAGACTGGGAGATCTATCTTTGCCAGGGCGGCTGCTTTCTAGGGCAGATTTGTTTTTGGCCCCACCAGCCCTAGTCAGAGGTGTACCAGACCCGGAGATCTACCTCTGCCAGGGCGGCTACTTTCTAAGACATATTTGTTTTTGGCCCCACCAGCCCTAGTCAGAGGTGTACCAGACCCGGAGATCTGCCTCTGCCAGGGCGGCTGCTTTCTAGGGCAGATTTGTAGAGGTCAAGAAGGATTTTTTACTTGTTTCTTTAAGTGTAGTATTTCTTGAGGTTGCAAATGTTCTAGGGCCTGGCCACCTATTTTCCCTCTTCTATTATCAACCGATATGCTCCCCCTTCAGCACTTCTGACACTACGTAAGGGTCTTCCCAATTTGGCTCTAAGCAGAGCCGCTGGGAAAGGCATCAGATCTTCTTAAAACTAAGTCCCCCTTGCCCAGACGTCGCAGTCGTACCTTTTTATCATACACTCCTTTGACTCTGCTTTTGAATTTCTCAATTCTCAATCGCGCCATCTCTCTTTCTTCTTCTAATAAGTCCAGGTTTTCCCTCATCAATTTTTTATTTTGCTCTTCCTCGAATGTCATCACTCTGTGCGTCTCTATCCCCACCTCTGCAGGGATTACAATATTGGCTCCATATACGAGATTAAAGGGCGACATGTCAGTGGTTACCCTGGGTGTTGTCCTATATGCCCATAAAACCGAATCCAACTCCTCTGCCTAGCTATTTTTAAGGGTTTCTACCCTTGTTTTCAGCCCATTAATTATCTTCCGGTTGGTTACCTCTGCCTGACCATTAGCCTGTGGATGGGCCACTGCTGCAAATCTTTGGGTAATTTTCATTTCCTCACACCATGCTTTTATCTTTTTCCCGCAGAATTGGGTACCATTATCCGAGACCAAAATTCACGGTACTCCATACCTGCAGCAGATCTGCCTCCAAATGTTCTGCTCATCAATCTTTCCCAGCGGCTCTGCTTCCACCCATTTTGTGAAATAATCTACTGCAACCACCAGAAACTTCTTCTGCCCCTTAGATAATGGCAGTGGACCTACCAAGTCGATCCCCCATTGGGCAAAAGGGCAAGGGGAGTTCATTCTTCCTAACTCCTCTGCAGGGCTATGAATTAATGGCCCGTGTATTTGGCAGCTATGACACTTTTGTACCATTTCCTTCGCATCAGCGCCCATCGTGGGCCAAAAGTACTCTGCTCGTAATACTTTCCGTACCAAGGTCCTTGAACCCACGTGATCACCACCGCAGCCTTCATGTACCTCTCGCAACATATATATCCCCTCCCCTCTATTTAAACATCGCAAGTATGCTTGCGTGAAGGAGCGTCGGAAAAGCTGCTCTCCAATAAGGCAATATTTTAATGTTTCCTTCTTCCAACCCTGACATTCAGACGTCCTAGCTTTCTTTAGCTCATTAATGATTGAGGTCCTCCAATCTCCAATTTCTTCCAGTTCTGCGACCTCTGCTTCTATGTTTTGCCTTTCTGCTACTAACAGGGTTATTTTTCTCGGCTGCAGAAGGGGGTATGAACTGGCAATTTTCGCCAAGTAATCGGCCTGGGCATTTTCCGTCTTGGGATTTGCCTTAGTTCGAACTTTTCAAATGAAGGCTTTATTCTTTCAATTTCTTTCAGATACTTGGATAACGATTCTTTCTTCACCTCATACGACCCCCATGCTGTTGGAACACCAGTTGTGAATCGGTATGAGCAACAAGGTCACTTCCACCAGCCTCCTTTACAATGTTCATAACGCTTCATACTTTGGCTCATTATTGGATACCGAGTAGTTCAGCTTTATGGCATATTGCATGCTCTGTCTATCTGGACATTCCACCAATATTCCTACCCCACAGCCATCTTTAGTCGCAGAACCGTCCATGAAGATTTTCTAGATTCTTTCCTCCTCCGGTAGAGCTCTGGATTCTTATAAAAAATCCGCCAGAGCTTGCGCTTTAATCTTTTTACGTGGCTCGAATTCTACATCATACACCCCTAGCTCAACCGCCCATTTCATCATTCTTCCAGAGGTATCAGCTCTTCCCATGGTCTGGGCTAACGGGTAATTGGTGCGTGCGATAATTTTGTGTGATAAAAAGTAGGGACGAAGTCTCCTGGCTGTGATGATAACGGCCAAACCGGCTTTCTCAATCTCTGCGTACCTGGCCTCTGGACCTTGTAACATGTGGCTCACGTAGTACACTGGCATTTGTTGCTGCCCTTCTTCCTTTATTAAGACAGTGCTGATGGCTATCTCTCCTACAGAGATATATATGAACAGCGTTTCATTCTTTTCTGGTTTGGAAAGCTGAGGTAGGCCGGCCAGATATTTTTTCAGATCCTCAAAAGCTCGGTCACACTCTTCCGTCCACTGGAACTTGCACCATTTCCTTAGGATTTTGAAGAATGGATAGCTCTTATCTGCTGACTTGGAAACAAATCTGCTCAGCGCTATTATTCTTCCCAACAACCTCTGCACCTTTTTTATATTTCTAGGCGGTGTCATATCCATCACAGCTTTCAGCTTTTCTTGGTTGACTGTTATCCCTTCCTTTGTAACCATAAATCCCAGGAATTTTCCCGATGTTACTCCAAAGCTACATTTTTTTAGATTTAATTTCATTCCATTGCTCCGTATGATCGCAAAAGCTTCTTCAAGGTCTGCAACGTGTTGCTCTGCCCTTCTGCTCTTAACAAGCATATCGTCCACATATACCTCCATGTTTCGGCCTATCATGGGTTTAAAAAGTTTGTCGACCATGCGCTGATAGGTGGCACCAGCGTTTTTCAACCCAAAAGACATCTGACATACCCATACGTGCCTCCTGCAGTGATGAAACAAACCCTTTTCACATCTGCCGGGTCCAGTTGGATTTGATGGTATCCTTGATAGGCATCCATCAGGGTCAGACGTTCACACCCAGATGTGGAGTCCACGAGCTGATCAATATGCGGTAAGGGGTAGTGGTCCTTAGGACATGCTTTGTTCAGATCTCTAAAGTCGATGCATATACGCCACTTCTTATTTGCCTTGGGTACTAGCACGACATTAGATAGCCATTCTGGGAATTGCACTGGTACTACGTGCCCCGAGTCCAGCAACTTCTGCACTTCTGCCTGTATGATCTTATCCTTCTCTGCCCAAAGTTCTGCAGCCTCCACTTGACTGGGTCGAATATCCGGCAGATGTTCAAACGATGTAACGCCACTTCTGGATCAATCCCCATCATGTCAGCAGCTTGAAAGTGAATAAGTCAGTGTTTTTCCTAAGCACTCTACCAGCTCTGAATTCTCTGCTTCCGGAATCTTTGCGCCTATTTTCGTGCAGGAATCTTCTTTCTCCGGGTATAACTCTACCAATGAAAGCTCTTCTCCTACCATCATCTTCCAGTGCTCCTCCTCCCCTCTCTTAATCCTCTAATCTTTTCACCCCAGATCTTCTTCCGCCGTCCTGTCTATTACTGCAGAGCCCATTTATGCGCCACTTTTATGGACTCAACATAACACTTCCTGGAGTGGATCTGATTCACCTTTAAACTCTCCAATTCTGGCAGATGTGGGAATTTAACCTTCCATATAGTAGGTGGAGACCACCACCTTAAGTTCATTCAGTATAGGTCGTCCGAATATCACATTTTATGCAGATGGCGCGTCTACTATTAAGAAATCCATCATTAATCGTTTCTGCCGCAACCATTCCCCAACTAGCACGTGCAGAGTTACTGCTCCCAACGGGTGAACTGCTCCTCCAGTAAAACCATACAATGTCGTATTCACTGGTCAAATCTGGGTCTTAATATTCATCCTTTCGAAACATTCATTGTAGATGATGTCGGCAGAGCTGCCTGTGTCCACAAACACCCTTGCCACATCATATCCAGCTATTTTCGCCATCACCACTAAGGAATCGTTATGCGGTTTCAGCATAGGGGATTCATCTGCAGCACCGAACACAATGTCCGACGAAGGCTGAATCTCAGACACCTTCATATGTTGGCTGTGCCAACCCTGCACATACCTTAGAGCTGATTTCCTAGCCCTGTTTGAGTCTCCTCCCTAAGGGCCCCCAGCGATCATGTTGATGAAACCCTTTTTCGGTGGTGGGGGCAGGTCTCGCTCCTCCTCTCTCCTCTCCTTATTCTGTTGGGCTTCGCACTCCTCTGGCCTTTCAACCCTTTTGCCATTACCTCGAGTATAACCTCCGCTTCTATCTTCAAATCCTTTCAGTACCCCTGCCCGAACAAGCCGTTCTATCTCATTTTTCAAATGCCGACACTCATTAGTGTCATGCCCATACTCATTATGAAATAAACAGAAGTACCGTCCCTTGGGTCGTGTAGGAGCGTGGGCTCCGTTAGGAGGGAATCTAAACGGAGCTGTCTTCTCCGAAAGTTGAAATACCCTTGCCAAAGGAGCCTTAAGCGGGGTGTATTTACTGTAGTCTCCTCTGTCCATATCCTCCTCTCGTCTTCCACCTTCTGCTCGGGCCCCCATTGGTCTCCGCACGTTCACATCTTTAGGAACTGGCCTCTCTGCCCTCTTAGCTCGGCTTACGTCCTCTAGGTTGATAAATTTATCCGCTCGAGCAAGGACTTCTTCAAAAGTGGTGGCAGTCCTTTTTGCCAAAGAGCGGAACATATCTCATTCTTTCAGCCCTTGGACCAGCGCACTGATTTTGACTTCTGCCGTTGCTGACAGGACCTCGAGAGCAGCCGTGGTGAAACGCTGACA